>JACXSJ010000330.1:0-197732 GCA_014851325.1 Pentalonia nigronervosa
AAATTGCATGTACTATAAAAATATCAATTTTATTTCTTCAAAAATACGTATTTATCAAAATATAAAGGAGATATAATAATATTCGTATAACAACAGGTTTGAAATTAATTAACGCGGCAAAAAATTGTGGAAGCCCTGATGAAATTAGGCCACCCGGAGCATTGGTATCGCGGCTCACTTTTCGCTGGCCGTACTATAATAGCTTTTTTGGAAGCAGCTTCATTGGATCCAGCTGAGTATGTAATTAATCGCACATCTGTTCGAAAAGCAAAAGCAAAGTATCATGAAACGTACAATCAACAGTTTAGAGAAAATTTTTTGAATTTAAAAATAGATACCACTACATTACATTGGGATACAAAATTATTGTCAAATATAACTGGAAAGAAAATTGATAGATTAGCAATAATTGCCACATCCCATCAAACCGATAAACTTTTAGGAGTACCAGAAATACCGGCTGGCACCGGTGTTGAAATATCTTCTAAATAGAATATCTTCCGCTGTTTATGAACTTTTAAATAACTGGGGTTTGACAAATCATATTCAAGCATTTGTTTTTGACACAACAGCCTCGAATACAGGAAAATTTAAAGTTGCGTGTTATTCATTACTAGAGAGAAAAATTGAGAGGGACATTTTGTTTTTTGATTGTCGTCATCATATATATGAAATTATTTTGTCAACAGTTTTTACAATTTGTAAAGTAAGCCATATATCTGGACCAGATATTCCACTGTTTAAGAAATTTAAAAGTTAATGGGATACTTTAAAAATAACTGAATTTTCTACAGAAATATCTCATTGTAGCGTTCAAGACATTTTAAAAAATGATATTGATGTGATACTACAATTTTGTTTAGATAGGCTAAATGTAGCTTTTCCACGAGATGGTTATAAAGAATTTCTTGTATTAATCATTATTTTTTTGGGTGGAGTTCCGCCAGGAGGGATCAAATTCAAGAAACCAGGAGCATATCATTTAGCTCGATAGATGTCTAAAGGGATTTACGGCTTCAAAATATTCTTATTTAGAAATCAGTTTAAGTTAACTAAACAAGAGGAAAACTCACTTGTAGAACTTAACTGCTTTATTATAAAATGTTATGCTATGTATTGGTTTACTGCCTCTAATTGTGAGATGGCTCCCTTAAATGATATTCAATTTTTAAGAAAGTTGCAAGAGTATTCTGAAATTAATAAAACTATATCTGAGGCCACAATTGGAAAATTTGTGAACCATTTGTACTATTTAAATGAAGAATGTTCAACTTTTGCACTATTTGATCGGAGAGTTTGCAGTGAAACGAAATTACTTATTGCTAAAAAAATAATTGAAGACAGCAAAGTAGAAGAAGAAGGAGAAGATGAAATAAAAGATAACGATACCCCCCAAAAAATAGTTTTAAAAAAAATCCGAAATTCCATTGTTTCTAAATGATGATGACAATACAATTTTAATAAATCTTGTTGGAAGAAAATCTCAAAAGGTATTTAAAAGATTTAAAATAAACAGTGATTTTTTAAAAACTCACCCTAACAATTGGAGTAGTTCAAATGATTACAAAATTGGTGAAGACATAATACAGAAATTAAAAGTAGTAAACGATGCTGCAGAGAGAGGCATTAAATTAATTAAAGAATTTGAACAAAAAGTAACAAGAGACGAAAATCAGAAGCAGTTTCTCTTACAGGTAAATATCTTCTATTAATATAGTTTCAATTTAAATTATTAAAGCTATGTTTTTAATTTTTATTTTACAGACCATACAAGATTATCGCCAGAAATATCCTAAACCAACAATAAATATTCTTAAGAAGTCATTTTAATTTCGAATTTCATTAAGCTATTTGTGTTTTTCATGTTCCACAACTTAAAAATATATTCAAATTTAACTTAAATACTAGAGAATAATTTTTATTACAGTATATTACGTATTCATAACATTTTAAATTAACTAAAAATGAAAAATACCGAATCAAAATATTTTTTTTCATATCGAAACTTTAAATTGAAATTGGCACGTGTTAATCTTATCCCAACATAATAAAACTTTGCTGCTATTATTTTAAGGTTATATATAACAAAATATTAAGCAGCAAAGTGTGAAAAAACCATATCTTAAAATAAGTAGCACCCTAATATATATATATATATATATTCAAGATATATTTTAGATACATTTTCAAGATATTATTTAACATTTTATAACAATCAATAAAATAATACATCTATGTAAAATACAATTGATTTCTGTTAAAACTTAAAATATTCGTATATTCGTATAAGATTAATTTTAGGTTCTGAGCAGAGTTAGAAAATTATTGGTTGTACAATAATGTGAGTGTATATTGGAATAGATAATTTACTTCAAACTTTAACTTTGAATTTGTTACTGGTAATTGATATTTTGGATGATAAAAAAGGGTAAAATTCCTATTATTTTTTAAAAAAGAATTGTGAAAATATAACGAGAACCCGTGATTATTTACGCAGGCACACAGCATCAGTTTTCAACTATAATACCAACTTGTATTTTCGATTGATATCTACATCACGAAGAGAAAAGTAATTGAATTAATTAGTTAATTACCTGTCGCTGTTCATTATATATAAATTTCTGGTGCCGCTCACTTGATGACCTTTAGATTTTGCTTAAATAGCGGCACTAAGACGGCATTGGAAAATATCAATATAATTGTTTCAGTTCAGTCAGGAGTCATCTGATACAATTACACAAGTATATATACACAAGTATTAAGCTACAAAGAGTATTTTACCTTCACCCAACTATATAAAAGGTGTACTAAATTTTACTGAACTGCTAAACGGCTTTCATAACATTATTGGCCCGAATAATAGTTATATTTGCAAGTCAACTTCAATTCAAAAATCAAAACTGACACCTCTGATGATTTTATAGCATTAATACACTATTTAAAAATCATTATTGCCAATACTATAGATAGCAACTTCAATCTTATAAACCATACAGAATATGGAAATGAAAAAAAAAATTATTTTAACAATTCCGATAAAATATATTGATTTGGCGATATAAGAAATATAACACACTATTTGAAATTTAACTTATATAATTATCATTTTACAAAAACAAACACTATTTGTCTTTATTCTTATTTGATCTTAAATCTAATGGAAACAACAATAGTATATCTATCACATCCTTACTTCAGACAAAAATTAAGGTTAAAGAACATTATAAATAACATTAAATTCCATAATGTCAAAATTGCCATTCATACAACCTCACCAGAACTCATTATGTCTACTCCCCAATATGTGTTAAGAGCGAGAACATCCTCATCTTGTACAAAATCGACAGATCTCCCAACTAAATATACACTCTGTGAAGCAATTCAACTAACAAACATATACATGCGTGGTTACACCGCGCAAAAGAACTTCAAACAAAAATAACATAAGAACTCATCCTACCTATTTATTAAACATAAACTCTAACTACAATCATCAACAGCCAATTATCGAAAACTCTATGAAGTGTACATATGTAGTCAATGTTACAGAAGGTCACGCTGACCTATTACATAACTCCCAATCAAAATAAATTCCTTGATGAATTTAAATTCATCTTTAACCTTCTCATATCCCTTTTCACCATTATTTTTACAAACCTTCTTAATACTAAAAAATTAACAACATAATCTCTCATTCTCTGATCACTCTAACGTGGAATCCTCTCATCTCCAACATATTCATTCTTACTATACCAGGTTTCTCCGAGAGACAACTGAATTGCAAACAAAGCCACGACCTGCTATATGAATTATTACATTCAGACGATATGAAGTTTCATTAACGAATAAAATCAACGAAAGCCTAAATAACTACATTTTCAAACGCATTACTTTCGCTTATTATAAAAAATGTATTTACAGATTGTAAAATATAGATATTTATATAAATTTCCCTATTTTAGAATTTTTAAAATTGTATTTTACTGGACAAACAGCTGTATTGGTATATTCATATTTTCGTACTTTAACTGTATAATTTATTATGTGCAAACATTTTTTTGATGCAACTCTACTCGAAAATATCTTTCCAATGATATATTTTTTTTCCTAGTATATATGTGAAATAATTGCGAATTGGTACGATAAAAAAAAAGTACTTGCATATTAATATATAGATAAATAATAATAAAAAATATGCTATTTTGAGCTAGTAATAATATTAATGTGTTTGATTAAAAACTTTTTATAGACATTTGATATGTTCGAATATTTTTAGTTTTTTTTATTCATATTTTAAATATTAAATAATATTAAAATTTTTAATATCAATATTTTATATATTAAATATTATTATAATAATAAATAAACTCACATTTTTACCAAAGTTAAAATATATCAAAAATACAATTACATATTTTATAAGTATTTGAACTCCAAATGTTAACAAAATTAGATGTTTAAACGATAAATAACGATATTTCTTCTAACAATTTTAGTTAATTTGTTTTTATTAAAAAAAATATGTATCATAGAAACTTAAAACTTATGGCTATTACTTATGCTATGATTTTTTTTAAATACAGTGAAATTTTCAAAATATTTACACTAATAAATTATACTACAAGCTATTTATAGATACTCAAAATGTTCTAATTTGTTTTATTTATTTTGGTTAATGTTTGATAACATTTTGAAATTATAAATATTAAGAATTAAACATTTAATAACGAGATTTCTCATAAGTTGCGATAAGCAATTTATAAATATTGAAAATTATTAAGTTTAATAACAGGCAAATTCATTCTAATATTAAAGCTAACAACACAAAATAAGTTTTGCTAATTTCAAATTTATTTTAATGCACGATTGTGACAGAGACATCAATTCACGAGTGTTTGGCGTTCTCTTAAAGTAATATAGACTTAAAAACATTGTTAGGACTTATCTAAATAATAATTATCCAGAGAAATAATTACGATTTATTTAAATATTTATTTTAGCTAAATATTTAATTCATCTAGATAAATTTACAAGATACATTTTGTTGTGATAATTAGCCAAAACTGTTCAAAAATGTATCATTTTTATTTTATTTGTCTCCAGTGCATTTTGTAAGCATAAAATAACACCGGTTACACAATGTTGTAGGTACTTGTAATAAATATCATTTCTTAAAATATTATTAATTTGGTGTATTGTGTTTTGCATAAACACGACATATTTATTTATTAAGATTTTAAGGGCTGGGCCCTTTATTATTATTTATTCTTTTTAATACCTACTTAATACAATTCAAACTAATTTGATATGTTTCATTTTTTATTTATACTTTTGTTATTACTTTGGTTGTTTTTAATTTCAAAGTTTTATGAAGTTGATGTTTAGTGAAACACAATATGTAATAAATTCAAATGAAAACAACCGTATTACACAGACACCAATGTACATAAAGGTACATTTTTTTAATCATTCATTTTTAATTTATATAACTATAATTAATAATTATCTATTATTTATATGGATAAAATATTTTTATTTTTCGTAAGATGATTTTGATTTTATCTTTTTTTATCTGTATCTTAGATAAAATAAGGTGTAGTTATTTTTATCATTCTTCAGATGATTTTTTTGTTATCTGGTCCTAACATTGCTTAAAAAGCACTTAAAAGCATATAAATAACTCAAGAATAGAGTTACAGTGATGTTTAATCTATTTATTTATTTTCCTTTCATTACAATATTTATTTTGGTTTCTCTATCAATAACCCAGAATTAAAAATAATGCACTGCATGAACTATAATTCAAATAGAAACTTAAATAAAATGTGTTTTTGACTAACGAGGACAGAGAATAAACTGATGATAATGACATAAGTTACGTTGTTATTAAAAAAAGTTATAAATTTACTAATGTTATGTTTGGTATTTTTAAGAAAAATAAAATCGTAAAGAATAAATTAAAATATTTAAGAATATGCAAAAATATGCAATACAAAAATGCTAAAATATATTCATCATTATGTAGTTATTAGTAATACACCATATTAAAATATACAACGTAAATTAGTCGTAAATATTACAAAAAAAAAAAATAAACTTTTGCAGATTTAATGATATATTTCCAAAATGAAACATGTTATATAGATATATTAGTATGGTGGTATTATTTTATACTTCAGTTTTAGGTATAAACAACAAACATGATCGACACTAAAATAATAATAAATAAAGACACTATAAAATAAATAATAACACTATTGTGTTTATTTACATTCTACATTATGTATAATATTTATTTATTTTTATGTCAAAAACTTTCATTAGCCGAGTTGACATAGAACATCATCATAATTAATTTTTGACATAACTTTTTATTTATGTATTTTGAAAACAATATTAATCTGTCAAAAATTATCATCACAGACATACATTATTTATACAGTTATATATTATTAGATAACATGCGATGATTGTAAGATTTTAGCACAAAGAGTGCTCAAAATATCAATGAAACATAATATCATGATTATATATGACAATTCGGTGTTTGTAGAGCACTGTGCTTATATTATGACTAAAAAAAATCGTATGAGGCAAGGCCGGTACTGTTTTGGGAAAATCATGAAGAATAATTATGGGTGCCAGATGGCAATATTTAATAGAAATCATATAATATTATATATTATTTTTTATATTATTATTTATATTTGTTTTATCGTTAGCATACACATTAATTAATCGGACAGAATCCTATACACCATATTGCCATAATATTATAGATATAAATAGGAGGGACTCATATAATAATATGAAGGTCGATTGGCGTACCATCGTTTAAAATTTAACATTATTGATTGATGATATTATTATAATTGCGTCGATTTTTCGCGTTTTACACGTTTTTGACGAGAACGCCAATCAGTAGCCATGCGACCATGGCTATGGTTAAGACGGCCACGAACCGCGTCTTCAGCGGATCCCAGGGTGACGATCTGACCGCTGGGCATTTGGGCTGACATGCGTCTGGGACTGGCGCGCCGTTTTCGGGAGACTTATCGTCCGACAGACGGTTGCTATTGCCGTTCAGACCGCCACCACAGCATCCGGTCACGACGACTGCATTCATCCTGGCATCGACCACACGGTCCATTTCGATCGATGATATCTGAGCTCCTACACCAACATCGTCATTTTGGTTACACGCAGAGTTATCGTATCCGTTTTTGTTGTGCTCCATATCTACAGTTCGATTTTTTTTCCAAGCGCAGAGTGCGGTTAATCGTCTGAACAAAAAAATAAAAATGCAATGTCAATACTGTTCTGCGATGAAATCACGGGAGTATTTACGATGATTAAAACCTTCCCTCTGGCCACTAAATATAATATAATATTTGTTTTACTACACAATTAATGCCGATTATACATACTGGCTTGTACCTTTATATAATATGGTATTTAAATTGTTAGTTTAGTTAGTAGGTACATACTACATATAGAATAATGAAAACATTGGAAACGCATCGTACATTGATAACCTACGATAAAATATACACAATGTTATTCGTTATTCAATTTTCATTTTATATTTTTTTAACGTAATTTATTCATCGAGTTCTTGATTGAAAAATGCTGATGTAATACGCACATATTTCTGTTGATTTCATGGTATTACAATATTATTATAACGATTAATACACCTTATCATAATAGTTATTTATACGTACCAAAAGTTAAAAATTAAAATGCAATTGATGCAAATATGCAATTGTTTTAAAAACCCACAGGCTATTAATATGAAAAATTTGATTTTTTTTAACAATTCGAGATCTCTATAGTAAATTTGGATCAAAAAACATACCAATTTAGCATATTATGCAATACTATACTAGGTAACTAAGGACTAAAGCCGTCCGTCCGACTCGTTCACGCGTGAGAACTACCTATTCGTTTGAATTTCTCGCACATAATATATTATGTATTTTAAAATAGCGATAAATTTGGTGTAATTTGGCGAGTTCGTTCGTGAACGAAGTGGTGAAATTCAAAGGAGAATTTATATTTTATACGCAAACTTGCGACTCTAGTGCACTACCTGATACGTGTCTACGTACTAGATGCCATCGCGCCGGGTCGATTTTACCGGTTCATGATTAATTAATAATTTTAGCTTCGTAATATTGTAAACTTTGTGCTGCACTTTATCAATGTCGTTTGAATATTTAAACGCGCGAATGTGTACACAGACGCAATAATATTGCGAACCGCTGAAATAATAATAACCGTGCAAGTCCGGAAGTCTATTATAATATTAGGTATAATAATTGCGCTCGGTAAAATGGTAAAATAGAGAAATCGATCATTTACGCTTAACGACATTTCCGTGCTGTACAGTTGCAGCGACGGTTACTTTCGCAACCTATTGGCTTATGAATACTGAATAGTATAAAAATAATACCTATGTAATTAAATATTATGAAATTAAAAAACCACTAAACGCACATCGTATTTGTAGTCTTGCGCGCGCACACATACATATATATATATAAATATAATATAAAATGTATTATGCATACATATACAAATACGAGCAGGGTCAGACCTGTACCCACGAGGCAGTAATTATGATATACGTAACAATAACAATAATATTAAAACAATAACAGCATTCGTATGAGATTTGCTGTTTGTAATAATATTATGTTTGGAGTTATGTACGGAGAATACATTCAAGGTGCAACAATCATCGAGTTTATGCTGTATGTGCATAAGTAACAACAGACGTATCTGAATTAATTGGGAGCCCCCGACGATGTACCATGATATGCATGTAGAGGAAATTATTATTTTAATTCTAATTTTCAAATAAAGTGTATTTCTGAGACTTCCGAAATCATAGTAGGTATGAAAATAAAAATGAACTAATCATTGTGGTCATCTAATGGATGGTAATAAGTTGCGAAAAAATGAACAATATATGTAATTTAGATACAAGAGACAAACGTGGAAAGACACATTTTATTAAAATAGTTGAAAAAATTGTTTTGGTCTTCGGAATTGTGTTGTTTTTACTCACAAAAATGTCTTATCTCATACTAACAATTTTCTTAAAATGCGACCAAGGTAAGTATCTAAGTAACACTTACTTATTTTTACTAAATAGTGTTTTTGTATTGCAGTTATTCCAAACGCTGTCAGTGGTCCAGCTTTATTCGATCCACAAAGGTCCTAGGCTCTCGTGTTTTCTCGTTATCTTTGGCACTTTTGAACTACAAAAATAATAATTATTATTATTGTTAACCATATTCATAACAATATAAAATCGAATCGCAGAGTATATTTTTTTAACGAAATATGTATACACACCTTGACGACGACGGCAATAAAAATAATAATTATAATATCTTAGTACATTATAATAATATTTTATAATGTTGGATTCTGGTAAATAACGACTGTGGCGGTTCGGCGTGCACGCGTTTATGACCACCATACACATATATAATACGATTAAGTACTGCGACTGACGGCCATCTAACCACTATAATATATATGATACGCCGTGAACAGTATTTTATGTTGCACTACACGCGGTGATATCACGCGGTTTTATTTTGTAATAATAATAATAATAATAATAATAATAATAATAATAGAAGTTGTAGTAATAAAAATAATAATTATAATAGTGGTGATGATAATAATATATTATAATAATTGTTATTTCCTGTTGATCGCAGCACTGCGGCAGTGACGTTTATTAATAATATGATGATGATCGACCGCCGCCGTTATCTGGCCCACGTGCACCAGTATAACACGATCGCGGTTCGAACGCTCTCGCCGTACTGCCAGCCCACGATTGTCTATCGACGTGTGCCGTAGGTACCTACCAGTTACCATACACACACTACACATAATATTATTTTGTACCTACCTATATGAACGCAGGTTGTATCACCAGTGACTCGATACAGCATTTCAACGTAAAATTGTCAGATCTTGATACACGCTGTATATACGCTGCGTGTATATAATAACAATATTATTCTGGTCGTACAACACTGCTACGTAATAATATAAATAACACAAACCTGCGCGGGCTGTGCGTTGTATGTTATTATATTAATATAGCTGGTATAGGTTGGTAGGTCTCCGGCGAAAGTAACATTTTTCTACCGGTTTCGTATAAACGACTTCTTGAATATAGATACTATATAGAATATAGATGCACCGACTGACGCCGAATAGCTGTTTTACATAATATCTTACGTTTCGGAGGAAGACGATTATGTTATTTATATTTTGTGTTTCGATATTACGTTATCGTTATGCTAAGTAGAAAATGTTATAACACGAAAAACGGTTTTAAAAACCGTTAGAATATTTTCAAAAATCTTTGGCATTACATTATAAGACCAAATAATGAGTCAAGTTTTTTTTTTAAAAAAATATCTATCAATCTTCTTTGGTTCAAATTCAAGTACTGGCAAAAAACTTTGAAAGTTCAAAAATGTATTACAATAATATATAGACTATATAGCACAATTGTATTTAAAATATAGTTGTATACATGTGTATTACATATTTTGTTGTACCTTATGTAGGTTCCTGCGCAGATATATACTTACATATAAGTATTTGGTTCTTTACACTACGTTGGTGTTATAAGAAATAAATAATATTAAAGTTTATAAAAGAAACATATTTTATTTATTTTTTTTAATGTAACATAAGTATCAAAATATAGACTCTCGTTGTTTATAATTATTTTTTTTTGATATCAATGATTAGTGATTATAATATTATTTATTTATTGTCATGTTTGTCTAATGGTTCTTGCAATTTTTGATAATACAAGTCATTTAGAAAACAATTTTTTCGTGCACTGTATATTTTATGTCACATTATATTCGTACTTATTTTCTCATATAAAGTGTAAAAAAACATTATCTTGTTTAATATTTATTTTATAATAGATTATACAATATACAATACATTACATTTTTTTATTTGAATATTATTGATGTTAGTGTTAATATTTATAGTTACTGTATACATTAATTATATAAGATATAATTTTTGGAAATTTGTATTACTATATGTTTATATTTTTAATCCAGGTACCTACTTGTAATATAATATTTACAAATGCATAAATATTTTAAATAAAACAACGTATAAATATTTTTTTAGTAAATGCCTTTAAAAGTAGTTATTATAATATAATTTTGTAAACATTAAACAGATTTAAATATTTTAATTATTATTATTTTGAACAAACTTTTGAATGCATATTATAAGTTATAATTAATAAAATAATCCCTCATGACATACTATATAGACTCGTGATTACTAATGAACACGGTATTCATTATAATATATTTAAAAAAGAAAATCAAACTCAATAAATAATATATATGTATATACAGTGCATAACATATTATGATACTAAACATAACACTAACTAATGTTAATAAAATCCAAACGGGATAAAAAAAAACTGGTTTTTAGGTGGGCCACGGGGCACATTGATAAATCCTTACATTCGAAAAATGAATTCTGTGTAATTTAATTTCAAGTTTATAATTTTATGGTAATTTTGTTGTTTTTCCATTAATAAAACTTTGTGTGTTGACATTAAGTTTTTTGTTAGATATTATGAATTGGCGTTGCCTCCTAATTAGTGGCAGGATTAAACTATTAAAGGTTTATGTGCTTCGGAGTGTTAATCTAATAATTGCTGAGTTAATCAAGGACAAAAGAAAAAGGTTTTAAAACGTATGTATATTGTATACAAACTGTCGTTCATAATATATGTGTTTATGAGTTTTAATACACATAGAATAGTATTTATATATTTGATATCAAGACTGTTCATCAGTTGGGACTTATCTCGATATAGTTACCAATATATAGTTTGTATTTGTTAATATTATAAGTTATAAGTTATAACCTATAAGTATCATTTAATTTTTTTGGGCCATACTTATTTTCTAATATATTTTTATAAGAAAAAATCTTCTTTTATTAAGAACATCTGATAGACTGCTATTAGAATAAAAAAAATGATAACAATATAATTCTAATCGTTATTTATTTTAATATGTGTGTTTTGAATGCGATAATAGCGTCCATTAATGGACATTTGAATATAATTAATTTTATCAGACAGTAAACATATCATTAATTAATTGTTGTTTTTAATTTTAATCTTATAGAATATTAAATTAAACAGTTCCACTCTAACCTAACAAACCACCTCAATTCTCTAATATAATATGATATATCCATTTGTGATATCCCAGATGACCCTAGGAAAAGTTTAAAACAGAAATCGCGTTTTACCTTTTAAGTGACTAAAACCAACAACTCAACGCTATGAAAATTTTTTCAGTCAAAAATCCTGACTACTTAATATTATAATTTATGATTATTTTATTATAAAATAATAGCTTATATAATATAATATATAATAATAATAGTAATACAATTAAATATTATACTAAGATAAGGGTAGCGTATAATTTTCAGGAAAATTTTCATCAGGAACAAATATCTGGAAAAATAATACACAAGAATTCAAAACCACAAAAAAAAAAACCACTAAAATATTACATGAGAAAATACTTTATAGGAAGTTAAATACCAGTAAAATAATTACACAAGAAAGTAAAAATGAGGAATCTTATTAGTAAGCATTTCAACAAAATTATATTCTTGAATATTACTTTCTCATATAGAATATTTCTCTGGTGTATTATTTTCCAGTTTTAAGATCTTCCTGATTTTTGCAAATTATTTTTTCATTGAATATTTTCCTGAGTCTTGAATCTTTACAAACTATTTTCATATATTGTATATTCCTGATTCATAATTTTCCGATTTAAGTTTTTCCTTTGTAATATTCTCCTAGTTATTATTTTCCTACAAACTAATTTCCATACATTATTTTCTTATATTATGCTTTCCCGTTATTTTCATTCCTATAAATAACTTTCCTGGATTTTATAGTCCCTTTAAGGTAAGTACATAGATAAGCTAAGAATTATTAACAATTAGCTTACTCGTGAAGAGTGATTGTTTGAAGAGTTTTTTAGATTTATATTTGGTATGTAATAATAAATAAGTTTTATTTAAGTAGATATACGGTGTACGAATTTCTATTATCATAGTCTTTACAAAGCGACTCATTTAAATGTTTTTCATAAGTACCTACTTCAATGTCAATGTTAAACAACATTTTTATAAATAGATTATATTTTTACAATAAATTATGATCGGTATTATAAAACTTATTGTTTTTTAATGACAAAATACATTTTTAATTTCATACACCTAAGCAGATATTTTTTGTGAATATTCCGATTCATAAAAAATTGAATTTTGAACGAGTAATTAATAAGTTATAAGTTATTAAAAATTCGATCGCATGTTTCAAATACTATGAAAATTCTTCTTCTTTAGAATATGAAATGAAAAATGTATTTTGTCATTTAAAAAAGTAAAAAACTTAAAAATGATAACAATAAAAAATTGGAAACATAATATTTTCAATGACACCAAATTATTTAAAATATTATTTTCGAAAATGTTAAAACTTTTTTATATAATGAGTAAACACTTAAATTGATCGCCTTGTAGATTATGTTATCTATTCAATTATTTCACACACGAGATTAAGAATTATTAAACCTTGATAAAAACGTTGATATAATTTATTTGTAAACATAATGCAGTTCAAATAGTAAAGATCGAAGTATAATAATTATTATTTTTGTATAATTAAAATAATATATAAGTTTACAAATTAAGACAATCAGTTTATTTTTGAATATTCAAAGTTCAAACTAATTAGAAGTATTTTAATCACATTTTTTCCGGCCTCTAGATAATGATGTGTAAATATTCACAACATAATATTAATATTAATTGTATGCTTAACATTGCTCGGTTTTTCATGAAAGACTATTTTATTGATCTAAAATAAAAATTATATAGTTATATATTTATTGTGTTACACAGTATATTATAATTACATATTAAATACCTTATTATGTTTTCGAATTTAATTAATTCAGTATTATATTTTTTTATATCGTGTATTGTGTTATAATTTAATCATTCGCCAATTCTCTACTATAAATTCAAAATTATAAAGCTTCTTTTTCAATTATTTAAATTGCAATAAAAATATTTTATTTAAAAGTAATAATATACATTCTGTTTTAATATAGGTACGGTCACATATATGTTTACCATGATGCTAAGTGATTTTTGTTTTGACTGTTGTGTAAAAATATGAACAATTATTTTATAAAATATATTTTTGAATGAGTCTCACTTGCTGAAATTGTTTAGCCTTGACTCATTATTTTATTCAGACTAGTTAATAATATTAAAATACAGCATAAATATAGCTAATTAAGGTATAGCATATTGAATTGGTAACGACGCTTTATTTAGTATAGTTATCGATATTACAGAAATATAGATATTACAAGTCAATCATTTTTAAATAAAGTATGAAATATTGTTTAATAGAATTTTTTGTATAAGAAATAAATAAAATAAAATACAAACGTATTGATAAATTATTATAGCCCAGATTGACACTACCTGAAATGTATTATAACGATTTCCTACAATATTTAATGTTATTAGCTATGGTAGAAAATTATACAAGAATAATATAGAATCGAGGTAACTATTATTTTTAACTTAACATTTTTATCATTACTTAATGTAATACATCTGAAGAAAATATTTTTGACACTAAATATTCCTATGATTTTTAATTAACTTTAATATAATGATAAAATATTAAAATCTCTCTGAACAATAACCGTAAATGTATAATTTTAAATTTAAATATTAAAAATTGTGTTCAATGTAGTCAGTATATAATTTTTTTTTAGTTAAAAATTGAATTAAATTAGGTTGATTTTACGAGGCATGATCATAATTATGTTAATGAGGGTGTTTGGTTATGTTCTGCGTGGTCTTTATTTTAAGAACCGGACCGGACTTAAAAATATTAACAAAAAACTATATATTTTTTTTAAACTGAACTAGACTGGTAATTTAATTCAATTTAATAAAGTAGACAAGGGCCAGACTGCTGATTCGATCTTAAAACAATTTGGACCGGACTGCATACGGCTCCGTTTGTAGTAGTCCGGACCGGATCATTATTATGGTTTAATTTTACGTATATTGCATAAACAATAATTTTATAGATTAGGTATAACAACCGTGACTTGGATTGAATCGAACTGATAATATTTTTTTGCTGAAACCGGACGAAACTAAATCAAAAATAATACATTTGAACAGAGTCTGGGCCGAATTACTCATAAATATTATTGAACCGGATTACACCTACAAGTCGACTATTTTTATATGTTAGGACCGGATCAGAACAGACCATGTAAAACATTAGTTTTTGGACATAAATTACATCTACATTCGGACGTCTTAATACCATAAGATGTATTAATTAACCGTAATTCAAACTATAATATTGATCATAGTATATACTTGTATAGACTGATTTTTGATTTATAGTTAGGTTATTATGGCGTTGTAATATTACTTTAAATTACTTTTAAAAATCGTATTAAAAAAAAATTCTTAAAAACAACAAGGAAATTAAAAAAAAAATAATATCTTTGATAAGTACCATCTGTATTTCACAGTATATACAAATCTCTAGAGATGCTGCATAAAGTTTTAAACTTTTTTTACCATTTCAAAAAAGTGTTTTCCAACAAAGAAAAAGAAAGCTTTAAAACTAATAGTCAATACATTCTTCCACTGATCGACCTGCATCAAAAGACCCTGCCCACGATCTGGTATAAAAAGCTTGTAGAGGGGTTCTTTTTTCTATATTTTATTATGTCATTTAACGTCTTTCAATTAATCATCATACTTCAACTCACCTAACTATAAAAAGTTTTAAATACATGCATCCGTACAAACTGGAGTTATTCAGGTATAAACTGAGTGTAAGCAATAAGTATTTGTACATTGTACTGCAAAATGATTCCCATAGTTTTTTTTTTATATATATTTTTTCGACATCAATTTCTATGACATTAAAAATAAACATGGTTTTAAAAAAAAGCTACTAGCATTCTATGCTAACAATAAAAGTACCAGTATTAAATAAACAAGTAAAAATTAACGTGTATTTATTACTAAATTACTTTTTATTTTCTTAATCTTCAATGCACTACCAAATTTTGATTTAAGTTGAAAGAAAAAATTATAAATAATACAATATGATATCATGAATAGTGGCAAAAGCTATTTTGTTTCTTAATTTTATGATTTATAACTAACCTTACCTAAATAATAAACCAAGGGCACAATTTTTCATGTTTACGAAATCTGTTTCTTAGATATTTATTTGCATTAAATTACTATTACTAATAGTAACTAAAAATAGTTAAAAAAAAATTAACCCTAATTACGTATTAGTTTCATAATGGCCGTATCTATATGAGAAATTTGTTAAGAATAAAATTATTAATGGGAACAAACAAGGTATAGAACACGCCTCATTAATAATTGTATTATTACTAAAATATGAAAATATGCATACAAATATATTTTAATTTTATAATAAATGTAATAAGTAATAACTATCAATAATGGTTGTACAAAATTCGTAACTGATAAACCACTATAGTACTATATTATCACGTGAATCGGGAATGTCCAATATACCATAGCGATTTTTGATTATAATCAGGGCTTGCATTTGAAATCAAAATTCCGTCTTACATTACTTACAATCTAAACATCATACAACTTTTGCGTTTATTGTTCATTGTTTCTCGTTAAAAATAATACACAATGCGGGGAATGACCCGGATATAGAATATAATAAATGCTTGGATTGATCGCTAAGATTGATTGATAAATCACGTGGAATGAATATTTCTACGAAACCAATATTACAACTTGAAGTAAATGGATTTTAAATTATTTCGTTTTGCGTTATTTTTTGTTTAATTATACATTTCAATCGTTATTTTTTTATTTTGTGGCATTTTATTGTTTTTGTTTGACGTTTTCCAATTTAATTACGTTTACAAATTTCAATCGTTTTTCGTCATATATATATATATATATAAAATTATAATCTTATAGCGTTACTAGAACGTTTGAAAGCCCTGGTTATAACTTACAATTAGGTTAAAACCAAACCACGGTCTTTGGGACTTTATAAGAAAATAAACATGAACAACGAGAAAACCAAACGACGGTTCTCGGAAATTTTGTATTCGTCGATTCACGGTGGTTTTAATTTTCAGTACCTCGTTAGACTTGCAGGCTGAAAGGTTGAAGGTGGTTTAATAAATTGCATTCAAAATATACTCTTGTAATTTTTGATTCAATACCTGTTAAAAAGCTGTAAGTAAGCACTTATTAGTTACCTACTATATTAATGTATTATATATTTATATCAAACATTGAACCTTTGAAACATGTAAAAAACAAATTAAGATTGTTTTTATGGCATTATGGAATGCATTATGCTTTTTTAATGTTTAATATTAATGAAGTGTGAAACATTATGAATTAGTTTCAAATTCAATTATTATTGACTTTTTCGTACATGTACATTGTATATGTAATAACAATAAGCAAAGAACAAGATTTCCTTTGGTTAAAACCGTACATATTTATGATATAATATATTATTTTTACATATAATTGAAATTCCAATCCGACGTCAATGGCGCCTACTTTTGAATTAAAGCACTCATTTTTTGCAGTATATTTTTATTGTCTTAAGTTTTTAAAGTTACATAAGTATAACCGCGTTAAAACGTATACACGAGTTTATATATTCTAGTAAAAAATTGTGCTTTCGTTATTTCAATCCGACGATCACTTTGTCGTATTGCCTCTTTATTTGTTTTATTTATTATACTTGTAGTTTGACCAATATTACTTTTCATACGTACCGTGGTAATGAAATTTTTATTCTTACCCTAAGGCCCGTTGCCTCCGAGGAATGATGGCCACCATGCTCATAGTATCTACTATAACGCCAATGGTGTCTGTGACCCGCTTTTGTATAATATTGTAGTTTAGAAAAATAGCAAATACAGCTTAAAAATAATAATTTGTCATAAACATTGGAGAAAAAAATAAAAGTTTTATTATATTAAAATTATTTATAATTAATGACGTAATTATTAAAATTAAAAATTATAATTAAGAATAAATTAGAGCTCGGGCAATATAAAACGAAAATATATTGCAATTATTTTCATCTTGTAATTACTTTTACTATCTACTAAATTAAAAACATATTTGATGGTACCTAATATAATAATTGATATAAAAACATAAGTCTAACTAATATAATTTCAAAACAAAATATTTTAAATTATATTTATATTTATACGATTTAAAAATATTTTTTTTCTAAATTTGAAATAGTATTAATACGATAATATGTTCCTAATAAATTGGACAACATTTATTTTTATATTCATAAAATATATTTTGTAAATTAGAAAAACTAATTATAATAAAACATAAAAAATATTTTAATGAGCAATTATAGTTTTTGTTCCCTAATTTCTACTTTTATATTTGGAACAACGAAGGATATTAATTAAATTTTGGGTTATATTTTCTTAGTTTACTCATGCTTTGAGTAGAATTGCCGAAGGAGTAATTTTTTTAATACAAATAGATATCATTTTTTCATCGTAAAAAATATAAAATATAGTAATTCATTCATTTTTGTTGTGTTTAAAATTTAAATTGCTAACTGAGCGAAAATGAAAGAGTTTCAAACGTCTATCTATGAACCTGCCATTTTTTTTATTTTTTATTTTATTAGTTTTTGTGTTTATAACTTTGTATTATATTGACAGTATCATTGTATGATTGTTTTTTATAATATACTTACTAATTACCAACATTACACGCTTACACTTGAGGTGTAAATAGACTATAAAATATATGTTAATGTGAATTATTATGCTACACTTCTAAAATGTTTTAAATTTCATCACACATAAAAAGGTGCATATTACATACACTGAAATAACAAATTATTTTTAAACAAGTCTATACTATAAAGAAACTTTTAACTTGACTTAATATAAGTTATTTTAAAGTTTTTTGGAATATTTTTCATAATATTTTTCGTAATTTTCTAAAATATTAATAGAAAATCCCAAATATGATATAAAATAGAAACTAAGTAAATTAGATATATTTATAATCTATGTGTAGATATAAGTATATAGCCAGGAAAGGTAATAGGTAATAAATAATTTTTGAAGTTCATCTACCAAAAAATAAAAATAAATAATCAAAAAAAGCTCATCATTACGTATCTGTAAAACCAAGTGCATTGTATAACTAAGACATTTTTCAACTATTACAAAATTGAATTAAATAAATATTAATTTTTAATACATTGTTATTCGTAAAATCAATAAATTTAACTGTTCTGAAACTCATGAAAAAATTATTAAACATTAACATTTTTTTACATACTGGTATAAAGTATTTATTATGTTTTTGTAATTTGCTATTTAAGAATATTAAGAATAAACATAATACATATCAAATCTTTGAAACTTGACTACATATTTTTTTTAAAATTAATCTGAAAATGTGGACATGCAAATATTTATTAAATATAATAATCAAGCAATAAAAATTGTTAAATTAAATGTACTTAATACGTTTTATATATTATGTATTTTTACAAGTTTCCTTGGAAATTATAGTATACCAAATTAATATTTAAAAAAAAGTTTTGATTACTCCTAAATATTTTAAAGCATAAAATATACAGAGACAATAAGCTTACTCTTTTGACACATATTTCATTTATTTCACAATTTTTAGAAACTCTTTTAAAACTTGCTGAAAAATTTAAAAATTATTATTCTCATGTGATACATTTTGTGTCTCTAGAAATCTTGAACAAAATCTACAGAGAGGTATGAATATACCTATATGGATATAATAATTATATGTTATGATGGATATGGTCATATGGATTGTTTGTAGCATTTGTATAGCTTAAAATACAACTTAAATATAATATAATATTTTTTTTTTATGATACAGTAAAAATAATAATACGGGCATGTAACAATATTGGACTTTTCCGTGTAATTTTTTATGAATTAGAGTATTGATGAATAGTTCCTATGCATTGTAGTTATTTCATTGTAAAATTCAATGTTTGTCATATATATTTATGTATTTACATAATATGGTAGATTTGTCCGTATTATGTAATATCAAGATCAAATATAATGCAATATACATTTAATTAATTTCAACAAATCGTCAAAATACATTGACAATACGAACCGTCCAATGAATTTAATACGAGGTATACCTACTTAATAATTTAATGTTTATTGTATGCGGTTATTCAACACGTTGTTTGTTATGTTTATAATAGTAGCTACGTAAAAATGAATATATTATTGTTTGTAAAACTTTGAAAACAACCAAAATGCCTAAAATTTAATATAAGATTTAAGCTGACCATTTTCAAATTTTGTTAAATATTATTGCGGTATCAAAATCGTAATATTAAATAATCTCTAAATTTCAATATGAAAAAAAAAGGAAAAACGTAAATCGTTCAACGGACCACGCAGTCAAGTTAGGTCATCACGTATAATATACGCGTCAAGGATAATATCGTACGAGTAATATACGAGCCGACCAAAGTTTAGCTTTTCGACTTTTGTGCGATAAAAACCCGACCGTGGTCCCACAGCGTTTATGAAATATTGTTATGGAAAACTGCCGCATGGTCGCTTAGGCTCTGCCAAAGATCGACAACGTAGACGATCACACGAATATTATAGATATATAATCGTAGCGATGCGGTGGTCAGCGGCCTTTTCGCGTGCACGGTGGAGTTATACGAGCGGGTTGCGCGTATGTGTGGGAAGGAGTGGGGTTGCGGCGTGTACCACCTACATAACAGTAAATATACATATCATATATATACACACACCTATAGGTCTGGTATATGATATACCGGCACTACGTCATTATTATGTACCACAGTATAAGACTATTGTACCACCGGTGCGGGGTGAAAACGTCGACGCATTTATATATTTTGTATTGGATACACGGTTTCGTTGTAGTATTATATATATATATATATGTGTGTGTGTAGTTAATAGATGACCTACTGTATAATATATGATTTCGGTAACTTTGGACGGTAACTAAAGATATATACGTGTAGTTTCGTACTGCGGACACGGTTGGGTATACCTATACAAGCGGTGCAATAACATGGCAGCCGGGCAGAGAGCATTAACGCGACGACGACGATGACTACGACGACGACGACGAAGACGGGATTATGACAACGGCTGAACGGCGGTGGCGGCGGCAGAAGAACGTGTACACGAAGGAGAGAGAGAGCGCGTGCGAGCGTTAGCGAGAGGGCTAGCGATAGCGAGCGCCGGTCGGAGATAGCGAGAATAGGAGTGAAGTAGGCAAAGGGTGCGCGCAGAGAACGGTCCCAGCTGCTTTGGCCACCGCCACCGTCGAATTAGAAGCTGTGCCACCGCCAGCGTTCACCGGCACCACACCAACACCGCGCGGGTGTATGCGAGGCGGCCATGGTGGTGGTACCGGCGTACACTGTGTGCGGGTCGAGAGACGCGCGCGCGACACGCCGGGGGCCTGGCGGTTTGCGCAAGCGGCACCGCCACGCCGAAAGCAGGGCGCGCCACAGCCTCGTAGCAGCAGCAGCAGCTTCAGCCGCGGAGGGTGCATCCGTATGGGCTCCGGCGTGCGCTAGTAGTGGCGATGGTAGTTGACCGACGACGACGACGCGGAGCGGATATCACGCGCAATACTATATAATATCGTATCGCGCGGCGTCGTTCGCATCCTCGTCCAGCAGCTCGCCACCCGACGTATCCGTTTCTGGCGCGCTCGATCCGCGAGAATTGTCGGGCTACGGCACTACACCGGTTGTGCACACCGTATATTGGCGGTCAATCATTCATAATTCGCACGTCAGACATACGACGGAGGCAGGTTTTATAGTGACGTCGGCCATGGGATCGCCGGACACCGGCCCGACCGTCAAATGTTGCTGCACAGCGCCGTCCGCTTGTCGTCGTGCTGTTCGTTGGCGTCACGGTAACTGCCCGGCGACTGGGGACCGAAGTGCAGGACGCACACTCACTTGAATACCGTTATCCGTACAATATCGTACGTATCGTAACGTTATCGGCGCTGTTGACGACGAAAAATCGCATTTCACGTCTCTTCATCTCCGCGATGCACACCGTCGTCTCACGTACGCCGCAACGCGGACCGGTTGACGACGGTCGCTGTGTTTGAGTATACGCGTTGAGTATACGTGTCCGTATTACAACGAGACAACCACCGCCGACTATACAACGGTGACGGCCATCGAGCGGATGAGACCGTCGCGTGCGTTTTGAACGTAGTTCGATACAAGTACCTGTGTATACCTGTATATACACTAGCTTTTCTAAGGTAGTACCTATATTATAATATAATTTTATAGTACACTCTGTGCTACATAATTAATTTGTGTATAAATTATTGTGTAGTATAATATTGTGTGTTGTTTATCACCCCCGTCGTCGTCTGTTGTATTATTAAAACGACGAACAAAAACTTGAAAAAACGATCTTATATCGACTTTTTTAAATATGACGACCACATACATATACGGCACGACGACGACGACGGACTAATAAAAAAAAAATTATTATTATAATAAATAATAACAGTGTTATGACACGTGTGATCATAGTGTACTCATAATAATATAATACAACGACGTGTTAATTTATGTAAACTCGACACTCAAACATCGACCATAGGCATAGGCGCAATATAAGCACAGCGTTTAATCGTATACCATTGTCGTTTCTGTTTTTATTCTGTGACCATTATTATTGCAAGTGGTTTTCTATTGATAGAAATGATTATTGAAGTATCATTGAGGTAATTTAATTATTTTAAATGTAATTATATGCTAATGCCATTGAAAGTATCAAAGTTCGAAATCGCTAATCAGTACTCCAAACTATTTTCTGTTTGGGTGGATGGGGGAGGAGTATGTGTTTATATCAGTAATATCGATAATAGATGGACTTCATGTATTGTGTCTTGAGAATAGATAATAATGACCTTAAAAAAAGGCTATTGCCCATTTTGTTCTCTTTTTTTCCAAACGGCTTCAGTCTTAGGAAAATTTTAAAATGGCTTATACGTCTACAAATACGTCAATTCCTAAACGGCTTCTTTTTTTGACAACACAAATTCCTACCTACTTCATACAGACTTAGGACTGTCTCAAAAAAGATGTGGTTAAAAATGTGTTACTGTTTTTTGAAATTTATATGCAAAGAAAATTATAAAAATTGGCGTTATATATAAAAAAAAATTGAATTATAAATCATAAACAGAATTAGAATTTTTGTTGTAAAATACCGGAGCCGTTTGGGAATTTACATATTCGTGAATTTTTTTTCGATGGGAGCCGTTTGGGAATTAACAGACAATCGATGAGAGCCGTTTGGGCTGTACTAAAAAAAAACAACAATAAATTGCGCCTATGACCACAGGTTAAACCCAAGACGTTTATTTGTTTTTGTTTGTTTGTTTCTCGTACAGATACATTGTTGTATAGCTTAAAAAATAATAATCGGAGGCCGTGGAAACGCCGAGGTCATCAAAAACGATGTTAATTGTGATGTCTTCGGAGCCTGCAATGGTTGACGAACAACGCGTCAAGAGTAATCATGCGGTCAAGGGGGCATCGAAGAGTCACGACAACTATCGCAGAAAATTTGGCACCGGTCCATTTGTCAGCAAAGATAGCTATCGTAACGACTACCAACTCCGCGGTGACGATGACGGTCAAACTTCAGCCGTATTAGAGGTAATAAGATCACCGGTCAAGCGGAACAACGTCGGCGACATTCGCAATTGGGAACGACCAAATCGGGTGACCTGTGAATACGGTAGAAAGCTGGGAAATGTTGACGGCCCCGTCGATTGGACGAAACCTCGAGCAAACGAAGATGCAGACGCGGACATCGGCGCGACAATAGACGGCGCCGCAGATGGTTACTATCCGGTCCGGCGACGACTTTTCGCTGACTGCAAACTCGACGAGACTCCGACGGCTGAAGTGGTGGAAGACCCGTCACCCGAAGACCGACGGCGGCGGCGACACGGCAAACAGCAGTTGTTTGGCAATTGCTGTCGACCAAAACCGTCGTCCATGGTCCCTAACATCCATCAGCATCATCATCGGCGGGTGCACCTGCACTGTCACCGTCACCATCACACCCATCGCTTGCACATGTGGACGAGCAGCTGCTGTTGGTGGCTGTTGGTGTTCTACGCGGTGGTCGTGGTCGTTGCGTCGTTTGCCCGAGCTGCGCATTCCGCCAAAGACGGTAAATATATTATATTTTATTCGTACTTGATAATCGGTATTGTTTGTGGCATTAGTTTTCGATATAATAAATAAGACCGGTGGGCATAGGAAGTAGGAATTGTATTTTTATGGGCGGAAATCATATGCTATTATTGGCTGGAGGGAGAGAGCTGATTTTTCACTCGAACTTCTATTATTAAAACTTCACTTTAGATAATGTTACAAGATTATTTAGTTTTTTTTGTTTAATAAACGTAATATTCAAATCTTGAAAATTCACAAATTATTTTGTTTCAAAAACTTCATTCCATTTTAAATTTAAATACTTTAAGTTTGAAAATGTGATACCTTGAAGTTATTCTTACAGTGATTTAAAAACATCGAAGATACGTATGCACAATTTTGTTTGAAGTGTTTTAAGTTCAAAATTATCCGTCTTCTTATCTCAAAATTGTTTTTTCGTATTCTTACAATGATTCGTCGAATTCAAATCAACTATGCAGCAAAACCAAGCTCTCCGGTATTTTATAATTCATTTTTTTAATGATGCAGTCGATTATCATTTGCAAACTACTTCAAGGAAAATAAGATATTTTGTTTTAATTTAAATATTTAACAATATTACTAAAAAAATACTTTGTAAATTTACTATTAAGTAATTTTAGTTAATATTTATAGAGAAAAATAGTGTTCTAATTATTTTTCATATATTTTTAGTAGAATTTAAAAGACTTGAGGCAGCTACTGTTAATATTTCATGAATTTTACTTCATGTTACGTACATGCAATATTGTGATACTTTTTTAGTTCATACAAATTCGTGCTCTAATTATAATCAATTTCCAGGCCAAAATGTTTGATCGTTTTGTCTAGGCTATTATCTAGAATACATTGGTTTACAGGGGTACGGACTTAGGGGTACCGTAGTTAATTGTATTTTGATTAAACTCAAACCTTAAACCTTATAATCGATTCGTATTTTTTTGTCGTTGTTGTTGTTCTTAGAATTTTAATTTATAGGTATCTAGTTTAAACATAAAATTAATTTAGAATATAAAAAACTTCCCTACACAGTATTTGGAGGGTAACCTTAATCCCCGCTGGTAGAATATAATATACGTTATATAAATTTAAACAATACCTATAATATAAATCCCTACAACATATCGTTATTGTTTTTATGTGACGGCGTATCACTATTTACTATAGTAAGTATAATACTAACCCCTCCCCCCACAAAACAGCTTTCTATTTTCACGTGTCGTAAACATTTGTTGAGCTGGACTGGTACAATAAAAAAGTAAGCCAGAAATCTATAAAATTGAAATGGTTAGGTGCGTTGAAATTGCGCCAGTTTAACTATTATGAAAGTTTAAAATATTTGTTACACTTTGTCAAAATTTTCTTTGAGGATTTTAGTACACATAGTTTGACATTTTAATATTTTTTTAATTTTAATGATCTTCTAAATAATAATTGATAAATAATATTAAATTATTAAACATATTGTTTGTTTTATAATTTTCCTATGATGCTAATATTTTAAATTTTTACGTTAGATTATTGTAATACATTATAAATAATAATGTTAATAATTCCCTTGTTAAGACACCAAAGAAGTTGAACGGTGGTTTAATGATTCTATATCTGACCATTGTAATCGATTACGTTCAGTCATTGTGACATTTTGTCATCATTACAGCCATCATAAATATATTAACAACAATAGAACGCTTATATTCTACGAACGAGATAATTTATCATTATAGAATTAACCGATTGTTAAATTATAAAGTTATAGAAGCATCCAAACTAAAGTGATTAAATACCTACATGCATCAGACTCGATACTAAGTAATGCCCCGAAAAAAACAATAATCGAATGCCATACTTTTTAAACAATAGTTTATTTAAATTTAAATTGCGATTAGTGACAATATAATAATTATATAAATAACAAAATAATTGAATTATAAGCATACTTCCATGTTTAACTATCACCACTCATTAAGTAATCAATTTATTTCTGAATGAAAGATTTTTGTTCTTTTTTTTAGTTAAAAAATAAATCTATTTATTTCAAAAAGTAAAAATAATTGACGAACTACAAAAATCTTACTTACCAATCACTTACATACTAAATATGATTTAACTGGGCAGAATAAATTTCGATTTTAATTAAATCATAATTTAACCACAAGCTGTACGTAACGAAACCTTCGTTTTAAAATTATCCAAGTTAAGTTTATATATTAAATAATTGTAAAAATACATTTATAATGTGAAATTAGCATTAAAAACCATACTAAATCTGAGATTAAATAAAACGAGAAAGTTAAGTATTTCAGAATTTCAATAACAAAACTGTAAATAGTTATATTAAAGGACAGAAATTATAAATGAAAAATGATATATCTAAAATCTTTACTTATTTAGATTACGCCCTTGCTGCTTTTAATCTTATAATGAAGTATGTTATTATTTAATTTTTAGGGTAGTTAATTGATTAATGTAACACCTATATACCAATTAAAAATTAAATCATATCATACTTTGGAAAAAGTTATTTGTTGTTTTATATATCGAGTCCCAATATTAAAAAAAAAAATCATTGCGAAGAAATATAAGTACGCTCGATTTTAAGACTAATACTTGAATTATACTTGTGAATACGACTAGGTCTGAATATTATTTATAATCGTTTTTGAGTACAATAATTATTCTGATGTTTAAATTTAAAATAAAACATACATTACGCCACTGTTGTCTACTATGTGTCAAAGTGAGACGTAGCATAAGAATATTGTCACCATACTTATACTTTTATTTTTACCTGATCTTGGCTGATCACAGATCGTAACTTGTAAAAGAAATGCCACTCAACGTAACTCATCTTTTAGTAGAAAATTAATACTATTTAAGCTTATAAGTTTTTAATTTTTCAATAGTTTTTAGAAAATCTATCTTACATGACTTATTTTGTAATGTATTAGATATACGTTATTTGATAGATTGGTATTTTTGATTCATGAATACAGTGTATACAATTATAATAATTATACATTTAGATTTTTTTGAACAGTTCTTTATTGTGTAATCATTTGTTTTATTGATTTTTCAAATTTTAGTTTTTGAGTCTTGACATTTTAATACAAGGTTAATTTAATCGTTTATTATTCCTTCTGTATAAAATCACTTATTATAATTATTTCTTAAGAACTCTTAACATTTAAAAAAAAATATACTTGTGCCTATATTAAATTAGGCTTAGATTGAAACCGTTTTTTTAATTGGAATGATTTATATTGTTTTAAAATTTATAATAATAACAATAATACAACAATTACAAGTTTACTACACTATCGCGTACTGATATATTAGGAGGTTACCAAACATACTGGCTTTGTAGATATAACTGTACGTGACATACACGTGTCAAAGATCCATATAAATATAAAATACAATGGATCAATCAAAATAGTGGCGTATTTGACTCGTGAAAAATAAATATTTTTAAAATTTAAAATTTTATTATCAGTATTATCAATTAACATAACAATTTAATAATAAATTATATTATTTCCTTTGTTCTTGAAGTATTTAATATAACACAAAAAATTAATTTTATGTTTGATTTCAAATAGTTTTGGATTTTATTGTTCTATGGGTGTATTATAAGCAGTGTTGGGCCCAGATAATTATTTTTTCATCTAGATAAAGATAAAGATAATAGATCAAAAATCTATTTAGATAAATATAAAAATAAACATTATTAAAACTATTTATTTAATGGATAAAAGATAATCAAAATTCATCTAATAAAAATCAGATAAATTATTAAAAAACAATGGTTTAAAATTAAAATTGTATTTGTTAAAAAAATGTATTAAGCTCATTATGTAAACAACATTAAAAATGTGTTTAAGGTGTTTGAAATTTAATTCGTTGCACCCATAGGCTGATTGAAATTGAAAGATTTATTTTCAACGAAATAATTACTTTTTAGTTATTCATAATTTCTATAGAGTTGTTTCAACCTAACATCGTGCACTTTATTTTAATAGCAGTATTTCGGCGTACGGAACGACTACAGACTATATTGACTAATAAGTAATGAGTAATATTGGTTATAAATACTATAGAGTATTTATAATCAATGGTAATATTATATTTTAATAAAAATTGTTATCGTATGAGTATCTGATCGTTGTCGTCAATGTACGACGTCAACGTGAACTCAAATGGTCTTACTATTATAGTAGGAACATAAATAATATTAAAACTAATTAAAATAATTTTTACAACGCAAAAAAATATCTACATAAATTTCAATAATTCACTGAAGTATTCATCTAAGATAAATAAATAGATAACATTTAGATGTATATCTAGATAAGATAATAGATAATTATAGATTTATCTAGATAATTATCAACACATAGATAGGTAAATAACCATTTAAACTTAATAGCTATTACAAGATTTCATCGATTCTGTTAGACCTTTTTTAGTAGAGGACATTTGAAAAATGGATTTCACCATTGCCAGATAATTTGCCACAAAATTAACAGTTAATTATTAACCTATCAATTTATTCAACTTTAAGTTTAAAATTATAAGTAACTTGAGATTGAGCTACTGTTTTTCATTCTGAAAAACTACCAACTAGTAACCTAGAAAAGTATGGGAAAATATAAACTTTTTGTACAAAAATAACAAATAGTATTTTATATAATATTATATTGATTTCAATACGAATACAATTTAGATGCAATTGATAGTATTTTGTAGATCAGTCAAACATCATTTTTTAACTATTTCTATATACTCTTATTATTTTCATTAGTTACAATTGGAACAATTTTCAAGAAATGATTTATTACAAACTATAGTAAAACTTTTTTGGTTTGATTACATTGTTTATCGGTAAATTGACTTATCATCTTTATAAATATATGAGTTTTAAGTTTTAAATTTCACAAGTTGTTGAGCAAATATGAATTAAAAAAGAAAAGTGTTACAATTACACTCAGCATAGGGACAATAATAATAGAGCCAAGGATAAATGTAGCATATATTTTTTTTTAATTAGTGTTGCTTTTAACTTTTTGAGGTTATAAACACATTTTGTTATTTTTCTTAAAGAATAAGCATTATTAGAATATATTGATGAGGAAATATTGTACATTGAACAGTGTAACAACTGGAATATTTTTTTAAATTTATATATCTGCAATGAAGATGAATGGCGGGTGGTTTCATTGGCTGTGTTATACAATCGTACTTTATTACAATTGCACCTAGTCTCTCCTATTAAATGTTATGTTGATTAAATATTAATTTAAATTTAATAATCCAAAGTATAAATACCACAATACTTATATAATTTAACTCGTTCATCTTACTGACTAGTGTTATTAATTATTATGTTCAAGATGAATTATCATATATGTACATATTCTTGTTAATTTGAAATTCTTTGCTTAATGTCAAAATATGTTGAATATTCATTATTAATTTTATTACATACTTTCATCAAATTATTCACAATTTAAAATTGTGTTTAAAATTAGTAGAAATAATAAATAACACGTGAAAAAATTAAAAATTAGCAACGTTAGGCTATTTGATTCGAATCTGAAAATAAAATAAATAGAAAATTAATATAAGTAATAACAATTTTTAAAAAATGAAGAATCATTTTTTATATTTAATTAATGTTATAAATATCACTTTTTCGGGAAATTCTTGAACTCAAACAGTTAAGCAGATTTTATATGTCTGTATTTACTATTCACAGTATGTCAGTATTACAAATGTAAAAACGTACCTGTTCCGAAAGTTGAAACATACGCGATCAGGGAATATAAAAACCAATGACAGAAAAATCACCTTTTAAACACATTATCAAAAACAACTGGGATTGTATGATACTTAAACTTCAAACAACTAATTTATCAATTAGTAGCAGAAATGTTTGTATTAGGTGTAAATATTTACACCTGATAAACATTTAAATTGAAGAAAAAATAAAGTGCATGTGTGATGGAAAAACGAATTATTGATTTTTTACTAATTTATTTGGTAAGGGTATTAAAACAAGAAATAATAACCATTCGACATTTTACATTATTGATCAGATTTATTTTTTTAATTTAAAGAGCAAATTTACATTGAATTGTTTTTAAAAAAACTTGTATATTTTTGAATTAAAATGTTTTAGTAAGACCTATATAGTAATACTTGTTTGCTAAAATTTAAGCTGATGCTTTTGAATAGTTATAGAGGGTTATAACTTATAACTTATATAACGAAAACACTAGTGACAATTATAATTATCGTAATTTATGTATAATCGAATTAAATTTCGTGGACTGGTCGGCACCGGACTTCAGAGAATACACACAAATAAAACGCTTTTTTTAAACCATCTAAAAAAGAGAAGAAGTAGGCGTTCTTAAAGCGTTTTATATCCATCTTATTTAGTAATGTTATTTTTCTCGCTGGAAGCGTACGTCTCGGGTAAAAGGGTCGGTAAATCATCTGGCTTGATACAGGCAAACGGGCTTCGGGCGTCCGGTCAGGCGTCCCGTTTGTCGCACCCCTTCCCCCTACTACACTGTCGCAGTTACAGCAACTATTTTTTTTTTTAAACGACAGCGTCGGTGAGTTTTTGTTCCATTTTCATCGTAGAGATAGGGAGAGAAAACATTTTTAAATTTTGTTTCCATATATTAAAAAAAAAGAGAAGATAATGCAAAAGAATTATATTTCAAGTATAGCATAAAAACAAAAGCATTTAATTGTATCATACAATGTTAAAACAAATTTCTGTATGAAATTAAAAATAATACGTACACCGAATGACTCCTTAACCTGATTTAAATGAATGATATTTAACATTATTGTGGTTTTAAATGATTAATAACTATATTATCCATCTATAAAAAATAATTCAAACATGATTAAATTCAACAAACATGCATGTACGTAAAATAATAATATTTCATTTCCTGTTTCCAGAAAATTCTTAATAGAAACTTCTCAAACATTAGATACTGCTAAAGAAATATGTTGTTGTATTTATGGGCTTGTGGTTATGAGAAATAATATTAAATATTAAGTTGTTGGGTATAAAAAAAATAGTAAGTAGTTCATATTGTGATATGACCTGTACGGATGTACCCTATACGTTAGAAAGTCACTAAAGTGAACATGTTGGAATTGCTGATGTTAATTCAATTTACAAGTGATGAAATACCGTTTACCAAAAACAATTTTAAACAATATATTTTTTGTTATATTCTGGAAATCAGTCATAATTTATTAAATTCAATCTGTCAGATGTCTTTAAAAAAATGAACAATTTTTAAGATATTACATGAAACTAATATACAATTTAAAAGGAATTTATTTATTAAAAGCACAGGAAGATAGTCAGATGGTAAATAACTAAAATTGTATTATAGCAATTGTATCTTAAATTAACATTCATTATAAAAAATATGAAAAAATGAACCGGGAAAGACGCTCTACTATAAAGTAGGAGTCAACTGTTTCTTGACATTGATTAGATCACTGTAATTGATCTATTAATTTCTATGTTAAATTATTGCACACGAAAAGTGATTCTGAGTGAGGACTTGCATCTGTCAGCCTATATTTCCAAAGACATTTTATTATTTATTAATTATATTGCTGTATTAATAATTTATTTTTCTATTTATAGGTAAATTAGTTTGTTGACCCCCTTTTTTTTTAAAACAAATTTCATACACTCTATATAATTATTATTATAATATTACTTCATAAATTATGACTAGCTGTTTGATTAATTTGTTAAGTTTGAATATTTGAATTTAAATCGTTTATAAACTCCTATAGATATATGCTTGAAATAAAAACTTTTATATTTAATATCTATAAGTAATAATAATTTGCTATAACTTATAAAGCATTTAAAGGGGTTTAGAACATTTAACACTAAAATCGGAATTTTTTAAAGTTTTATTTTAAGAGTTTTGCTTAAAAAAGTAACTTTGTAACGTGCTAATAAGAATTTTACCTAATCGAATATGATTAATCATATTTTTTCAAAGAGATCTTTACCAATTACGATGTAAAAATCAAGAATTCAAATAGTGAGTGAAAGTTAAATGAAAATAATTCTTTTTTTCAGATTAAAAGTCCACGTAGAAGATTAGAAATTGTTTTGCAAAACTTTTTATTAAATTTAATTAAAAAATACTTTTTTTAGTTCAAAACTTCTGTAGAATAAAAAATTTAAGTGCATTTTATATGTGCATTATTTTAAATTTTTAGGGTATTACATTCCCAGCAGGCCAGCCATAGTTATAAGTAGCAATTCACAAAACATTTCATTCTGTCAATTCATATTTATATGATTGTTGTGGCTATATTAATACTTTAGAGTTTATTTAATTTAAAAATATAGTTGTTAAAATATCTAAATGTTTACCATTAAGAATAAGAGGCAACAATAGAGATTAACAATTACTGTCGTCGGTCTTTGTTTCGTTTATATCATTACTAATGTCTGACACTACCTTGTTAAAATATTAAATAGTTCATGATTCGTACTTTTCAGTACAATTTAAAATATTTGAATGCACTTAAGCTTCTAAAAATATTACACAAAATTTCAGAATTACTAAGAAATTAAAAATTAAATTTATTATTTGTTTCATGAATCATAATTGTACACTAAATAAACAAATAGATATTTTATTGATGAGTAAATATGGTATTATATTCAGGATTTAATTGACGCATTTAAAATGGAGTATATTTTGTTTTGTTTGTTTTTTAAAACAACTTACTAAACGTAGTTAAAAAATTGTCTATAAATCTGCTTGTGAAATGCCAAACTCTTTTTCTAAAAAATTAGATTAGCAGTTGATGTCATAGTGAAAACGGTTAGTTTAGTACATAATACCAATTCTAATTAAAATTTTGAACTAGTCACATGGCCATTTAATTTAAACTGTTTGTTACATAGCTCTAATGGCAGCGAATCATATCAACATAATATTATATACCTACGGAAATTATATGCACTTACATATGGGTATATATTCATAAATGTAAAATATATTATTTTCATAATAATATCTTCTTTATTTATCATTTTCAATGGACGTGGCTCCCATTATTATTATTTATGTTATAATATTAAAATGTAGCTACAATTGTTTTATGACTACAGACATTATGTTTTATATTATAGTTCCAGTATACCATGTAAGAGCAGTTGCGGGGCAGCAAGCTCGTTTACCTTGTGATATCTCGTTGGTATCCGATGAAGAAGATGATTTATCAGATTCAGGAGCTGATTCACCGCCCCTTGACGGCGAAAGCTCCCTTGCATCTGGGACAAATTTACGCGATGCTGTACTACTAGTTTTATGGTACCGTGATGACCTGGGCACACCGATTTACAGGTATTAAACAATTTACCATCGTTTTATTTTAAACAATTACAATTGCACTCCACAGATTAAGGTCTATATATTCATCTTTTGAAAATAATAATATTGATACATCCCAAGATAATTTTATTTAAATTAAGTGTGATTTAAAATGCAAATTAATAATTGAAATAAGTATATTTTATTTACGATGCAATGTAATTTTATTTTTTTTTATAATATTTTGTTCTTATTTATTTTAATTTTAATGATGTATTACTTTTCAAGTTTTAAATAAAAATCTATAAAATATTTAGTGTTTTAATTTATGAAAGATTTTAAAATACCATAAAATATTTAAGAAAAAATCTTAATTTATATTCATATTTACAAAAATAATTTTAGTTAATGATTTCCTTATTTTTGATATCTCTAAAATTAATAAATTAAATATTAATGACTAATTTTTTTTATATATCCCAATCATGTTTGATCTTTTCTTTTTTTTTTTTAACATTTGATTACAAAATATTATATATTACTCATCATTATTATCGTAAAATAATTATTTGAGTAGTATGCATTTTGCAACATGACTATATCTATTTCCCATGAAATCATTGATATCTAATATTATTATAAAAAAATTGAATTTTTCATTTGAAATATTTCACACAACTTAATATTTTCTAAAAGATAATACTTATTTAAATGAATGATCCATTATTAAGATAAAGTTATATACAAGTAAGTACATATTTACTGTTTTTTCCTAGGTATCCTACGTGGCTACGCATATTATTAAAAAACTTATTACGCCCGTATTTCCCAGAAATATTCATATAATATCTATAAATTTTTGTTTTGGACGGTAAATTACTACAATATAAATAAAAAAGAAAAATATTTTTATATTTAAAATCCTTTAATATTTTACATCAACTTTTATAAGGTATATATGTATACCTTTTAGAACTTAACCATTTTCAAAGTTATGTAGATTGTATAATACCTATTATAATAATACACGCATTATGTTCACTACTGCCAAGGAATTGTACTGTTGCCAAACATTAAAATGATATGCTCTTTGATTTCTATACTAAGTATTTATTGTTTTAAATAGAATTGTAAGGATATTTCTTGAAAATATGACTCAAATATGAATTTGTAAGTATTGCAGTGCAATGCGCAGGGATTTACAAAGAATGACAATAATAATTAGCAACCTTTTCATAAAATTAAATATTGATTATGAAATTACGTTTAAAGTTTAAAAGAAGAAGTTATTATAGTAGTCGAATATTAATGTAGGTATGCAAAGATAAAACAATTTCTACATTACTAGTAATTCAATTTTGAGATAATAAAACTATTAAAGTATCCATAAAAATATTGCTTGATGTAGGTTTACTAAAATAATCGATTCATATATTAACTGAAATTATATATTTTAGATTATCTATTAAATGTATATTTTTGTTTTGATAATTTTTGAATTTTAATTATGATTTAACATAATTGTATTTTTTAAATAGATTTTTTCTTCGTGGTACATTTCTTATTTAAATGCAATTTTGATAATTTTCACATTTGGTTTTATGATGAGGTATAGTAAATATAGTAGAAATACATATACGAATTATATATTGTAATAATAATTTTAGCAATATGTAATATTGCTTCAAATGTGTGATCATAATATTTAGATTTTTTGTTGGTGCAAATATTAAATATATATTTCAATATTTAATTTAATTTTAATATTTGTTTAATTTAATACAAGCATAACGATGGTGATATGTTTTCTAAAAATGATATTATATTTACACATTTATGACACGAGAGATTATCAGTTATCACGCAACAATTGATCAAGTCACGATTTATTTACTTTTAAAATATTACAAAGCGTGTAATAAATTAGATCAAATAAATTAAATTGAATAGTATACATCATATAGATTAAAAAATAAACTCTTCTTCGTTTAAAGACCATTTAACTAAGTTTTGGAAATTGAATACAATTTATTTTCATGATGACCAAATTTAATTTATCTTAGAGATTTTTTAGTCATCTGCTGACGGCATCTTTGTATAGTCATAACAATTATTCTAGTATGTTGAAAGTTATTGCCAACAATAAGAATTTTCCACCACCTTTGGAGAGATAGATTCTCAAGTTTAGGTTTCTAAATGTAAATGAACTATTTTATTGAAATTATATAGGTATAGCGGGTTATTGGTAAAAGGGTGTAGCAACCAGCAGGGTTTGCTATGAAAAATATGGTTTCCGCGAATCTAACGATTTTTTAACTTTGAATTTCATAATGTAACTTAATATTAAATTTATATTTTATATTATATTTTACATATATTACTTATACATAACCTCACTAACTTGAATAAAACCTTGACATTTTGTCAAATAACAAAACAATTCTTATTTACTTATATTTTCAAAATTAAATATAACAATTATACAATGCAAGGTTAAAATATAACCGAGTCAATATTGTTTAAAAAAAAATAATCTAGTGAATGAATAGTATGAAATGCCGGTTAGAAATTTGTAGATTTTTCTTCTTCTTTGGTTTTCAAAGGCTAATTAAAAAAAAAAAAAAAAAATTAAAAATTAAATTAACTAATTTAGGCCAATTACCGCAACACATACCTGATTTCATCTACCTATCTCTATTCTGTGCTAATTTCTCTATTCTGAATTCCAATTACTATTAAATTCTTTTCGATTTTGTCTATCCACCTTTATTTTGGTCAGCCCAGTGGTATTTTGCTATTGGGTTTCCACTTTAAGACCGTTTTCATTAAACTATTGGATCTCCATATATGATCAACCCATGCAATTCTTCTATATCGCAGTATCACTTCTATGTCAGACTTTTTGTATACTTGTAAAAATTGTAAATTACTTCTTATTTCATTATTGAGTGACATTCTTTTTTAGTTCGTAAATTCTTCTTAGTATATTTCTTTTAAGGATTGTTAGTTTTTCTTCATATCTCCTTCGATCGTTAGCCATGTCTCGTATGCACACAGAAGACCTGATCTAAAACTTAGTTTGAAGTTTACCTATTTCTTATAAGTAAAATAATAACAACAACAATTTTATATTTTATAGATTATATTATGGGTTGAACGTACCAAATTATATTTTTTTTATAACCAAGATTCTTAAAATGAATAAAATGTAATAGGTACATCATTGGTTTAACTAAGGAAAATTATTTTAAAACATTAAAAGTGTTCAAAAGTTTATAAGTCGTATTATATAATTGAAAATTAACAGAAAAATTTATTAAATTGAAAAATATTATTGTTATTTTTATTTTTTAGCTAAATATAATGTGTAGGTATAAATAAATTATATTATTTAACTATAAATTGTGGAAAATGTAGAGTATTATGGAGGTATTATATTTAAATTTCTCTTGATATACAGTGTAATTATTTAAAATTACTTATTTTACTTTTAATACAAGTTTAATAATGTCATATTCTTACTATATCTGCCTATAATATAAGAACATCTTTTGTCGAAATTCGGTTTAAAAGCATTTGAAGTTTGATTTACGGCGAAATTAATTTGATAATATCATTTATAATTTTAATATCAAAGATATAAAATTTTTACGTTACTCGTCAAATTTTAAAATGTGTCTGAATTTTACATAATTGAAAAACTTTTAGTTATAAGTATTTTTATCCACCAACAGTTATTCTTTGTATGGGTTTGTTCATTTATATTGTATAATAATTTACTTAGTTGTTTTTAATTATACCATTGACATATTTGTGTTAGTTAAATTATATATTTGTATTGATAGTAAATAATAAAACACTAAATTACAATTAAACCTTTAAAAAATGTGATTCTAATGCTTTTTAATTTATTACATTTTCATTATTGTGTTTTTCTATGTTATTTGGTTCTTTATTTACTTTAAATGAATTGTATTTTAAATATTCCTTTTTATCGTTTCAATATTTATTATTATTAACATGTTCATTATATAATTATTTAATAGCGTGGACGCCAGATCTTCTTCTACACATACTCATCAGCCGTATGATTCCACGTCGTATCATTTAATGACCACGGGAGCAGAAAGATGGTCTGATCAACGAGTGTTTGGTGACCGTGCACATTTTCATGTGAACGCAGACACAACAGAAGGAGAATTGAAATCGAAAATAAATAGTCAAAAAAAATCGACCGTGTCGACTTATTATTCATCGGAATTACGAATCGACCGGGTCAGTGTAAAAGACGCGATTCACCTTTATCGATGTCGAGTTGATTTCAGATTAGCTCAAACTCGTAATTCTAAAGTGAATCTAACTGTTGTCGGTAAGTCTATGTTATTTAAATAATTAAAATTATAATAAATATAAACTTTATAATAATATATTAGGTATATTTTGCTATGGATAGGACACATAGTTACATAGACTAAATAAGCTATATATGATAGTTACAGATAAATGTATAGATTGTTCTAAAAACAAAACAAAAAATTAGTTGTTTAAAATTCGGTAGTTCTTATATTATGTTTGATAAAATTGCAGAAATTACGCAATGTAAATGAATTAATGTTATAATATAGGTGTGTTATAATCATCAATTTTTCAAGTACATCCTTTTCAGATTTTTAAATTCATTATTGCTTAACATTTTAACATTAAATCGATGGCTCTGTAGTGTTTACTATAGTGAATCAAAAATATGACGTAACATTGACAAAACTGTATATTATTATTATTATTTTTTTTTTATTCGTCATTGAATAAAATCGGAAATTCCATTTAATAATATTGCATTTAAAGTTTAATACTTCGGCATTTCGGTGTGTAATTACAAAATAAATAAATTATTTCGTGGTATTAATTACATTTTAAAACTTTCATAAATCAAATTACAATGATTGAAAAATAATGTAATTTGTTATAATTAATTTAATGTTACAGAAAACGTTGTTATAGGGATTCCACGAAAGAGCTCTTTAGACATTTCCATTATTAATATGATTAAGTTTAGGATTGGTGCCGAGCGTAAGAATACACCTCTCTGTATATAATCTTTCTCTCTTTCTCTCTCCGTATATATACCATTTATAATTGCGAGCAAAAGATGAAACGATATAATATATATATGTATACAAATAAAGGCAGAAAATTGTATGGTGTTACTAATAAGTAATAATGGTTGTAGTCTAGAGGTAGTAGCGGCGGGAGATTACAGGCTGGGCGGCCTGCAATACCGGGACGAGCAACTACTGGAAACGAGACTTTTGGCGCGTATTATAATACGTGGGTGGGTTCAGCTTCTGCTCGGGTTGTTGCTTGGTTTTTCGGTGCGAAAAGGTGATAAGGGTGGATAAATGGTTGGGGAGTAAGGGTACGAGAGATGGACATGGAGTGGAAGAGAGATAGGTTCGTGCACCCGCCACTGGGCCTTGGTGTGTGTGTGTGTATTATATACAATATATATATATATCACAAGAACATCCGGGTGGAAATTCATCACCGTTGCGGCCGCGTCGGATAACGTATATATGTATATACCTACCTACATGTAGAGCGTATATTTTATATTACGTTTGGTCGAATACCGCAACGACGTAGAGGCTCGGTTTGTCCACGACATTCCGCGTGTACGCGTATAAATGGTTGCGTCATGCCGTCGTCAGGAACGCGTTCACGGCGCGGAAGCCGGTTACGCCGTTATACTTACGTCTCAGCGGCGGCGGCGGCGTACGCGTGTACACGCGAATGGGTGGACCGAGGACGAACGAGTGAGCGGCGGCGAACAAAGTGGATGGGTTTTTTGGACGGTCGTCGTCGTCGCGTGGGGGCTGTGAGCGGGGGTGGTGTTGGCGGCGCGACAGTTGGACGGAGGAAGTGTGAATATACGGACGGGCATCCGGGCAGGGTTTGACGACAGCGCGCGCTGGGTGACCGCGCGTGGGCGACGTGTAACGCACGGAGCGGTGGCTTGGCAAGTCGTGATGGTTTATAGCGAGAGAGGGTGGTGGTTGGGTGGTGGGGGTGGAGAGGGTGTACTTGCGCGCTGCTATATCGATCTCGTTCGGGCGGCAGCACCCGGTGGCGGTGGTACATGCGGGATGGGGACGCTGCGGCAGTGTTGTCGAGAGAAGCATGCAGCGGAAGGGTGAAATGACGTGGCGGGCGGGACGGGGATGAAATGAAAAGCTCTCGAACGTTGGCGATGTAGCTCTATATAGAGTCGTTGTTATTATTATTGTTATTATTACTATTACTATTGTTATTATTATTATTATTATTTTCCTCTATGCCCGGTGACGGAAGAAAGGGAGTCTAAAGGAAATACAACCATGAGTAGGTGGGTAGCTGTGGAATGATACCGTGGATGATGGTGTATATACACGGATGTTGGCGGGAAAAGAGTGTAGTAAGAGCAGGCGAGGTAGTGATCGCGTGAGAGGGTTGAAAGGGTGGAAAGGTGATGGCAGGTTTTGTATGACAGAAGACAGTCATGAATCGAAACGGCAGTAGTGGAATCCGTTGATTCCTTTGCAACCATTATTTTATAGTAATCGTTACAAAGGACGGGCGACGTTCGCAATTTATTTAAAACTGAAACAATAATACGTATTAATTAACTGATTTCGATTCTATGAATAATTAATCTACTAACAAAAAAAACTAACTTTCTCATTCTTGTACATATTAGCACTTTATAACTTTTATTGTAATTTGTAAACAAAATAGTTCGTTATAATTTTTCTCTTCATAATTGATTCGATAACATCACTCGAAATCATTTTTCGAATGTAGCAATAATCGGTATCAAATTTAATAAATCATATCTCTAACGCATCCGCGCGTTCCCGTGGTCCATACTAAAATAATGATTTACCGATGAATAAATACTATTCGGTTAAAAAAATGAAAATTGATTTTAAAAATATTATTTTATTACGCATATATAATAATAATTGACCCGAATATACTGAATCGGATTTCGTCGTTAATTTCTAGTACCTACTCTGGTACGGTGTTACTCACTGATATTCTTAAAAATGATTTATTATTTCACCTAAAATATTTAAATTTATTTAAATTTTATGACTCGTTATGTAAAAAAATGTTTAACAAAATAATGAATAATATTTATTTTGCTAAAAAAAAAAAATAAAAAAGTGTTCATAATATACACCAGTATACCAGACCAAAGTTTAAAAAAGCATTTTTAACGATAACATATTTTTTTCGTATTCAAACACTAAGTTAAATCTAATTACCTGTCTAACATTTTTAATGGAAAAAACTAAAAGATATAAACTCGTATTTTTTTGTCTTCACTCGTCATAGGTATAAGTAAAACCACACCACCTCTTTGTCCGTAAAACGATTATTATAATTGTGACAATGTGGTGATGAACACAACACTGTTTTCGGGTGCAAGACGGGCTGCACGTACAAAAATAATTACTATACCATAGTAATGCGCACGCAATCATCTTGTCGGTACTCTAGTCACGTCTTTTACTATTAAACCCTGTAACTGGACACGACTTGCAGTTTCAAAATTATTAATCGTCTCCGCATACATTTGTATTGGTCGGGGTATTCGACGGGGACAATTTACTTATCTTCCGCTGCAATCATTGCCAATCCGGGCAATACCACCGCAATAAAACAATAATATAGGTACCTAATAGAAGTTGGTCGGGCGTGGAGTGCGGTGAAATGGCAAATTGTTACGGCAGTTATAACAGCAGTCGCCGAGTTCTGCGAATGGAATTCGGAATGTCTCCCCTAGGTCACAGTATTTTTTTTTTATTTTTTTTATTGCTGTTTAGTCAATTGAGACAGCTATAGTGGAAAGGGTGTGTACGCAAAAAGAATATCCGAGTAGATGATAAATTATGGACTTTTCTATAATGTGTAATAGGGTTGGCATAAATAATAAATAATGTATAAAATACATCATATAAATATATAATAGGAAATCGATCCATATAGTAATGACAGAGACAGAGATGTGGATTACGGGTGTAAAATATAAATTAATTCCTAAATTATTAATAAATTCATAATGACGTGTTAAATGCATACGCTATTAAATTTGTGATTATTATATATTATATTATGTTACGCAGTGCCACCGGATCGCATGGAAATTATGGACTTGGCTACGGGTCGACAGTTACTGCGACGACAAGACGGCGATAGCGTTAATAGCAAAAATGATCGAGGGTCGGAGGCGTCTACTACAACTACCACGGCGGTCGTGGGGCCTTATGTTGAGGGATCAGACGTACGTGTTCGCTGCCGAGTATATGGAGGTTAGTTTCGTTATAACATAATGTGTACCAAGATAATAGCTGAAATCAAATTTCCATTCGTGCATAGTATAATAAAGGTATTGTTGTACTGCCCTACAACATCTTTTGGTAGCGTTTAGCGCATAGTTTACCGGTCACATGTTCTACAATAGGCAGTTTATAAAAGTTATTTATCGCTAAAAATATTAATAATAATGGTACAGTCGTACTTATTTAGCCGTATGATATGGGGTCGCGCGTAAAGCATCTGTGCTCCTGTATAGCTAGCAGACTCATTCAAAGTTTATCATCGTGTTTTACAATCTGGCCCTAATCTTTTACGCTTATTCATTTTACTATCTTTGTACATTGAATAATACAAAAGCAGTGAGGTAGATACACTCGTCTTTTATGCGTAGCGGTACTCACTAACGCCCTTATATTGGGGCTAGTGTGTATGCAAACATTATCAGTCGTTCCTGGCATAGTATTCATCTCGCCACTAATATTCCCCCGCCGACAGTACGGTATAAACCACCGTCTTTTCACTTATACACTCGCGGTAATTATTTATTTATTTCTATCATCGTTTCCATATTATTTAATATGCACCCACCACCACTGCCACCCACCAAGTGAATGTTCCGTGAAATATGTTTATTGTGTATACGGTGTATCTTAATTATGAAGACGACAAACGTTAGATTGAAGCTGTCCACAAAATATACGGATTCCTATATAACCATACTTAGCCCCTGAGTATTGAAAATAATAATTATCCTTTTCTCTAAAGACATCTGGTCGTCATGTTCACTCGGCTCGTCTTCTCTGACAAGCGGAATTAATTATCTTTTTACAAAAAAAAAAAACACTATAGATTCTATATAATACGTCAATGTTGGTTTATTAATAATTCTCCACGTTTTCGTTAAATGTATTCATAATATCCTTTACCCCGAGTAAACAGATAGAACATCTCAACCATTTTTCCTAGTTCATGTTTATAAATTACAAAGTAACAATATTTATTAGCTTCCTATACAATGCTATGATTCAAGAATCTTGTGAAATAAAGTGAATATAAGCGTTGTTGAGTTTCAATTTTAGATTCCAGACGGATCTAGGAAATTATTAGTTTTACAGTAATGTGTGTTTTGTAGTACATTTACTTTTACCAGAAAGTTATTACTCGGGAAGAAAAATAAGCTCAATAATTTTTATGCAACGATTTTATAATTTAATAACTAAATGCAGATTATACATTTCTAAACCACTTTATTCAATATGTGTTCTATGTGCATGTATGTTTTTTATTTCATAAACTACATTAAAGCATTCATAAAATAGGTATAATTATATAATATACTGTATGAACGAAATAGTTATTGTCTGTAATCTAACGTTGTTTCATTCAAAAAAAAATATAAAAAAATATTAATATTTTATCCTCTTGAAAATGTTTATGTAACTTTTTATTTTGATAGCTAAACTTTGATAAGCGCTTTACACAATTACACAGTTATACCAGATATTGTTGTATCCCATCAAATTAATTCAAAACTAATATTTTTTAATTTTTTCAGTGGTTTTTGAACAAGTAAACCCATTTTTCATAATATCTTGGCTAATTTTTAGTATAGATGAGGGTACTAGGAGTTTTTTTATTAAATAAGTTATATATATATATATATAGTATATACACATAGTATACTACTATATATATGTATGTTCTGAGTCATTTCATTTTTTAACCGTGTCCAAGCACGAATGTCCCACTCAAAGGACCTCGATTTTACCGTATATTACACATTGCAGTGGCATTACAGGTTACACAGTAGTTGTCCACTAATTTGTCACTCATACAAAAATATTTACTGCATTGCATATTACACAACATTTTTTTTTATTTTGTGTAAATAATTCAGAATTAATTAATAACAATAGATATCAATAAGAAAAAATATTATTTAAACAATTTTATATTCCTTTGCTTAAAATAATAATTTCAATTTAAAAAAAAATTTTTGTATATACGGTAAATATTTTGTGTAAGCTGCAAATTGGTGAACAACGATTTTGAAATCTCCCTGTAATATGCAATATAGTAATTTTTTGTGTGAGTAACCAATTGGTGAACAACAACTGTGTAATCTACTTGTAATGTATACGGTAAAATCGAGATCTTTTGAGGGGGACATTCTGCTTAGATTTACCGCGGTGAAAAAAACCAAATGACTTAGAACATACATATATAATATACGCCATAACTGTAGCCTTAAAACTAAAATTTATAATAAATCACTATTCTTTGTTCAAGTAAATATTGAAGCAAGACTAAATTTCTAATATTCATATACAGTTTTGACTACGTAGCTACTTTTAATTAATCATACTATAATTATGTATTTATTTATTTTTATTTTGAATTTGTAAACTGAAGGAAAAAACAAAGACCCCTACTGAAAATGAAGAATTGTACTAGTATACAGATTAATATAGGTAATACAATTTATAAAAGATAATATATTAACCCATTAGTCCTGCCATCTTTTACCTACCATATAAATGTTAGTTTTACTACGAAAATCATAACGCATAATTTAATAGGCTGAAATCTATGTACTAGATTGTTTAAGTATTTTCTTAGCATATATTATGGAATTCCAATTTTTTTGACTATTCTAGTAGGTACCTAAAATGAAATAATTCTATATATAATAACAGAGTTATTTGAATTTAATGTTACAATACTTAAAAGGATTACATAAGATTATTATAATTTATAATCCCTGACATTTTTGCGACATTAAATTTGAATAGCCTTGTATAAAATATTTCGTGCATGTTATATTATAATTTTGATATGTTAATATCGCATTAAGTTTAATGTCCATTAAGAAAATGCACATGATATTGAAACTCAAAATAATGGTATTAACATTTTAAAATAGAATTATAGACATTTTATGCACGTATTATGATTATTGTTTAAATATTTAATGAAATATACATTTATAAACTATTAGTTCAAAATTTCAAACTATAGATTATTTTTTAGTACTTTGGTTCATTTTTAGCCTCTAATCAAATACCAATTAAACCTATCTTTACCAAATACTTGAATACCGCTGTATATTTTAATTAAAGGTTGTATATCATGTATATTTTTTAGTGATATTTAAAAAGCAGGGGTTAATTAAATTGTAGCAATAATTTTGTTTATTTGTTTCCATATTTTAATATTTTATATTCAAATACATATTATATTTATAAATGTCCAAAACCACAATAAATAATTAAATGTACAAAAAAATAACCTTTGTAAAATTTATATTTTCAACTATTAGCTAGAATTTTTTATTTATAGGTAATATAATAATAAATTATGAATTTTAGACTTTTACTAATAGAGGAAAATAATTATTTAATACTTTCGAGGATTTTATGATAGATAATTTACCATAGGTACTAATAGAAAAAAAATTTGCAAACAAAAATATGTGTTATAATACATATAAACTATAAAGTATAATAATTCATAATAGTGAAAGAAAGATTAAATTATGGTTATGTTAAAAGATTTATCGGTTTAAAATGACATTTGATTTTTCTCTTAAAAAAACTCAAAATGTATCATACAAGACTTTTAATATGAAAAATTAAATATAACTCATAAGGTAACTTTTACATTTTTAGAAGTTTTGAATAAAACCACGAAAATTTCAACAAAATGGTGAAGAAATATTAAATATAAAAGATATTGTAATATTTATCTACTGTAAACTGTATAGTGTACACATTAGGTATGCAAATATATTTTATTAAGTACAAAAAAAGTAAATGTACCACGATGTAGTAGATTCATAGAAATTTAAATTTGCTAATCATTGGTTTGTTTATATAAGTTGATAAAAATTATACCCATCTACTAGATTTTTTATTATGAGTTTTCTGAAGTCGGTACACTTATAATGGGTACGTTTGAATTATAAAGTCTATTGTATTTTATGGCAGCACATTTATTGGTTTTCTAATAATACATTTTCTAGATTGATTTCGGGGAAGTAAAATCACATCAACGATTCAAATAACACTTTCCATCTATTATTATTAAATCCGAATGGTTTTTGAAATATTTACGGATAATTTGTTTTGTACAGAATGTAGGCATTTCAGTTATTTTATTGAGATAAAAAAAATATATGATAGTGCTTTAAGTTTTTGAAATTGTATTTACTTAAGTTTTGTATATGATTATAAGAGGATTATAAATATTATAGTTGTATTTATAATTAACATTTAAAACAAAGGTATTGACTATTGTGATTATACAATATTGAAAATATCGGAAGTCTGAGAATTATAAAATGGTTGTTTCGTTTGATAATGTTATTACTACGTTTTAAAAATAATACATTGACGCATGAATAATACGATTTTATGTGTTTACAGCATTTAGTCCAGTTGGCATTTTATTGTTACTGTTGTACAATTGTACCTATTTGGTTAAATATTTCATAAAATGCTAATTTACATAGTCATTCAGTATAATACTAAATATAGTATATTACGAGTTTATAGTATTAACACGATTTTATTTTAACTCACCATATTATTTATTTTATAGGCAAACCAAGACCTCGTGTAGCATGGTTTCGAGATAATCGGTTATTAAAACCAGAATCAGACGATCTTGATGATATCAACGTTGCTCAACAACAAGACGTCACAGCTATTGACGGTTATGCGACAGCAACTGTTACATCAAGCTCGTCCACTTCTACTGGAGGCGACAATTCGGAAGGAGTTTTAGAAGTAGATTTGACTTTGACAGGATTAACGCGTAGCGATTTACACACCGAACTCACTTGTCGAGTATGGAATTACTTTTACGAAGACGAGGAGTATTCAATTATTGTTACCAATAGCGGTTCTAGTAACATTGATACTAGTTTTGAAAAAGAAAACATGAGCGAAGAAGTTGATCCCAGTCGTTGGACCCTGAGACAACGTCAGTCTTCGCTGACAGCCGTCGTTCATGTGGATATGAATTGTAAGTAAAATTATTAAACATTTAATCAATTACATTATTATATAGTTATGTAAATCATTGTGTAAAAAGTTTGGCTGGATATGTTTGTGAATTTTGTCCAATTGAATGCTCTCGTGTCTGATGATATTTGGCATTTCTAGAAATGCGGATAGAAATCTAACTAAGTAGAGTATTTATTATATTCTACATTATTTTTCGGGAACAATGAATTGTATTAAATGAAAAATCACGAATAAAAAAATTATGAAATATGTTACATCCAGTCTATTACCTCGAGTTTTTTGTACATAATTATATAGATAACAATCATTGTATGTAAAATCGACAGCCTCCCTGAAATATAAATAAATAGCCCCTTTTATACTATCATGATAAAATTAAACAAATTTATCACTGAATCCACGCGTTAAACTCGTGAAAATCCCGGCATAACACCAAAATCTGCACAATATAATCATATAACAATAATAGCCGTCATGTTTTGTACAATACATATGTAATAATATTATAATATTCTATCCCGCTCACTTTTCGTCTCCACAGCATATCTCTCTCTCTCTCTCTCTCTCTCTCTCTCTCTCTCTCTCTCTCTTTTCATCGTGTGTGACTCTCGTTAATTACCAGCCGAGTACCGAAAGTGTGTGTGTGCGCTTGACAGCTACAGTTTTCCAACGGCGCAGGACACACGGACGTTATATAGCAGCAGTATAGTTTCGCATACACCCACACAGCCCTGAAATCGACCACCCGCGCTCCCGCATGGGTTGTGTACTCGTGTGATGTGTATGTGTGTATATATATACATAAAATATAATATAATATGTACATGTTTATGTATCCTCGCGTATATGTAACGTATAGAGTAATTAATTGGCACGGTACACTACACCGCCAAACGACACGTCGTTTTTAATTACACGTAGGCAAAAACACTCATTATAATATATATATAATGTCTGTTTTGGGGGTATTTGTGTGTGTGTCTGTTCGAGGGTACGTATGTGTGTGCGTCTATTCGTGGTGGATGGGGGTGACGGTGTGTGTGAGTTACAATATACGCGCGCGTAGTGGTTGAACGTGGCGTATATATTATAATATATTCGTACTTGGCGGTGGCGGGGGCTGTATAGTTGTTCGTGTCACCATTTTTCACGTGGTGGCCCGACCGCCGACGACCACCTAACCCACCGGTCACGGCCAATCGAAATTAATCGGCAACCTCGGTTAACGAGCGATATAAATAGTAATATAATATTGTAACGACGACAAAAACGCCGAAACGACAAAAAATCTATAATGTATGAAAAAGAAGAAGCTTTACCCCCTTCTAATGTATAAATTAGTAGGTATTATAGTTTATTAGTTAGTAATAGACAAGATTCAAATATTAAAACAACAAGTATAAAAATACAAATGTCAAAAACTTACAGGTACATACTAAAATAAAAGTATACATAAAATATAGTAATAAATAAATAAATAAAATAAAATTTACCAGACAAATACTTTTGAATGATTTTGACACGTTTAACGGTTTTACAGTATAAAAAGTTGTCATTGTTGTGATATTAAACAATGTTATTTATTAATATATATTACAATACAAGTTGACTATGAATTGATGCGCCTTTGTCAAATTCATCAATTGCTTGATCAAAATCAACTTTTCTGTCTCCTTCAATGTAAAGAGTTATAATACTTCTCAGTCTTGTTTGGCCCATCGTAAGCCATAGAAATGTTTTTTAGTTTCTTTAATGAAGAAAAACTACCTTCATTTGAAGCTGTGTTGGTAGGAATTGACAAAAATATAACTGAACAGTTACTATAATTTCCAGATCAAGCTACGTCAAAACTAAAATGTGTATTTGTAATTTTTATTTCCAAAAGAGTTTGAAATATGGTCTTCAGATCTTCGAGAACAGATCTTATAGCTTCAATTTTACAATTTCAACGAGTATCGCTTAGTGGTCTTAATATTTTTTAAATCTTCTTACATTTTTTATAGTCAATATTTAAATGATCTTATATTTTTTTGAATATATCATATATTTTTGAAGATGCCTTTACAAAATTATAAAGAGTTGATAAAGTTCCAATACTAATTCTTACCATTGGTACAGATTTCGCTAAATCAACTATACATAGCAGGATCATGCATTGATATATTATTATAGCCTAACGATTGCTATCTATTTAAAATAATAATAATAATAATAAACGATAATTACTTCTAGTTTTTGTAATTTGTAATGTGTTATATACCTAATTTAATATTTTTAATGTTAAAGTTTAAAACAATAAGAAACAAGCAACAATCTACTTTCTACATATCCTTAGTAATTAATTTGTAGGCAAAACTAATTAATATATTAACTATTATACAACTATTTATATATACCTACCCATATAATTAATTGTTTTTAATTTTTACTTATTTATCTTAATAACTTGATTTAATTGAATAATCAATGATAATTAATTAACACAAATGTAGACTTTTAAGACTAAGTAACTAATAAATAAAAATGATCTAAACTTATTAGTATTATTTTTACTTGTAATCAACATCATAAAATTCATAAAGATTTACAATATACTTTTAAATAACATAAATTTATATCAAATATTATCTACCTTCTCAAATATTATATATTTCTTGAGAACTTAATACTTCTGATAATGCATTATTTCTCATTATTTTATTAGTCTGATCTAAAAACAACATATACTGTATATTGCATTGACATATTTAATTTATAATTTATAAATAACTTTATTGAATACATGCTAAAATATTATTTATTTCATGGGAAATCTGATAGGAAACTAATAGATGATGCTATTGCTAAATTTGTTTGATTGGTCTGATCTGAAAAAATATTTATAACACAAATAAAGAATGGAAAAGTGATAATAACTTGACATTTGTATTTATCATTAGTAGATATTTTTAAAAAAAAGTCACTAATGGTTTTTTTTCTTATGTTTAGTCATATTTTCAAAATACCTATATGACTGTTTGTATAATTAATTGAGTAATGTAGAAAAATCAATAACAATTGTGTCCCAATATCAAACGATTAAACGATTTAAGAGAATTTAAAATTAAAAATTGTAATTATATTTTGATATAAAATTAACTATATTAAATTATAAAACAAATAATTTATAATATTATTAATATTCAATAGATTTAATTATAGCCAGTAACCAATATAAGTATCACGGTTGCGGACATTGGTGGCACGGTGATAAAAAAAATCTTGTGCCATCAATCCTCATAACCATGATTAAAGATATATAGGTTATTTGACACTGTATATAAAATGGTCTCAAAAGTGTTTCCAAAAATCAACTGTTCAGTATAGAAGATGATACAGCTAGCGCTTTCAATGCATTTAATTATATATGTATCGAATCAAAAATATATATATATTTATCATAAATATACACTACATTCATTTCCGCTTGGGTGTTAGAAGCCTTTCTTACAGGCCGTAACCAAAGATTTTATTGTACATCAAAGTAATTGCTCCATTGAGTAACCTGTATATTATTTTAAATCGTGGCCATAACCATGAATTAAAATTGTATAATGATATACGATAACATAATTGAACGATATTATTGAAATTATGATTATTTATTATTATCATGGAAAAAAAGAATATTAATATAGTACGATACATTGTACTATTGTTTATCTTTTTGTTAAAAAAAATTTCATTTTTACTTATAATAGGAAAGGGAAAGATACTATTGCCCTTCACTCAAATATCTGAAGGAGTAGCTGCTCACCTACCCCCTTTGTGAATACACATAATTTATTGTCTGAAGTCAATTTTAAACCTTTATCTAATGCAGTACCATATAAAAATAAAATATTAAATTTTATATGGCACATGTATACCCTAGCTAGGTAATTTATTTACCAACTACCTATTGTTTATATATATATCAATATATTTATATAATCTTTAATTGTTTCATACAAATTAAATCAGTTATCAATTATCACATGTTTTGTGTTCTCTAAAAACTCATAACCAGAATATAATTCTAATTTCGCACACATAAACTCAAAAATATACCTGAGTCTAATACCCACATATTAGTAGTAGCATTACTCATTGTTGATTCAATTATAAACGCGTTTTCATGACATTGTATATTCAACGATCTTGTATTTTCTACATCCATGTCCCGAAGGTAACTCTTACAATTTCTTTTGAAATATCCATTCTTAAATAAAAACAACATAATTTACTTTTAGTGTTATGTAATAAATTATTTTTTACCATTATTATAACTGCCGTATTTTCATCTAGATTTATCTTGAAATTGGACTGAAAAATGCACTCGATTTTCCTTGATCACCAACTGTAACTGTAACCTCTAACCTTTATTATTCTTGATTCTTCAATCAATAAACAACTTGTTAAGTTATATATCGTTTTACTTACCTATACCCCGTGGTATATATTTCAATAATGTTGAAAATAGTTGGTTGGTAATTTTTTTTTTTTTTAGATGTCAATAGTGGTTCAGTGATGGTTCTGTCAGTGTTGGATTGTGTTAATTTTGTATTAGACTTAATTCAGAAATGCCCTTGATTACGACGTATTGGTTTTAATGTATTATTATTTATTATGATTACAAAGAACCGTATTTCAAATTTAATTATGCGTCGTTATACTGCTATCAGATGTTATACAAATGTGATAAACAATAATCTAAAGCAAACGGATGTATATAAGTTGATTGTCGTACTTAGCACATGAACTATTTATTTCTAAAATGAATTATTATGTGTATGTGTATTTAATGTATGTTATCATTATTAAAATATAATAATTATCGTCTATCAAAAATCTTTTAGTTTAAAAAATAATGCATATTCAGGTCTACTAAAAAATGTTATTTAAAAAAAAACTTATGACCTAACCTTTATTGATGGTTTCTATTAAGTATTGGAACTAATGTATAATTAATTTTCATCAGTTTTATGTGATTGATTTATTCAGATTTTACTAGCACAGTTTCAAGTTAAAATGAAATCCTAAAAAAAAAATCATAAATATTCAGCTTTAACTAAGCGTGTTATGACTAGGAAATAATGTACAGTTACTAGTTAATCCCTAGCAATTACTAGTAAAATATTCAAATATAGGTTTACTAAGAAATCGCAACATAGTCAAAAATAGAGTAGGTAAGGATAGGCTTCGGTAGAAATTGAGCTTTGGTGGAATAGAGTATCCTAGCAATTTTATATTAAATATTTTTTCACTATGCCCAAAATTGATTACAATTTTATAACAACATTATCAATTAACAATGCCTTATATCATAATATTATATAAACAATAATTGTCGGAAATGCAATGATTGAAAACAAAAATTAGATCAACAATTATGTTGTAAGACGTACAATTTAGTAAGTTTAGTAAGTTTAAGGATATTTAAAATTTAAAAATATACAAATTAATAATAATGATATGTCTTTATAATTTATAGTCTTAAATAATTTTACAGTGTCTAAATTAAGAGAATCAATTTAATATAGTAATTATTAATCAACAATAAAATGCATATGTATACGTTTTCTAAAGAAGTTTTTGGACAATTGAATTACAATAATTATTCTAGAATGATTGTCAGTAGTGTCACCTGTTAGGGAGGTTAAAGGGGCAAAACTTCATGTCAGTTTTCCTTTAAAAATGTATAGGGCCTCGTCAATTGAATTTTCTATTTTCACCTATGCCACGACTTTTGCAGGTAAACCTAGGTTTCACTAATGTTAAGATTTGATATTAATGATTAAAGCTGATAACATATATTTTTTAGGGTTGGTAAAATATTAGGGTAGCATAGTTTAATTAAAAGACTAATAAGAAATATTTTTATTTTTTCAATTACATTTTAGGATAGTTGTGTATCTAGTGTTGTAATTTCTATAGCAATGATTTATAGTAATATTTTATAATTTTGGACCCTACTAGAGTAGTTTTGCATTAAAATAAATAATTTTTCTTTATCATACGATAATAATAGATTTTAAGTTGTTGGACTGGAGATCCCCTTAAAAAATCCTAGTTTCATCACTGTTTAATGCTATCTGTCAGTACCGTCAAGTTCACCAGATATTTATTAGTCTAAATCATTTTCCAATGATTTTTAAAAATAAGTTTCTATATAACCCTTTTATTTTTTGGGGAGACTTTAACTTCTCTGAAATCTTATGGTTAAACCATATTTATGTCTTAAAATTTTCCTCCATCTCTATTATTTGGTATCTCTATACCACATAAGACCATCACATTTCACGGTTTTATCAGACATTTTAAACGTGAGTTTAATAGCTCCATCCTCAATTTAGTTATTTCAAATATTGCTTTCAGCTATGTTTGATCCTCGTCTGACCCTTCTGTTTCTGTTGATTTTAACAACTCTCCCCTTTCCATTTCGTATAATCTCATAATGATATTATATCTTATTTGGTCAAATCTAAGAGTTGGCCAACTCTCGACCCCTTTTAATTGAATATTAAGATTTGAACCCAACACTATTGATTATGCTGTATTATATACCTTTATAGATGTGATTACTTTTCTTATTACTAATTATTTTCCTCGGGTATCTAAGGTTTGTAAGTCTCATTTTCCACATCAATTTTCTAAAGAACTTATTGAGATGGTTTTTGAGAAACAAAGAGCTTACATATATTTTAAGCTTTCTTTTGTCGTGCCTATAACAAATGTTTATCTATACATTGTTATGAGAACTATATCAATCAAACAAAGAAATTCCTTTAATACAACTCTCATATCTTTTGAACATTTTTCCACAAAAATAAACTATTGTGTCTATACATTTATCCGTTGTAAGTCATTTATTGTAAAATTATAAAATTCTAAAATTTATAATATTCTGACATTTTGGATATTTAAATGCAGATTTGTTATCTGAACACGTTGAATCTGTATCTTTTTCATTGCTTATTGATTTGAGTTAAAATTAATTTAACCTCAACTCCTTTGAGCTCTCATATAACACTAATTTTTTAATTTCACAATAGACTTTTTTTCTTTTTGTTGTTTTCTCTGTCAGTCGTGGTGGAATTCCAGGAAACTACCCATTTAAGTTACGTAACATAATCTTTTGACCACTTTTGGGTTATGTTCATGTATTTAATTATATACCACCTGATATTATAATATACTTTGATAGAGCAGTACTAAACGAGATTAAATGCTCGTAGCTTTTTATATTTATACTAATTAATTCCAATAATTATAAAAATACTTCATTTCATTACAAGAATCAACTATAAAAAAAATGAAGAATAAATATAAATAATATAACTTAACAAGCTTATAAAACAATATCTTTTCTGATTTGTTTGATTGCTTCAAATTGGTTGCAATTTTTCAATTTAGTTTATCTAACTGATTTAAACATGTTTTGCCCAACTTTTGCAATGTAAGCAAAAGTTCCATTAACTTTTTAAACATTTTTGTGAAAAATGATCTAACTTTTTCGGGAAAAATATCCGAAATGTGTGCAAATTGTTGATAAGCATATATAGGAGAATCAAATTACATATTTGATAGTACAATAAATACATATAATTAGTATCTATTCGACTATTCGTCTAATGTAAAAAAATCAGCTATTTTAAGGCATGCCCACGGTGTATCCATTAACTAAAAAATAAAAATAAAATAAACCAAATAATTGAACTCAAGCCGTTTTCTACGTGTAATGACATTTTTTTTATTTGTACTCGTCTGTAGTTCCACCGTTGACTGTTCAAATCCTACCGATCGCAGAAAATGGCCACTTTAGAGGTATTGACAACGATTTACAGCCACCACCGTTCACACAGTCTTCGGCGAAAATGACACCATTACCATCACCCGAAGATAATGATCGTTTGTCTGTGTACAGCAGCAAGATTCAAGAACAACGTCAGCTGCAACCATTAACGGCTGGGAGGAAATACGAGTTACCGTGTCGGGCCTACGGGTCACGACCGCCGGCAAAGCTAACATGGTGGATGGATGGTCGGCGATTAGACACTACCCGAGAGACGGTATGAAGACGTATTTATTATTGAAATTTACTTAATCTTGTTGCAAAACAAATTAAAATTCATGAAAAAGTAACAACTATTATAATCTATAAAATCACTATGCAAATTTATACGTTTATGATTCGTCGTTAAATTTAAGTACCTACTATAGGTTTTAATCTCGGAATATAATATTATTAATTATGCATAAAAATATTCGATTTTTATAGCTAAAGATTGAAAATGTATAACAAAGTTTCTCATAAGTAGTTTATAATGTAACCAAAAAATCTAAAGATATAATAAATTAACACAGTTTTTCCATAAATATTTCAAGTTCAAATTTGGACGAAATTAGATATTTAAACGAAGATTAACGATTTAAGTTATTTTGTTATAATTTAAAAATGTTATTCGTGAGTATTTGAAACTTTTAAAGTATATTATTATATTTTAAACACACCTTGACATTTTCAAATACAATATTTTCGGCAAAAATTCATTCAACCTTTGTATTACTATTTACTAATAGTAAAATAAATTATTTTTATATCAATAAATGTCATAAAATATACTTAGCAATATAGGCTACCCGACCGTTTTTACACAGAAAACATATGCATTACAGTGACCTGCTCGACACCTACTGTATAATAGAGAAGTACTCACATGCCCAATTTTTAAATTTAATTTAATAAAAAAAGTTAAACATTCAATTTTAAAATTTGAATGCAAGATTTCCCGTATTCTATATTCTCTTGATTGAAATACATTTGTAAAATCAATTGCTCCAATTTTTTTTAATGATAACTTAAAATTTGAAAAAAAAAATGTCATGTCAATATATTACTATATAATATGAAAAATAATTACGCGGTTTGACTTGAAATCACCTGTCAAATGCAATGGCATGATTTTTCATTGTACCCATTAGTCATTTTTCTGAATTTAATCATAGCTTTTAAGTTTTATACATATTATTGAATTGAATTACATTTTCTATAGAACCTTGCATCTTTATAGACCATTTCTAAAATTACGTACCATATATTCAGCGAGCAGAAAATGCATAGCAAAATGTTAATACTAAGCGGTCTTGATATTTTCATATATTATCCTTTAATGATTATGTCCATTTTTAATGCAGCTATACCTTAGTTTTAATTCAAATTCTTATATTATTAAATAATGATGTATATACGCACCGTGTTCTTTAAATAATAAATGTTATCCGTGAATGATGAGGAAATTGACTTTTAAGTTTACAGTGAATAAATCATTATAAAAAACATTGTGCTGTAAGTTTTTTCGTAAAAATTCAACGAAATACCGTAAAGTTTGGAATTGTCAAGTGATATTGGTTAAAAAAGTTCAATCTTTAATCAATGATTTGGCTCGAATGGTAAATTAGCATTCTCTATATAATATAAAAATCCCGAATATTTATGATTAACCATATTACTCATACTATTAGTATACAATATATTATTGCAAGTATCATTTTTAAAAATTAATTAATAATCCGAGTTCAAATTAACTTAACCTATAATTTTTAATTCTGTATAATACCTCATTTAAACCTACTTAAAATGGATCAAACATACCGTATATACGGGTGAAATCTTTATTTAAAAAGTCCACCTGAATTGTTGACAACTAATTTTAAAATACAAAAAAGTTTCAAAACTTGATTTATTATTATCCCAGTTACTTAGAAAATGTTGATTACGAGTTTGATCCCATATCATCATCTCGAAAACAAGTAAACTTGTTTTTATTCCATGCTAAAATATTTTTCAGAAATTTTGTTCTACAGTTTTACACAACAAAATTAATTTAAGCTTAATAAACTATGAACAATAGTCAGTAGAATAAAAACATATTTTTTTTAACTACTTATAGGCATGTGATTTCTAATTATTTTAATGTAAATTAAATGTATTATTTTATAACATACAACTCGGTTAAGACGCTCCCGCTTAAGACGCTGTCCCGTTTAAGACGCTTTTTTTCACCGGTCCCTATAGATATTTTCTATACTGTTAAAATAGATACTCGCATAACTGCATAAGATATTTTCTCAATTAAGACTCTCTTTTGAGCTAGACTCTTGAAGAGTGTCTTAAGTGAGTTTTACTGTAGTTTCATTCGTTTTAATGGAACAACGGAAATGACCTTAACAAAAAAATGAACACTTTATTCTTAATTATTACCTATTTCATACAAATACACAATATGTATATTTAATAAAATTAATAATAGACATTACAAGGCGATAGTTAGAACATAATTTTTATAATATTAAGTTATGACTTATGCATGTATAATAATAGTTTTTTATTTTATGTGGTTTGTTTTTTAATTTACTTTCCTCTCCCTTCTCATATAATTTAACTTCCACAACTAAAGTTTACTGTCGTAGTGTTGCTTCATTGTTTGAAACTTTAAACTTTAGATTTGGGTGCCCTAAACCTTTTCACTCATTATTCGTGACATATTTTTCTTCGCTGGGCTATCTCGTTTATCGCTTTTGTTACACATAAACCATTTTTTTTATATTTGTATTAACTTTTAAAGTTTCAACTTTTATTATTTTTCATTGGTTTACAGTATGGCGTGTAAAAAATATAGAAATAAAAAACTGAGATTTTTCAACAAAGCTATAGGTAGTACATATAGCGGTTTCTATTTTTTTTTTTTTATTATTAAATTATGCGCAATATAATATTAAATTGAGTCAAGTAAGCGGTTACAGGAGGCGTAAGCGTAGTCGACTTAAAGTAGACTTTGTTTATTTATTCAAACTTTCTTTTATTATTAAATTTTACACACACATATAACATATTATATAATAAAATACTTTATACCTGCAAGATACACAACAAAGAACGATCCATTATAATAATAACACTAACAACTGTACTAATAACAATATGTTTACTGCAGCTACATTGTTTCAATAACAAACATGTTTTTATTAATTTTTTTCAAAGATTTCATAGTTTTAATGGGTGAGATTTTAAAGAACATATTTTAAACAAAGTAATAATTATTTTGTAACGTAGCTAAACACATACTCAAGACGAAAGTATTCCAGTGCTTCACAAATAAGAGACAAATAGACAATAGACATAAATGTATTATAGACGTAGATAATGTATACCAACAAACTTTAAGGTACGATAGGATACGTTAACCATTATCCATTAGTTATATTATGTTCATCTTTATTGGTTTTATAATATATTTGATGTAAACCAGAAATAAAAGGTAATTTTTATTTGGAATCACCCAAAATATTTAAATTAATTAATATTATGTATATAAGATATAATATCTCGTATTCACACACTTTTTTACGTCTAAAACAAGTTCTAAAAATAAAATCTATTTCATAATAATCCTTTTTTATTATAGGAACTTGGTTTTATAAATGTATGTTTAATACAAGTAAATTGATATATTCATAGATGTAATTAAATATTTTATTCATTTGAATATCGATAATAACTACATAATTATCCTATAATTATTATTTTCTCGTACGACATTGAATTTATAGATTTAGTTTGAAATTATGATAAGACCTTAATGTGTTTTTGTAACCTTATGGTTATTACATTAAACCTATTTTAACAGACTTCAACTGACGGAAACTCAACAACAAGTGTATTGACGTTTGTACCTGTTAAACCGACGACCAAATCACGTTACCAAGAACCCGTAGAAACTGACGAGCACAGAACGTCTGACTATGACGGCAAGTTAACCTGTAGGGCCGAAAACCCTCAGCACCAACTGTCGACGTCCCAACGAAAGCACACAATAGCGGCCGGCAGTGATTCGTCTGATGATGCCGGAACGCCTTTCATACAAAGCACATGGTTGTTACGGATACAATGTGAGTATAATGGTAGAATTGTATATATACGACTTATTATTTTATTCATACACGCAAATAGCTGCATGTTTCTCGATACATACTATACCTGTGCAAATATATGCACAGTTCTATAAATTATTTATTATTATGTCTAAAGTTTGAAACTATAACCATGAAATTGTAATAGGTAAGGAAAGGAGAAAGGAAACTATTTGTTTAACTATTTTCATTGTTTGAAGTTTTTTATCGTAAAAAAATTCCAAATCAATGTTTTTAAATTTAAAATTAAATAAAAATGAATGTATTTCGAGTTGGCTTAACTTCTATATAATTCTAGAAGAGAACTTAAATAACAACTCCATTTTAATAAATATATTATGTTGTATGCAAAATGTTCTGTATTTTTGTTATACCTAATAGTAATAACCATAGAATATTAAAAAATGTAAATACATTTTCGAACATTTTTATTACTATGATTTATTTTTTACGCTTGTTGAACGATTAGCATAAAATGTTATTTAGTCTTTATTCATCAGTGAAAAAGTACTGTCAAAAATCGTATTATATTTTTAAAAAACAGTTAATATTGAAAATTTAATTAGTTTTGAAGAACAAAAATGTTGAATTCTTATGATTAAAAAAATTTTATCGGTAATAATTATAAGTCTACCTGTTATTATTATTATTCAGTACCTCAAACTAATTTATTATACAAACTGAAATTTAACACGAAATTATTAATTTTTTATCTCAAGAGGTTGGTCTAAAAATATTAATGAATAAATTAAATGTATTAATTATATTTTTTTTATAACATTTATTTGAAAATATACAATCTGTAGGGGTAATTTAACTTGAGGGATTTAAAATGTTAGGGTTATTTGAATGTTAACACGTTTGCTGCGTATCATATTTTAGTAGCACGTACCGCGGTGTGTACGCGATTTTCGATATAAAATTTACAACGACGCCATTTGGCGTTGTTAGCACTATTGAATAATTTTAACGTCATATGCTGAATGACGCCAATTGGCGTTAACTATTTTTTTTACACAAATGTTCAAATAAACAAACAATTAAAATTAATAAACAGACTGTTATATTATTATTAAGTTTAAACAAACAAAAAAACTTATTTTTTATAATTATAAAAAAAAAATCTTAAATATTATTATGAAATTTTACAAAACATGGTTCTAGACATAAACTTGGATGATTTGGACAAATTGAACAGAAATATGAAGTATCTTTCCGTATTTTCTTTTTTGCGCAAACACAACGTCTTTTACGAAGTGCCCTTCCATTTTTTCCTATCTCGTGTGTTTTTGGAATATGTTTTCTTTTAACATATAGTCTTGGTTTTAGAAATGCTGGTAAAAGTTCCCTTAGAATAGACAAACGAAAATCATAGAGTATCATCTTAGATCCGACTTTTGATTGATTGTACAAATTATAAGAATTTAATAATAGCATTTGGATCACATGTATTCCTATCTTCTTGTACCAACGAATAGTTTTTCTCGAAAATGGATAGTAACTGTTCATTTGGTACTGCCGATCAATACCACTCATAAATGTATTATAATTCGCAATCGGTTTTGGTTATAGTTTTTCCTGTTCCTTTTTATTTTTTTCAAGTATCAAATTATTTTTGAATTCGGTAGAAATATACATAACATCCCGTTTGTCCTTCCATTTACCAACCAATACGCCATTAGAGTACATTGCTTTTGTTTCCCCAGGTTTTAATTTTGAATTTACTAAGACCTCAGGAATACGTTTTCGGTTAGATCTTAATGTGCCCTTATAGTATGTCTTTTTTTGTAATAATTGTTCAGCTAGACCAATGCTATTATAAAAATTGTCCATATAAATTGAATGACTATTATTCAATTTTTCGGACATAAGATGTAGTACAACGTTTGCTGCATGACCTTCACCTCTTAGATAATCCAAAACACCCGTATATACAGTGGATTTTAAAATAAGTCCATTTGGTTCGGTAAGCATGTACAACTTAACACCATATTTATGGCGTTTATTTTGTACATACTGTCAAAAAATAAGTCGACCTCTCCACAATACCATTGATTCGTCCAGTGAAAGCTCTTTATTTGGATAATAAATATTATTTATTTTGGTATTGAAATAATTTATAAGAGGGCGAATTTTGAAAAGTCTATCAATAGGAATATTTTCAGAATGGTCAGTAGGATTCTGAGCAAAATGAAAACATCTTAAAAGTAATAGAAATCGATCGCGACTCATATAATTTGAAAAACATGTAAAATTGAATAAATGATGTTTTTTCCAGTAATCATCTAATCGATTTAGTTTGATTGTGCCAGTGTGAATGATTAAAGAAATAAAAGTTATAATTTCATCGCGGTCTGTAGGTTTTCATTGAGATATACGAGAACGCTCAGCAGCACCAATGCGTAAAAATTCAGACTCAGCATAGTTATTTGTTTCTCTAACTATAAATTCAAAAAAATCTTCATCAATCAGCATGAAAAAAAAATCAATAGGTTTTCCGTTTTCGAGTATTGGAACAAGTAATCCTGGTTGTTTATCAAACGTAAAATTAAAAAACTCAATTTCATTTGTTGTCCAAATGTTATTAGTTGTTATTGTTTCGGGAAATTCGAGATTTGGTTCAGTAGACATTTCATTTCCAATATCCAAAGTCGCTGAAGAATCGGAATCACTTTCGCCCAAATAATCACTACCAGAATCAGAATAATCAATATTTTCGTCATCAGATTCTGAAAGAAGTCTTTCTATTTCATTTTCAGTAGAACAGTGATCAATATTTTTACAAAGTCTTTTGGGTCGAGATGAACCAGCATTATTAGAACAATCCATATTTAAATTTCAATAAAAGAAAAGCATAAAAAAAAACCAATGAAAAATAAAATTTATATACGTATAATATTATATAATTATGCAGATAAAACTACTCACTTGAAAGGCATACATCCATACCGGTTGAATAACAAAAGAGAAATAAACTTTTTTTTTTTTATTTATTAAGAATATTTACAATCTATGCTACAGGCATATTCAGCAAATTTGAACACATATATACAACATTTTATTTTTTACAACATGAACACACGAGGAGGGAAGCCATCCAGTGATAGAACCCAACGTGAATTTTATTTATTTATTAATTACTAACTTACATAAAGTTAAATTGAAATTAAAGGTTTGAAACATCAATAATTTAATAAATCACGACACCATTTTCTCTTTAGACGGCGTGGGGGATTAGTAGGAAGTGAATTGGAGGCAAGTTCAGCGATTAAAGGGTTAGAGTGAGATTGTAATTTAGAATGAAATTTTTTATAATGTTTTGTGGCTAATTGATTAACTGTTTCTATTTTGAAGTCGTTATGAAGAGTGGAATTTGAAACATACCAAAGTGCGGAAGAGATAAAGCGGAGAGTGATAGATTGGAAGGCTTGGAGGGTGCGTATTGAGATGGTTTAACGCAACCTCAAATTTGGACTGCATAAGCCCAGATAGGCCGTAGTAAGGATTTATAGACGATTATTTTTGTGTGAAAGGGTAATTTTGAATTCAGAATTGGGCGAAGTAAGTGGAGTCGACTATTGAGAGTTTTTCTTTTTGACTTGATATGAGGACCCCAGGTCAGTCTTTTGTCAATTAGGACGCCGAGGTATTTTACTTCTGAGGATATTGGGGTTGGTATTCCTTGAAAAAAGAGGGGAAGAGGTGTGGACTTTTTTAGTGTAAACGGGACAAAAATTGATTTGTCAGGATTAATCTTGATTTTCCAGTTGGAAGACCACTTGTTTATTAAATCTAAATGTGATTGTAAAAAATATATAGTTTCTACGGGATCATTACCAGGCGAGAGAATTGCAGTGTCATCGGCATAGGTGGCCATAAAAGTATTTGGGGTTTTTTGAATATCAGCCGTGTAAACATTAAATAAATCGGGAGAAAGGTCACTACCTCGGGGAACTCCTGCTTTAATTGGGTAGAATGACGATACAGAGTTTCCATAACGGACTGTGTAAGTACGGTTTTCTAAATATGAACAAATTATCAAGTAATACGGGGCAGGTAAAAACATTTTTAGTTTAAAGAGTAGACCCTTGTGCCATACACGGTCGAACGACTGGGCTACATCTAAAAATACTCCTGGGCAATATTGTTTTTTTTCAAAAGAAGATGAAATTTGATCAGTTATTCTGTGAATTTGGTGTACAGTAGAGTGGCTCGTTCTGAAGCCAAATTGGGAATATGGAATTATGTTGAAGGTTTGGAGTATTGGTCTTATTCTTAATCTTGTGATTTTTTCAAATAATTTGGCAAGAGTTGGTAATAAGCTTATAGGTTTATAAGATGTGATTTCATTCTTGGGTTTATTGGGCTTAGGAATAACAATTATAGTTGATAATTTTCATATTGATGGAATGTAAGAAATCCGTAACATGGAATTAAAGATGTAAGTTATAAGGATAATTGTATTTTTTGGTAGATTTTTTAGAATTTTGTTGGTAATGAGATCATAACCGGGTGCTTTTTTTTCTTTTGATTTACTTATTAGAGATTTAATTTCACTTGGGGAGGTATGTTTCGCTGGAAGTGACATTGGAAGAAGACTATTTATAAATTAATTAATTTTTTCAAGGTGTTCAGTGCTGGGATGTATATCAGTATAAGGTTTGAAAATGTTAGAGAAATGTTCGCCAAAAAGGTTTGCTTTTTCTTTATCAGAAATAGCTATGGATCTATTAGGGCCAGTTATCGGCGGAATTTGTTGTTTTATATTAAGTAAGTTTTTTGTGGTTTTCCATATTGATCCGTCATTTGTGTTTAGGGATTGATATTTTTTTTCAAAAAATTCTGTTTTATGTTTTGATATTAGTTTTTTTATGGTGTTTGACAAGTGATTAAATAATTGTTTATCAGATGGGTATCGATATTTTTGCCACCTAGAACGAACATGACGTTTATCAGAAATTAAATTTCTTATATGGATAGGCAAGGTTAGATTATTTGTTTGGTGCATACTCCTTGGAGTATATGGGTATGATGATTTGTATATAGCTGATTGTATCGAAGTTGTGAGGTTTTGAGCAGCGTTTTCTATGTCAGTTTTTGATTTAAGAGAGATTTTTAAGTTGGTGGTATTTTGCATGATTTCAGCGAACTCATTCCATTTTATTGGACCTTGTGATAAAGAAGGATGCATAGGATTTAGATCTGGAGCTATGTTTAGTTGGAGCAGGACAGGAGTGTGGTGAGAGCTAAGATCGTTTAAGTTGATGATAGAGAAATTAATATGACTGGGTAATGTCGAGATGAAGAAATCTAAAATGTCAGGATGTCTATTTTGATGTTGGGGCCAATAAGTAGGACCATTTGAGGATATGTGTTTATAATTGTTATTTTTCATTATTTTTTGTAGTATTTTACCTCTTGAGTTATCAGATATGCATCCCCACTGGGAGTGTTTAGCATTGAGGTCACCTCCAATCAAAAACTTTTGACCGAGGGATTTAAAAAAAGCTTCTAATTGTTTTGAATTAATAGCAGGATATGGAGGAAGATATACAGTTGAAATTCTAATTGGTATATGATTTAACGTTATTTGGATGTTAGTTGCCTGTATAGTAGGGGTTTGGTTAGCCGAAAGAAGATTGTGCTTGATTTTAGATGAAATTATTAAAGCAGATCCTGCATGAGCAGTTTTATCAGGATGATCAAACTATCAGTTCTATAAACCATATAGCCCGAGAAAAATAGTTTAGTGCACGGTTTACAATGTGTCTCCAAGATAAGTGCTAAGTCAATTTGTTTTTCTTGTAATAAATTTAAAAATTCTGCTTCATTTTGTTTTATACTTAAAATTAAAATTAATTAAATTTTTTTTTTTAAACTAGAAAATTATACAATCTATACAAACAAGTACAATAGACATAAGGTATGGTTTTAGAAATTATGTGTAATGACTTGATGACTTGGGGGAAGAAACCATCCAGTGAAGGTACTTCGGCATGAATTTACATTATTTGGATGCTAGTATTCATTATGATTACATTATAAGGTCACGGGACCATTGTCGTTTGAGTCTTCTGGGAGGATTATCTGGGATAGAGATAGATAATAGCTTTTTTATATGGGGATTGGTGTGATTTTGGAGACAATTTCTGAATTTTTTGTAATACAGCTTGGCTGTATCAGTGACTTTGGGAACGTGAAGATCTGTATGCAAAGTGTGGTTTGAAATATAAGGTGGAGCATTGGTTATGAGTCGGAGAATTTTGGAATGGAACACTTGTATTTTTCGTGTGTTAGATATTTTTGCTGTGCCCCAAACTTGAATGCCATAGAGCCAGATAGGTTTAAGTAGAAGATTATAGATGTGAATTTTGGTTTTGAGGGATAGCTTTGAGAATTTACCGAGAATGGGTCTGAGAGAGTAGAGTCGTTGATTTAATTTTAATTTTGTTGTATGAATATGCTTACCCCATGTTAGACGTTTGTCGAAGGTTACACCTAGATATTTGGCTGTGTCGCAACATGGTATTGGTTTGTTGTTTATATATACTAGAGGAGGTTGTCTGTGTCGGAGATCGAAGGTGGTATGTGCAGATTTGTTTTCGTTAATTTTGAAACGCCAGAGGGATTACCAGTGTCATAGGTCATTCAGGTGGATTTGGAGAGTGGATGAGACTAAGTCAGGATCAGTGTGAGTGGCATATATTGCTTTGTCGTCGGCATATTCGGCTATTTGAGTATTCGGATTGGTGGGTTGGTCAGCTGAGTATAGATTAAAGAGAGTTGGTGATAGAACTGCAACTTGAGGGACGCCGGCTAATATTGGGGATATGTTGGAGTATTCGGTTCCTGATCTGACAAGGAAATGGCGTTCATTAAGGTATGTTTTAAAGAAAAGGTAATATGAAGGAGGTAAGAATGATTTTAATTTAAAAAGAAGGCCGAGGTGCCAAACCTTATCAAAGGCCTGTGCAACATCGAGGAATACTGCAGAAATGTAAAGTATCTTTTCCAGAGAACAGGCAATGGTGTCAGCTAGTCGGTATATTTGATGGATGATTGAATGATGTTCTCTAAATCCAAATTGCGTGTCAGGAATTAGTTTCTTTTCCTTGATGATTGGGAAAATTCTGTTTAGTATTAGTTATTCTAATAGTTTTGCAAAGAAAGGTAGCAAACTAATAGACCTGTATGAGGACGGGTTATCAATAGGTTTGTTAGTTTTAGAGAAGAGAATAATAATAGCGAGTTTCCATTGCATCGGGAAGTATGATATTCGGAGTATAGCGTTAAAGATATGTGTGATATGTAATATAGCTTTGTTGGGAAGTCTGCGGGTTATTTCAGCTGTTATCAAATCATGCCCGGGTGATTTGCCTAATGGAAATTTGTGTATGAAAGATTTTACCCCATTTGGAGTGAATGGTTTGGGCGGAAGTGTCATTGGGAGTGAACTATCTAGGAAATTTAGTATTTTGTTTTCTATGGAAGGAATGATGGGGTCGTTTGGGTTGAAAACTTGGAGAGGTGTTGTCTGTGTGCTTCAACTTTTTCTTTGTCGTTTATAGCAAGACTGCCATCTGATTTTTTAATTGGAAATGACATTGTTTTGATTTTTAGAATTTTTCTAATGGTTTTCCACAAAGAGCCGTCTTTTTTGGATAGGAGGCTGGTTTGTTTGGCAAAGTCATCTGAACGTTGTTTAGCCATTTGTCTTTTAAGTACTGTACATAGTTGATTATATTTAGTTTTGTCGATGGGATATTTTGTTCTCTACCAGGTAGCTCTAGCATGACGCTTTTAAATAATAAGATCTTAAATAGGCAGGTAAAGAGAGATTGTTTTGAATGTTATTATCAGCTATTTTTGGTTTGCAAGATGACCATGCTACATTCTGTATTGTTGATGTTAGGTGTTGTACTAAATCCTCTAGTTCATTTGGGGATTTTAAACTTACGTTCAGGTTAATGTCGTTAGTAATTATTGATTGAAATTTTTCCTAATTAATTATTCCATTAATTAGTGAAGGGTTCGTTGGTCTTTTTAGAGGAGAGGTGTCGAGTGTGTTTGGCATTAAGATCGCCACCAACTATAAAGTAGTTTCCAAGGAAGTTGAAAAACTGCTCTAATAGTAATGGGGAAATGATTTGGTTAGGGGGAAAGTATGCTGCGGTGATAGAAATAGGAGACTGGTCTAGGGTAATTTGGATGGTGTACGATTGTATATGGGGTTCGCTTAGTTGAGAAACGTTATGAAAGAGAATTGTGGATCTAATAATTATCGCCGCTCCACCATGTGCGGTATCATCTGGGTGATTTGATATGAGTATTGTGTAGTCAGGAATGTGTATTTTAGTTCTTTCAGTAAGAGGTGTTTCAGATATCAGTGCTATATCTATGCGTTTATCGTGTAGTACAAGTGAGGGATCGGCTGTATGATTATGAATACCATTGGCATTCCAAAGGAGTATGAGTAATGATTTGGAGGTTGGGGTATTATTTGTCATTTTGTGATGCAAGTTTGGCTAGTACTGTTGTAAGAAAGGAGAGCAGAAGATTTATAAGAGCTTGAAAGTCACTAATAAATTTAGATAATAAGGTACCTGTGTCTAATTGGTTGCTGTTGTCAGATTTTGGAGGTTCTTGGTTTGCTGTTACATTTACATATGTTCTATTTTTAGAGGGTGGGGGGTTGAATTCCGCCGAAGAGGCCTTTACTGTGGTTTTTGGATTGGATTGAGTGTTGATTGAATTTTATTGGATGGTTCTTGATATTGGGTTTCGACGTTTTTGAAGCTCCTTGTGAATTTAGCATCCTTTATAGTTTGCAAGGTGGTCACCCTGACACAGCGCACATTTGGCAGGAAGATTTCGTGGTTTTGTACATTCAGAGGTAATGTGATGTCCGGCACATCGGACGCATTTTGGTGAGTGTGCACAGTACGATTTTGTGTGGCCGTATTCCTAGCAGTTCAGACATTGTACTAGGTCACGTTTTTTAAATGGTTCTTCAATTTTAACCTTAGTATGGAGTAAGTGGGTTATATGAAAGATGTATTAATTTAATTCTGAAGGTTCAAGATCAACAAAGAATATTGGTAGATTTATTTTTAAAGTCTTATGTTGGACATTTGTAATTTGTCGAACTTGAAAGCCGATTTCTTCTATGGCTATTCTGATTTCAGCTATGTTGGTTGTTGGATGGAGGTTTCTTATGACTATTCGATAGGCTTTGTTTTCTTGCATTTGATACGTGTGAAATTCGGCTTCTGCACTTTGTAAGAAATGGATAATTGCTCTGTAGGATTCTGGATTTTTTGTTTGAACTTTGAGACTGTTAATACTTGACTTGAATGTGAAATTATCAGAACCCACTAGGTCTATGAGTTCCGATCATAGGCTTACAAAGTCTTTGACTCCTTTGATTATTATAGGAGGGGGTAAATGAGCATTTTTACCTGTGTGGTGGGCGCTTCCGAGTTGTTTACATCAGAATCAGGGTTTGGTGTATTTGTGTCGACTTCGATTGCTTCAGTTTGCGACAATACTTCAATTGGTTTCTTGACATAAATAATTTTTTATTTTTGTTGATTGTTTGAGTTGGAGAGTTGGGCTCTGAAGAGTCGAGTGGTTTCTTTTTTCGGACTGAGATGTCCGACCAACATTGTTCGGATTTTTTGAGTTTGTTCGGGGGGATGGAGTGTTTAGTCCAGAATTTATTGCAGGGTTGACTTGGCGAACACTCTGTATATTATTTGTGTTGTTGTTATTGTTAATGTTCTTCCTTGGCGATTTAGCCATTTTCGTCTTGCGGACAAGGTCGTACTCCGCTGCGCGTCGCGTCCGATAACGCGACGGTCGCTAGGTAATTAATGATACTTATTTATATTAAATTACGTAGATAATCGGGATCGCGGCGATAACTGAGCGACGGAAGAAAACACACGTGCGTTAGGAACGGCTGGTCGTACGCATATCACTTAAAATTTTAATTTAAAAATATTTATTTATAACAGGTTAAACCGGTATTAACCGTAACCGTAGCCTCAACCTCAGTTTCATATTTTTAAGATTTATGATTGAAACCGAAAACTGAATACATATTTTTTGAAAAATCAAAACGAAACCCAAACCGAAAAAAACATAGAGGTTACAATCCCTGCAGTGGTCATGAAACAAAATAATATAAATTCCAATTTCCACGTAATCGATAATAAACCCGTACCGGTGGTAGGGGACTATTATTGTATCAAAATATATTCAGAAATTGCAGATACTATAGGTATATGGGGAAAACCAATAACATTTCATTATTTTGGGATATAATAACAATTTGTTTATAAATTGTTAGGCTAAAATAATATTATATTGGAACTTCCAATATGGAAGTCAATAAAATTAAAATATCCAATAAATTTATGAACTGACTGAAATAGTGTTTCCAGTTACGGCAACGCAAGTTAGTATAGACTTAGAGAGTACCTTTTTTCAGGGTTAAAAAGTATATTATCACTTTACAGATGTACATATATCAAACATAACTTTAGATGATTAGTTATTGGTTCGAACAAATAAAATATTTTAACAAAATTATCAAAAAAGACTCTTCAAGAGCAAGTTACTAATATATATGTCGTACATATATTTTATTAGCATTATAACAATATATTACTCAGTAAACACAGGCACTTATAATCCACGTTTATAATAAGGATAACTTTGGTTTATGTAGTTTACGTAGTTATTATTTCTATAATAATGGTATAATATACGTTAAAATGGGTTTATAGTTACCTTTTAACTAAAGTATTTTTTTAGTTTTTGGTAGTCATATGCATAATATACTGGTATAATTTTGAAAGTATTAAGTACCTACAATGTTTAGAATTTAATGGTACAGTGAAATATTCAAAAATAGTCACATGAATATAATAGTATTTTTTTTATACTGCTAGACGTTAGTTATAATATTTATTTATTTATAAACGTCAATCGGCAATTCGTTTTTTTTTTAAATATTTTAAATTTTGAATATTATTATGCCTTAATATCTAAATTCTGGAAGAAACTTAACTACAAATAGCTTTCATTAAATAAAGGTTCTTAAATACAATGACAATTTTATTATACGGTACTTAATTCTTAAAATAAAATAAAAAAAAAAGTTTTATGGAAAGGGTTAAAACCGGTATTAGCCAAAACCAGAACCGAAACCCAAACCCAAACTAATAAAATCATAAAAATTTCAGTCCTTGAATTAAACCTGAATTAAAAATATCTTTATATTATCATATGTATTACATTCTTTATGTAAAAAATCATTTTTTTAAACTCTGCAATAATATACAATGACTGATAAATCTATGACTTCAATATTTTATAATATGCAGACTTATAGTAGAAAATAAGTATTTCTTTTATATTTATAAATTATTCTTTTTTAAACAATAGTAATACATTTGTGCACAATAGCTTAGTGTAAAGTATAAGGTTATATAAATGGTACTTACTATAGCATTTACGCAATTCATTATTTCTATAGCAGCATTTAGTTGGGTCCAGATCATGAAATGGCAAAAAAAGTACCAATCTCATGAAATGGGAAATTTCACGTTTAGTGTGTAAATATTTATATGAACATTATGTAAGTATTAAATAATTCAAACTTACTTAAGACAAATACATCATTCAGTTTGTATTGTACCGAGGTTGTAAAGTAACTACCTACCTATATGGTGTAAACGTAAAGATGTTTAATCGGCAACATATCTACCACGTCGACGTCTCTAGCTTCCACATGTGTATAATACCTAGTTAAAATAGTAATTTGTTAAGATACGAGCGATCAATAATTTTATCAAGTAAATTTGACCAACTTTTACGTTTTATAGGATATAGGAACTTTTAACATTTTAGAAATTCAAATAATTTATTTAAAGAACAAAATAAGTTATAATATATTAATAGTGAGAAAACTGTATTTTATATTTTACTTTTATTGTTGTTAATTTTGAATAATATAAAGACACAAGACGCAACATATATATATATATATATATATATTCATTTTTATAAAATTGTATTTAATTGACAATTATTATTATTATATGAGTATAACATATTATTACATTTTAGAAATGAATAAATTAAAATGTATAATCAAATTTTGAGATGAACTGATTATAATGGAAAACTGAGTTAATAAAATTTATCAATTTACCAAAATTTATTACATTTTCTACAATGGAAAATTATTATCTATTGTTCTTTGTCAATTTACCATGTATATTGAGTATTTTCTGGAGATAGATATAACGCATAATTGATGATAATTGGGTGTTTCACTATCCGGAGGATTTCTGTAATTTACATTTGAATGTCATGTCAACTTGTTTTTTTTCAAAAACTTCAACACAGACACGTATTCTCTCAAGTGACAATTCAACAAATTAAAATAGAATGGATGGTGATTCAATTATGAAACAGTTAGCAAACAGTTGAACTTGAAGTTTAACTGTTCGCTTAAAATACGTACTTGATTAAATATAATATTTTAATGCCGTATGTTTCTCTGCTTTTCTTATATTACTAAACATTACGTTAAAGAGATAAATATAATATGGTCGTTGATAAAAGGGATGCACAAAATACGCCCACAAAATTTCATAAAAAAAAATTTGCTACGATCTTAAATATAACTCATATAATGTACAAACATTTGATAAAAAGATACGAAATAAGGATTCCAATATATTTAACTGATTATATTATTATCGCATAAACGTGTAATATATTATAGCTAATATACTTGTTATTTCACATATTTAAATTAAATTTAAAAATTGCAATTTGTATCATCTACGTAAATAGATATTGAGTACAGAGAGAGATAACTACATGAGATAAATAAATAAAAAAATACTTTAAATAATACAGTTTTTGGTTGTTAATGTTATACTTTTTTAATACTATTTTACTCGTGTTTAGATATTGTTTATTGTTGTAACAGTTCTTATTTACCTATATATTATAAAAAATAATGGTAAGAAAATATTATTTTTCGATAGTTGTTTTATTGTTCTGAATGATTTAACATGCCTTATCATATTACGATGATAAAATTGTTAATAATACAATTCCGATGATATTATATTGATATATATGTATAATAGCATATGTTTGCATGTTTATATTAATAAAAAGGCGGGTATTCTTGAAATAATATTATAAATAATATATAGATAGATATTAGATCTAACTGTTATTTATTGATATTATTTATTAAAAACTTAATGAATATTAATAATTTTCTTAATAGGTACTTCGATGAAATATTTTTATATTCTTTATTCTTTATTTTTTAAACGAATTTGTACTTAATAACCAATTGTCGTGTATTCTTATTCGTATATTTTACTGCAACGAATAACTTTACTCATTTTATAATATTTAATAATTAATTTTTATAGTTGTTTTAAAATATAATTAATTTTAATTCTAATTAAAATAAATAATAATGGATACTTTTTACTAATACTTTTATAGAGATAAAATAATTATATTATTAAAATACTCAATCCAAAATTATAATGTATTTATTACTGTGAGCATATTACATGAATATTTTAATGGCATACATAGTTCAAAAGGTTGGATATTAAATGCCTTAATTATAAATATTCATAACATATTGCATTTAATGGTGTATTCTATATAATTTAAAAATATATAAAGTACTTGGTGGTAAAGTTACGTCTAACCATACAGTTCTGCTATTAACAGCTAAACGCAGCTATTACTGTTTTAGTTGATAACTAAATATTTAGTTTGTTGTGAAATTGTATATTCTATCCAAATCATTAAAGGTATAATTGAAGTAGGTATGACATAGACTTGTATAAAATAATAATACTTGCTATATGGTAGAATATTGCCGCAAATTTGTAAGTTTCAAGTTGAGCGGTATTAGGGTTTTGTTTTAGTGTCTATAGATACTCACAGTAAATGTTACCTACCAAGAAACTTAAGTTTGGTTGTTTACGACATATCTAGTCTTTTCCTATAAATTATTACTTCCAACAGATCGTTAGAACTTAGAAGTATTTTAAAGGTACTTGCAATTTTTGTTATTATTCTAGAGATTATATTCTCGTTTACTCTAATAATGTCTTTTCCTTAATGTTTGGATCGATCATGTGTATTTTATTTTCTAAAAAAAATGTTGTAATTCTAAATCTTGATAATTAATGTATTTTATCTAACTACTTAAGCGATATTATAAATTTTTCTCATTACACAGCGCCAGTTTTACTTTTAGTTATATTTTAACTCATTGTTTGATTAATGTAATTATAATAATTAACTATAGATTTTTCTTTGTAAATACAAGTGTATAATATTAACTTTAACCATTTTTCAAGCCATTTCAATATTTACACAAGTACAAAATTAATAACATCAACATTAAATAAACCGAAAAAATGTGATCGATTAATCGGAACATTTATATTTAACACATTCAACATCACAAATATTGCATTTTATTAAGTTTTGTGAATTTGAGAATGAGGAGTAGGTACTAGGATCTAAGTACTCCAAACTCTATTAATTAAAAAATAATTCCTATTAATTTAAGTTGTACGTAGTTGTGAGGTAGTAACTAGTATAATATTTGTTAATGTGTATCAAAAGGTATATCAAAACTTGATATTACATTATTTGGTAGGTAACTCAACTTGTTTTATTACATATTCAGACTGAAAAAAAATAATATTATTATATTATTTTAATAATATCTAATATTAGATTCTGTTCTCGGGTGCACTATAGGTCTGTTCAAAATATATAATTTTAATAGGTGTGCCTACTAGTCCACCTAACAAAAAAATCTTTTATAAGTGAGTCTGTTTAATTATTTTTATTTTTTATAGTATAATTGACCGATTTTATATTAAACACAAAACATTATTATTGTACATGGTAATATTGAAAATGTATAGTGAGACTAAACATGACGAATAATATTAGCATTTTTGAAGCTATGAATAACCTATGATGAAAATATTGATAAAACAATATGATGAATTGTTTGATTGAGCTTCCTTAATTTTAATTGTTTCTAAAAAAAATATTATAATAACTTTTATAAGCTTTTATAGCTTAAAATGTTTACAGTTTACTTGATTATATTATAGATTTAAAAACTGATAAAACAAATAATTTCTTGTAAACTTCATTGATTTACCTAAAATTATTTTAAGTTAAAATATAAAACATTTTAGTTCTTACATTAAATAGTAAATCTTATAATAAAATTGTTATTGGCATACCTACATTATTCATAAATTATATATGTAAATTATATTTTATTTTTGTTGTTATAAATAATTTTAAAAATTAAAAGTAAGCTAAAACTTTTGGAATTTGATTTTTTAATTTAAAATATAACATTATATTTCTAGAACTTATGGCAAAAATAATCTAAAATACATGAACATTTAATGTTTTAAAAAAAATGAAAATTAGATAATTTAACTAAACACGATGTTTTAAATATAATGGGAATTATACACAATATGTAATTATTCAGAAAATAATGTATGTAGGTATATATTGAACCTATACAATAGACAAACTTTGTTTTTTGGGTTTATTACCATAATCATACAATATAAACCTAGTATACAAGTAAACATCAATATATTATATTACGGCAAAGGTAACGTATTTTTTAAACGTACGTTCCATTTATTCACCTTTTTAAAAAATACTGTATTATAAAATACATACTATACGTTATAAGTTATCGTATGTATATACTTTACGTATACACTAGCTACTGTTGGTTGGCTTTACTACGTAAAACTGTCATTCTGTCATCCCGCAACGCTGCGCTGCTCGTCATCGTCGTTATGTCCGGACCATTTCTCGTTGAATTTTGTCACCGTGCCAATTTCGTATAAAAGAAAAAGTGTGCACTGCGTACATAAAAAATAAGTTAACTCACAATGTCTCGTCGTTTATTATGATAAAAACTATACGAGTCGGTGGCATAAATGGCAAGAGCATTTTTTATTGTATATATACGGGACGGGTAGGGGTCCCATCCGCGTCGTGGTCAATCGGTCGTGAAATTGCTCTGCCACCCCTCTCATCGACTCGTTATACAAACGACACCCTGCCCGCCAAAAAGTTAAGTCACCCAGTTAATAAGTTACAGGAGCTGATACTATAGTAACTGCTGGGGATTGAAAAAATATTATTGAACAGATCATATTATTATAAATTGCGTACAAAATTTCTTGGCAACAATATTACGGCACATTATATAGTATACTCTATACACTTTATATCTTTTGCAGGGATTTAAATAGTGATATAAATATAATTATCGGTTTTAAACAGTGCATACCTGATACTTATTATTTTTCAGATGTTCCTGAGACACAAATCACATTGGGTACTAACTTAAAAGCAGATGACATACGTGAGGGTACAGACGTGTATTTCGATTGTACAGTGGATGCAGTGCCACCTGCGTATAAAGTCCAATGGAAACGAGATGTACGTTATTATATAATATTAGTGTGAACATTTATTATTTAGAATTGTATTAACCTGAAAAAAATTACAATATATAAAAAATATTATTTCTATTGGAAATTATATAAAATATAACACATTGTTTTCAAAATGTTCATATTTTTAAATATTCCCAATATATATATATATGGAAATTTTCAAAAGTATTTTCAGTCGATAATGTTTTATTAGTGTTTATTTTGGTTTTTGAATATTAAACGTTAATTATTAAAAATTTGTTTATTTACAATATCATAGGGAGTGGAACTCCACCACAATGCTGGCGGAGGTGGTTCGATATCTGGAAGCGGATCAACTACAACAATTATTATCAGTAATCAGTCATTGGTGTTACAAGGAGTGAGCCGCCGTGAGGCTGGTCATTATACATGTGGTGCCGAAAACGCTGAAGGTCCCGGACCTCATAGCAAATCAATTCATCTCGATGTTCTCTGTAAGCAATAATAAATAATATATAGAGTGTTGTTTTAAAATGAGAAAAATTATATTATAATAAGATATACGATTTAATTTTAGACGCTCCAACGTGTACACCAAATAACAGTGCTGGGAAAGCTGTTCAACGAGTGGTTTACGGTGTGGCAAAAAAAGAAACCGTAACGATTGCTTGTCATGTACAAGCTAATCCTGCACCAACAGAATATCGTTGGTCGTTCAACAATACAATTTCTTCAATTGCTACTGGTGGTGGAGCTGGGTCTACCTCGACAGGATCCTTGATTAAACAACGGTTTAGTAATATTGGAAATTTAGCCGGTTCTTCTTTAAATTCGTCGAGAGTGTTAACTTATGCTCCGAGAACAGATTTTGATTATGGAACGGTTGAATGTTGGGCTCGAAACCGAGTGGGTATGCAAGCGCATCCTTGCGTCTATCACGTAATTGCTGCAGGTCAGTAAGCGGAATTGCTTATAATATTATTTGTGTATATTTATATTAATTATATTGTATTTATATATATATTTATAAATAACTGTTATCTACTAACTATTTGATGTATATGTTTTATAGGTCGACCAGATCGTGTAACCAATTGTACGGTAGTGAACTCTAGAGCTGCCATGAATCTAAATGGTACAAGAAGATTAAGAAATTCCAAAAACTCAGGATCTCACATTTTTATAAGATGCACCGAAGGATATGATGGTGGCTTACCTCAACGTTTATGGGCCGAAATAAGAGAGGATTCTAAAGTCCAACATTCGGACTTGGGTGGCGATGATTTAAGTGGAGATTTAGTACTTAATATAACAGGTATTGATGAACATGACCAGCCAGGTTTCTCAGATTTAAATCCAGATGAGAATAAAAAATCAGAAAATGCGGCTTCTCCGCCGGTAAAAGTATTTGTAGCAAGAGGATTGAAACTAGGAGCTGTTTATAGAGTTGATGTGATGGCTAGCAATGCCAAAGGAAGGTCGGAGCCTTTAACATTAATGGTATCAATACCAATGGGGATGACGGGAGTTGATACTGATGAACAAAATCTGAATGGAATTTCAAATACAATGACCACAATTGAAGGGCAAGATCCTGACCGAGCCCGAAATTTACTATTGGAACAACAACGAGAACAGGAACGTGGTAAGTATCATTTTAAAATTAATATAAAATCAAAAAGAAAGCTAAATTTTAATATACACTTTTATAAACAAGTATATATATACATACAATATTTGAGAAAGTGTATTTAGTAAGCTAATATTTACAAAAGAGTATATTTTAACAAGATTTTCAATATTTTTATAAATAGTTGGAGTATAGTATAGTTAACACAATGTATATATTTATGTATAACACCAAATCTAATAAAAAAAATACGATTATTATTTTTTTTTTTTTTAATATGGCAAGATTCCTTAATCATATTCTATTAAAATTAAAAATCTTATAAAATAAAAACCAAAGTAATTTAATGTAACAATTATGTGAAAAGCAAATATTCAAAACTTTTAAAGAAAGCTAAAATATTAAATAAATAATCAATGCAAATATCATTCCCTACGATTAATTATAAATTTTTATCGTAATCAAGAAGTTTTCATTTCTAGTGTGAATTGTACCTGCAGTGTTATTGAATATATATACTTTAACAATTTTCCTTCATATATTATATTTAAAAAGGCCGGTGGTAATTCCCTTGAGTAATTGCAGTCTGCAGTCGATTTTGTCACCCTGCAAATTAGTAATCCCTTGCTTCAACCAAGTTTATAATATCTAAAGGAGCAATAAGCGCCTGTTACACTTTAGGTGATTATTATCTCTTACGATTTTTATTCCCTTTACCCACCCTAGAGAATACATTTATAGTAGGAGGGTTTAAGTTATAATTACATGTTGTAAATATGTCAAATTATACTATAGTACTAATTAAAAATGCAATTACGTGTATATAGTTATTAATTGCATGAAAGTACATTTACATTTTAAAACATCACCCAGAGCAAGACAAAATTTCAAAAGGGAGTGTTGTATTGTATTTGGTTTAAATGTATCTATATTATAAAGTACATAGTTTTAGCATAACATAAACTAACCTACAAGTTACCTAATAGTTATTTAATGTGATTTTATATTTCATAGTATCATATATCAATAACCATAGTAAATAAAATACATAAAAATCATTTTTTTCTTTTATAACCATTAATAAAAATAATCTTTCGATGGTACACTTCTACCTAATTTTGAGAACTCAAACGACCATGAATCAACCGATTACAGAATTGTTCTCAAAATGTCGGTATGACCACTTCACCTTTTAGACCTCGCCTTCAAAGACCATAAATCAATCGATTACAGATCAGACTCGGAGTAAAGCTAACGTATTGTGGCTACTGAATAATAATATAATAATCTGCACTAAAAACGAATTTTATTATATTCAACAAACAAACATATAAAACACGGGTTTCTATGAAACTCTACACACACTAGTGTCTCCATAGAAAATCCGCATTGCCCTTTTACCGCGATGCTCACGTTCTTAAATATTATTGACAAACTGCTGTCTCAGCTCATTTGCTTCATTGACTTATATTATAAATATGATACTGTCTATTTGACAGTATTATTATTATTATTATATTTTAATTTAATTGTGTATTTCACCAAAACACGTTGGCTCATACAACAAAATCCATAATATAAATCATGTAGAGTACACTCATTTTTAACTATATAATCTTAAAAATCATTACCAATAAATAATTAAAATAAAAACTTAACACATTTAGGCTAAATATAAAATTTAATTTATTTTTGTAACGTTTTCAATAAATTTTTCTACTTTATTCTGACTATATACTATATTATACATTATCAAACATTATAAACTATATCATATTGTACAAACTTTTATAAAACATAATATAATGTAGCTATATTTTATATACAATACACATTTTACAGAAGAGCTAAGCAATTAAAATATTATCTATTGAATTAACTAACATTTTTCTAAAATTGTTGATAATATAAATGTAGCTGGTCAGTGTTTATAATGTAAAAATAAAACAATAAATAATAGTATCTGCTGTGGGGCTAAATTAAACATATTATTAGTATTATACATACAAGCGTTAAAAGAGTACCTATGTTATCATACGTGTGTGGTGATTTGCAGATCGGAGGCTGCAAGAGAACGGAGGTGGCGTGGGTGATTTTCGGATGACACGTGCCATGGCCATTGTGCTGTTCGTGGCCGGGTCTTTAGTAGTGGTCGCTTGCGGCGCGGCCACGTTTCTGAGGTACCGCCGGGACGACGATGACGACGACGACAATGAAGACGACGACCGGGACAACGGCCGCATACCGGAACGGACTGTGGTGGACGGAAGCACGGTGTGCATCGCCGGTCCAGGGAACAAGCCAGAAGAACCAGTACACTGTCAGCCGGCCAATTTGGATGGTTGCGCTGTGCCGCCGAACGGCGCGATGCCGAACAACAACAGTGGCAAAAATATGACCGCGGCCGACAACGGAAAGGATTACCACTGTGGTAACGCCGTCGGTGGCCGAGTGGTTGGCGGCCTGCAGAGGATCTGCAGCAACACGATGAGCAGAGGCAGCGCAATCCCGATCGGCACCTCTTGCTCGGACGGCGGTGGATCACAGCAGGACATTGTTTCCGGTATGCCGATCGCGCTCGTGCCGTCTTCTCGTGCTTCTCCTACGACCATTTTGCGCGGTGCGCCGTCCACCAACAACACGCAGCAGTCGTCGTTCAGCGCTACGTGCAAGCCGTCATTACAGCAGAAAATGTCGCTATCGGCCACCACCTCCGTCGACCAACCGGGACCGGGACGGATACCACAGTCTTACCACAGCAGGAACCCGGACATCATTCCGGCGCCTCTCATGTCACCCAGCACCGTTTATAATAACTACAACAGCGGTAAGTATCTATATTTGCACTTTGCAGCCTTGTATAGGATACATTTTAAAGTTTTTGAATACAGACCCAGATACTTATTTTGAAAAAGATTTAAAATATGTATTTAAATACTCAGTAAAAAAAAGTATTAGAGTACAAATACAGATACTTTAAAAAAGTATTTACGGATACATTCTAATACTTTAAAATTATTTACGTAACGCTGTGTTATACCTTTTAAATCAATTAAATCGAAGTTTTTTTTAGTATTTTCATATTTTATCCTATTTTTATACATAATTTTTACTGCGTATCATTTGATGTAGATAGGTAATAATAAATTATTATTCATCTGTTTTCTTAGACAAGTTATTTATATTCTCGGTTGGATGTAAATCACACAACACGAGTATAATATTATCGTTGACATAGGTAGGTAATACCTATAAACTATTATTTATGCATTACGAAGTGGTTCTTAAATACACTATATAATTATTTATTCTTAAAAATATATATATTCATATTATGTATAAAATAACTGTTCTTATTTTTTATACATTAACAGTTGGCTGTGATAATATTACACAATATACAGAATACGAAACCCACTCTTTAAAGTTCTACTATAAACGATAATATTATAGTGTCAGTGAAGTTGCTTTCCCCCTCAATTTCAAAACTGTACAAATATTTTGCAAATCTATTTTTAGAATTTACAAACTTCAACTTTAGCTGTGAGAATCATTTCAAAATTGGGGGGCCAACTTCATGTAGCCCCCCTCCCCCAACATCGTCCGATCGATCTCAGACCGGTCCCAATATTTTTCAAATGGTTTGCAATAATTTGCAAACTCATTTTCGGAATTTGCATATCAATATTTTTTTTTTGGCAAATTTTACAAGTTTTTTTGCTAGGCCCTAAGTCGAAAAAAATATAATTTGAATAAAAAATTTAGATTATAGATTTTTTTATTAAATTTTTATTGTTTTTTCTAATTTATATTTTCTCATTCAACGTAAGCATTTTTTTATTCAACTTGACTACCCTCAGAATTTAATATAACTTAATTATTTTACAAATTATTAATGTTAACAATTACAAATTAAACTGCATTAAAATATTAAGTGTTGGGTTGGCTAATTGAAATTATTTTTTTGTATTTACTACGATTATTTTTATGTCACGTTACTGGTACCTCTGGTATTATTATTGAATTGTTAATTATTATTTTTTTAATGACTGTTTTATATTATTTTTAGATTTGATCATACAATTAAATACTCGTAGATGTTATTAGTTAATGAGACTTGTATTTTTTTTTTTTAGTATTTTATTAAATTGGCACGTGTGTGAAGATATCGTAGCCTTGTTGGTAACCTCATATATTTAGGAACACATTAAAATTGTATCTCAATTATATATTCATACCATAATTATGATGATTTAAATATATATATACGAAAAAGTATTATTAATTTTTTGTTCATTACATACTACTTCATATTATTATTTTTCTCATAATTTCAATATATTTACAACGGAACCGCGGTTTTCTACAGATCTCGGTGACCCTGTTGACTCCATGACTCTCGTCATGGCTTCGTCCACGTCATCGTCTCCGATACACAATCACCGTCAACAACAGGTCCATCACCAACACAACCGTTACAACAACCTGACGGGACAATACCACCCAGGCGTCATGACGCTCCGTCGACCAGTTGTTATCAACACGCAATATTATGGCGGAGGCGGTGGCAGCGGCACTTTGCAGAGAAACAACCAACAACAACCCGACGTGAGTCCCAAAAATAAATATACAAAATACAATTACCCATTACCTAATTAAAGATACGCGCATATCAAATAGATCATCTAATTATTAGATTCTAATACATATTAATTTGTTATAAAATAATAAGTTGATTTCGAAGTTACTATTTACAATTACTTCTATATGGGAAAACGAGATTGGATTTTCTTACATTTTTAAATATTTTTTTTTCAGTTCAATGTTATTAAAATTTAAAAATGTATATTAATTAAGATTTAAAAATCTAATTTTGAAGGGTTAATGAGTTTAGTTTTCAAGTAAACCTCATGACAGTTTCAAATATATCTTCTGAAGTTCTATCCGATTACTAGGACAGTGAGTGCAATAACTATATGCCAATGGTATGATCTATTTTGGTAGAAAACAAAGCCGAAATCGAATCCTCTTAAACAACCATATTAATATTATATTTTAGTGTATCGATGGCCTGGGATGGTCCGGTAACGATCTAAGCAAATACTTACAATTTACATTGTATTAGTACAACATGTAAAATTTACTTTATCTTAAAATATAATCGGATAATAGATCATTATAATATAATCTATTATTATACTGATTAATAATTATAATAATATAGACGGCTTGAGTCACTCCAAAACTGGAATTATATTATTTTATATTTAAAACCCTAGTACTGTTCATATACTGATTAGTCATTAGATAGTCAACCAGAGGCGACTTGTGCTAAGGTACGATAGTGCGACCGCACTCCCTAAGTACATTTTAAAATTAAATTATATTCTCAATTATACTTCTTATAGTAACTAAATAGGAATCATAATGGTCTATATTTCTTTTGAAATAATTTGAATGATTCAAAATTGTATTGTAAAATAATATTTGAAGAAAAATATCATTTTAATCCGGCAATTATTTCAATGCAATAAGAATAATTTAAAAATTAAACGAAAGCTGAACGACCAACGCTTGTAGACTGTAATAGTGGAACGTGGATCATGTACTTACGTGTATACTATATACTGTATAGTGCGGCAGTCCGAGGCGCACACAAATGTGTGTTATACAGGTCATATTATCACATTATGATTACATTGAGATGAGTCGCGGCGGCAGCGACACGATTACAATATTATTTTAGTGCAATAATTCTGGTAGCACATTTTCGACGACGACCTGTGCGCTATTGTACAGCACGACGAGCATAAGCGCAGTTTGTGGACGTCAACGAATGGAGATGCGGGTTGTGGCGGCGCAGCGAGACAAATTTACTATATTATTATGGTACGATAATAATTATTCTCGTCGTGCATTTTCGGTGGCGACCTGCGATTTTGTATTTACAGTGCGACGAGTTCGATATTTACGTCTAATAATAGCTAAAGAAATTCCGACCGACAGCAATGATTGTGAAGTACTCGTTATCCATATTAGTGATATTAGGGATATTATTCACATCATATTATTTTGATTATTATTATTTGAGATCTTTATTTTATTTACAATTTTGCCTTCAAGGTGTATTGTAGTTTGTACGCGGCGTGTCGATACGGTTATTATAAAAAAGTATTATTGTTGGTTAGTGTCTCAGTAGCGTCGAAGTCAAGCTGTACAGGTGTGGTCAATCATAGATTTAATATTCATTTAAGATCGGTGAGTGTGTGGGGCTACTGCTCCTTCAAAAAAAAATTTATTACACTACCATATCAAACTATACCACGAGCTATCATTGTAGTCAACCAAAATTATGTTTATTTTTAACCAATTTCAACAACAAATGTGCAATGCAATGTTTTTACAAAAAAATTTGCTGCGGTTATAAAAGAAGAAAAAAAATTTGCAAAAATCTTTACTAAAATTTTCGGGTAGGTGTATTACGAAACACATTTCTATAAAACTTAAAACACTTAGTAGTTAGTTGTATATTGAATTACTAATGAAAATATGCAAATTCCTATAAGCCCATGTCATAACTTTTAAAATATATTATTAGTTACGTTGTGTATAATATCACGTGTTTACGCTGTCAAGCAGCCGATCGTCATGGTCAAAGGCGTCCCAGTGGGAGCCGCCAATTATCCAGCGACAGCGTCTTCGGCTGCGGCTTACTGCACCCTCCCGCGGTCATCTTACCATCATCACCACCAACACCACCAAAACCACAACTTAAACAACCACCAACATTATCACCAACAGCAACAGCAACACTGGCATCAACAGCAGCAACAACAACAGGCACACCACCCGCAGCAGCAACACCAACTTCCCGCCGACTTGGAAGTGGACGTGGTCGAACCACCGCCGCCGCCCTGGCCACCGCATAATCTCACTGGCGCTTACCCGGCGACGGTGATCGTTGTCCCGTCACCGCCATTGCCCTCACCACCGGTACAGCAATCAACGTCGACAGCCGCGGTCAACGTGCCTGCGCCAGACAAGCCTCAAACGGTCAACAAACTGGAGAGCGCAGTATGACGACGTCTGAGCACAGATGTTTGATCGATATAATATAAAATTATTATTATTTTACTGTTATCGAATAGAAAATAGTTGCAAGTATATAATAATATTATTAAATTTCGTTTATTTTGTTTGTATTACTTTTGTCGTTATAATTTCATTTTCGTTATCGTTGAGATTTTATTTCGACATGTAAATTTTTATTATTATTATAATTAATTGTTTATGACTTCTTGTACCATACTACATCTGACGTGTGTAAAATCGCACACGCATATATTATTCACGTACCCACATACACACCCATACCATCACACTTACACACATACAATGATTACGTATTCGCACCAAATTTATAATTTCCCCCTCCCCAAAAAAAAAATTCTAACACCGTAAGCAGTACATTTTTTTTTTTTATAATATATATTATATAAATATAAAATACAGTCGTATACTATAAATAGTAGTAATAATACAATTATTATTATTATTATTATTATTATTATTATTATTATTATTATTATTATACAATTATTATTGATATCTAATTACAAAAAATGTTTTTTATTAATACAATTGTATTCACAATATGTTCATTAATTTTACAATTCTGTACAAATACCATTAAAAAAAAAAATTTAAAATATTGCATTGTATTTATATATAATATGTAATAAAGTTTCATTATTTCAAATGTTTACAAAAAAAAGTACATTCATATAATACTATAGACATTATATAATAAATTGTAAGTTATAATATATATCATTTAATAATAATATGTCAATAATGCCATTCGAGTAGATGATGGTATACCATGGTAGCATGTGGCAGTTTGGGCTGTGATGAGGTAAATGAGGGCGGTGCCTCACCCAAGAATATAATTACCTGGTAATTAGTTTTAATACAAATTGTTTTATTATTATATTATGAAAAGTAGAAAAAATATTGTAGTATCTAAGTCAAATTACATTTTAGCATCAAAAACAAAATCTAATTTCTTTTTAACAAATTGAAATATTTAACTTTAAAAACTTGAAAATGTTTCAAAGTTTTCGACTTTTTTCTGTTTGGTATTCTTTATAATTTATTTAGATACTATTTGTAAATTTATCATTTGTAAATAAAATAAAATATAACTAATTTTACTTATATATTAATTTTAATTTGGTTCGATTGCATATAATACATTGATGACCATTTTGAATCAGCGTCTGAATATGTTTAACTCTGTGTCTTTATACATGAGACAGTGGTCTTGCAATCAAAATTAACATAAATGGTTAGTGCAGAGTTCTTACGTGCAGTAAAGTTGAGAAAACGTAAACTCATCAAACGTGCTGACGGAAATCAATTGTTGGTATTACGATCATGGCACAGACGAACTTCAATATAAATTATTTATTCATATGACAGCTAGATCAGCTCTCAGGTAAGTAACACGTTTAGTGGTACAATATTTAGGGGTGTTCGAGTTAACAATAATTGCTCCCAGTGGTACTTCTCAGGGAACGGGAAAAATGCATATAAATTAGTAGAATTTAGTATTGGCCCACATCACCGATGCGACATTAACAAAAACGGTATTAGCTATTATAGGAGATTCATTTGTTATTCATAGACGTTTGAAAATAATCGTTCGCCAAACAGGCTCCTACTGAGGAGGTTGGCTTGAGTGACTCAGGTCCAGTAAAGCATAAATTAACAAAGGGGGTGCCTATAATAATAGTATAAAAAAAAGGTATGTAATAATAATACACAGAACAATATCATGTGATACAATTGCAATTATACAACGATATTACAAATAGCACAAATGTAGCGACAAACACTCGAGGGTTAAAAGCGCACACGCGAGTATGGCACTATTATTAAGTCGCACCAGAAACGGCCGACGGGACTTGCCAAACTAAAAGGTCGCGACAACATACACGGTCCGGGCAATCGTGCTACAGTGGGTAGAAGAGATTATTGGGTCGATCTCTGAAGTTTCGACAATCTTCTTGAAATCGACGATATCTTATCGGCGACGCGCGATTTAAGATCGACATGGCGAGTCTTGAACAATAATTTAAGTTTTCAGTTAATCTTAACCGGTTGGCAATAGTTTTTAATTTCGGTATACAGAAAACTGCATTTAATTTTTAATGACAACTGCTGCTGATCTAGTTAAGTGTTTCCACAATTAATGCAATACTTTAATTTAGTAAACACTATAGTGTAATGATTAATGGTTTTAAGTATCTGGGATTATATATATTTTTTAATAACAATAAAATAACTGAATAACCATAATTAATTGTACTAAAAAAAAGGGCACGACTTAAATATATTTTTAAGTAAATTACTGTTGGGCTTTTCCAGTACAGGTATATAACCACCTACGAGTGTAAAATGTAATATTCTGGCCCATTAATATTGTAATAGATAAATCTATGAATAATAGAAAAAAAACTTTAATAAATTCATCGATTCTTTTACAGTGGAACGCATACATCTCGAAAATTGACAATTGATTTTTCCTCTATTCTTTATCGTGGGAGAATGTTATATTATTAAATAAATAAATTATTGATCATTATTTTTTCTTTACGGGAATTGGAATCAGTGATTTTCTATTTTTGTCTACCAGAGTAAATGCAGCATAAGGAATTCGACGTGTTTTATTTCCAACGTAAAGCGATAAAAATTCTGAAAACTTATTTGAATTTTTTTTTTAAGTCTACTTGAGATTGACTTCCTCGCATTTTTAATTTTATTTACCTAAATACTAAATGCTATACAATAGTTACATTATAAAAGAAGAAATTAAAAAATTATCATATTTCAATTTTTGAAGAAGGTAATATCAAAAAACCAACGATGTGGGAAATTCTATCTCAAGAATACTTAACGACAAATTAAAATCTATTTTCAGAGTTTGTATCGCTTCTTTAAGGCAATCATTGCCTACAATAGTACTATAACACGTCTAAATTCCTATGTTGCACTTGTATTTGAAATTTACAGAAAATCACTGCTTCCAATCCCTTTAATTTGTTTTGTATTTGAATTTGCAGAATATAATTTAGGGTAAAAAACTTGACATTTTTAAAATCTATAAGATCAATTGAATTATATATAAATAAACATTAGAACTTTATCAATAAAATCCATAATAAATCTATAAAGAAATTATCCCTCGCAAATGCTGTCAACATAATGTCTTCGAGGATTAAGGGAAAATGATTTATTCTATTACCCTTTTATAATAATTACTAATGTAAAAACGTAAAATAAATAAAATGGAGTACCTATATACATTATGCATGTAGGTAATCTATAGTATATACAGCATAATACTGTAAATTAGATGTCAGTGGCGTTTATCGTCCTTGGATCAATAATGTAATTTTATTTAGACCTAATAGGTAATCAATACTGGATAGTACCTCTTGATATATAACTCATATAAGTATCCACATTTCGTTTTACCTACACCCAAAATATCTATAAATAATATATCAATATTATATAATAAAAACTAGATCAAGATAGAAACATAAGAATTATTGTATACTATAATATTATGGATATTATAGTATGTGTATAATTTTATATTTCCAGATTTATATATGGTATTATTATTAATTTTTTTTAGGAAAAGAACTACGTTGAATTGTACCTACCTTATTATTTAGGATTATTTTTATTTATTGGAAGTAAAAAATTGGGCATAATAATAGTAGCTATACAGGTGAATACTATACTCTGTCCAGCGAGAGAACGCGTCGTGAACCGACGAAAATCAGTTCCATTGCGTATCCCCACGCGTCGTCCTGCCATAAAGAAATCTGTTTTGATGGCTGGGTGACGCGAGGGGATGTGCAGAATCGGCGGGTTCACTCACTGTACAGAGTATATAGATGGATACGTACAGTAATACTATAAATTTTATTACAAGCATATTTTTTTCCCGACAAAAACGAAAAAGATTTGATTTCCGTTTCCGTCAAAATGTAATTCTTTGAAAAACATTACTAATTACAACATTGTTTTAGATATTAAGTATTCGAATAATTGTATTTAAAATTTTTAAATACTTAAAAAAATGCTTTTTTTTGTATTTTATTCCAGAATATTAAAATATTAAATATAATTTTCTTTTTACCGTTGTATTTCAACAACCAATATTTTTGTGTCATATTTTATTATTTTAAAAATTGTTCTCAAAATAATATATTATAATGCTTCTATAAGAATTTATAAGATTTCGTCAAATACGCAGATGACACAATAATAGCTTGGCCTGATTAAAATATAACAGGTATGTCACATCTGAAATTATTGAACCAATTAAAAAATGTACTTATTAATTATTTAATTTAAATATTTATTAACAATTTTAGATATACATTTGTGATAAATGGACAAATATTTTAATAAACAAAAAAAAATACTTTTAAAGTATTTTAATAAATATTTATAAAATGTATTTGTATTTATATTCAAATGCTTTTGAAAGAAAGTATTCAAATACGAGTATTAAATACAAATGACACCGAGTACTTAGATACATATTTTGAATACATTTGAAAAATATTCTTAAGAAGACTGATTGTCTTACAGTTTAAAGTCTGCTTATATACTAACCAAATGCGACTATAAATGGTAGGTATTATACTCATATTTTATACCTTTATACCATAAACCTATATGCATTTGTATTTGTAGGTAGCTAAATAATATTGTCTTTTGTATACTATAAATATCTTTGTGTTATCTTATCACATTATTTCAGTATAATTAGAAATCTTTTCAGTTCCTTTTATTATCCTTTTATTCTAGGGATCCAGTATATCTGGACCCCACCTAACAAATACGCCACAGTGGCATTGCATGATATAATACCGCAAAAATGTAACAATAGAATTTCATAATTACAATATTACATTGTATTAATAAATACTAACTGTGTTTAAAATAAAAAACTATATTAGTATTAAAAGTCCCAGATTGTGCAGATGAGCTACCAAGAAAATCTTGGTGAGCTGATTATAAGTGTTTGGTCGTAATTTTATTTTTAAATGGTAATGAAAAATTAATACAAACATCAGTAAAAAAATATAATTGAATCTAATTATTAAATCGCATCATAGTTATGGCTGTAATCAAACGTTGGGAATCCAAAAACTTCATGGACCGATATCTTACCTATTCGGCGCTGACAAAAGTATTAATTATTTTAAGCAGTATAGCCTATAGGTATAATAACGTTTTTGTATAATTTTTTGTAATTTTTAAACATTAAATTTTTACTCTTTTATAAAACCTTAAGCACGCCCTGTTATTTATGTACCATTAAACTCAACTTTTATTGAATATTTTTTTAGATGTATTTGAACAAATTTTCATCCAGCACTCACCAAAATGTAATACATAAAAAATAACAATAAAATTACTTAATATACTAAAAAAATAAACCTCGAGATATATACTATATAGTTACATTTAATATATACGTATAAGTTAACCTCATATATAAATAAATAAGATATTATTTAAAAGAAAATATATCATATTGCATCACAGTAACTACAATGACACAAGTCATAAAAGTTATTTTTCTGAAAAGACAATCCCAAATTTGCTTATAACTTAAAATTCAAACACACACATGAGCAAATGTTTCTATGCACTTACCACTCCCCCATTACTTGTAAAATAATTGTAACTTCGAACTTGTCACCACGAGTCATATGACGACAAGACGTACGTTATCATTATTTTGGAGGTAAAAAAAAAGTTATTATCACGAACCAAATAATGTACACGAATGCATGGTGTTCACATTGGTCTTATCATCTTTTGTTCTTTTACAGTTTTGCCCGCCAAAATATCGAAAACAGTGATAAGATAACAATGGCCAATGCATATTATTCATTTGTTCCATATTTTGATTATTGCAATTTGTAAGACCTTGTTGAGCCTTCTCAACTTGCGTGTCTTGCCGTCTTGCACTCTTCCAAGTCCCGGTGCTACTGCCGATTGACTATAATTTAAATATTCAATACTTAGTATACGCTTCCCGCGTAATATGTCTATTCAATTAGTGTCAACATTTCCGAATTACTGATTTCCAACAACATCGGGTTTCGATCTATTGAGTTGTTACACGCAATCCAGAATTATGGTAAGCATACATTTTAGCATACATAATACAGTCAATATTATATTGTTGTGTACGTCACAAGATTGCAGGATCGTTTTCAGTCAATGAGTTGTTGTTTCAAATTTTTCTGTACATCTTAAAGTTGTCAACTTCCTTAATTAACTAGGTGTATGAATATCACATGAGATTCATAATGTATATAATCATTTCTTTCTTCGTATAATATTATAAAATTCATACTATATAGTCATATCTAAGCATGATAATATGTGTTGTATATGTATCATAGGAGTTGTTTTATAATACTAATTGTTTAAATTATTAAACTAGACTAGGTATAATAACTGATTACACATAGACTAGGTATTTGTGTTAGCGGACCTGACATGATCACTATTATTGACATTATTTCTATAGATATCTATTGACTTCAATTCACCTATTTGATTCAAAATTTATAATTGTTATGTTGGTTTTACAAGTGTATAATAGCAAATTTTAATCACATTTAGTTTTGATAGTTTCAATATTTGAGTGAATTGACCTATGTTTTTAGATTTTACCTTTATATTTGATAATAAACAAAAGTAAATATTAACTGTTTAATGTAAATTATAAATATATGTTTAACTATATTTTTATTTAAATCTTATTTTATGCTTACATTAACATTTAATTTTTAGAAGTCATCAAATAATAGTAAGACAAATGTAGATGATATAAGCAGAGAAACTCAACGACTGGTCAGTGATAGTCATGTGTGTTTACCATATCACAAACCAAAACAAAAGTCATTGAAAGACTTCCTTAACAGACAGAAACTGTCAGCTGGGTATCAAGCATCTTTAACGGGTTCCAAAAAATTACTTCATAAAGCATGGCAAGTAAAATTAAAAATATTTAACTCAATAAATAATAGACAGGTACCTAGAGTATAAAATGTAATTTATGCACTGTGTACAAATTATTAAGACAAATCGACATCCATTAGTTTTAAAACACATATTATATTTTAAGATGGTGTTATAAAAAATATTTTCAACTATTTCCTACTAAAGAAAGTTTTCCATAAGGTGTAAATGAAGGGTTATTTTTATTGAGTGAGCAATGTCTATGTGTTATTGCCTGGTCTTAGGTACTATGAAAATTATTATTCTTGTTGTAAGCTACTGTTAAATTTCAAAATGTATTTTTTAATTATTGATAAATGGTATTGATATATTTTACTATGATATAAATATCATGATACATAATTGTGAACATTTTTACTCAACTAACAATCACCATTTGTGTGTAAATTATATATTTAGAAATTTAAATGTGTAATTACTATTCGTTAGTTTTTGAGATTATTTATTATTTTAACTTCATTGGTCAGATATTAATTTCAACTTGTGTTTTTGGTGAGGCTAAAATCAAAAATATTTCTAAATAATATTATATACATTATAGTCAATGAAAAAAATTGAACATTTATGTCAGTGACCGGTTATTAACTCGTCATTGGTATTACTATGCAGCATTCCACCATTGTTATTGAGTGAGCGCCGCTCTCACTTTATGGATACTAATAGCATTGCATGTTGATATCTAATCATGAAATATTTATAAAATTATTATATTTAAAAAAAGTATATTTAGACATATGTCGATTGAAGGTATAAATAGTATCAGATGAATCAAGTAATAAGTAAACAAGTGGTTCTCGAAATATTAACGAGGTGAGCGGCGTGCTCACCACGATACCAATAATGAGTTAATGTTAATAGCCAAGTTGCTAGGTTATTCTTGTTATATACCGGACAATAATGTCAATTTCCAAGATAATTCTTTATTGTTGTAAATTAATGTAACTAAATAGAACAATATTGAATACTTGATAAAACCAAATATTAACTTTATTAGCTATTGACTGTTGGTCAGTTATGTATGTGACTGAAAATTCACATTCATTTCATTAATTACATTTAATAAAAAATAAACAAAGTTAAAAACGGATATAATTAATATTAATATCATATTGTATTTATAATTTATTAATTGTTTTTGCATGGATGCTGTTGTGGCATTTTGTGTTACATAACATTTCTACTGATTGACAAATACATGTTTTTTTTCCATTTTAGTTAGTAATAATTGCGCTTTTTATAACCTTCTGACCCAGTAAACATCTGATTATTGATGATAAATTATTACTACATTTAAATAAGTCATATAAAAAAGTAAGTTTTATTTAGAAACTTTTATTTTGTCAAACTTAATTACCTATTTATAATTTGTTTTTAGACACTATTTATTTATATAATGTGCTCGGATAAAAAAAAACTGACAGTGACCTATATACAATACTTAATAAAATTTTATAGTTTACAACAACGTCCAATAGGCGTTGGGAATTGACATAAATTAGGGTTCAGCAACCTTTTTACTTACGTGGCCTATATTTTTTATCAGCTTTTCATTAAGGACTACATACAATTTTAACATATTATACACATATATTTATGGATAGCAACAGTCATATTATAAGTTTCATATTTTGAGGTTGTCTTTATTAACTTATAAAATATGAATAAAATACAAAAGTAGAGAAAATTTAAAAATTAATTTAGAAAATTAAAAAAAATTATCAATTAATTCATAAGTGCAAAAGAATATAAATATTTAGTTTCTAGTGTAATTTTTGAATTCAAACTTTATTATTATTTGTTATTTGCACGTTGACATATTTCAAAATGAACTGCATTAAGACCATAACCAAATGAGTATATGTCGTAATCTAATTGTATCTTATATATTTACTATATATTATGGTCATAAAAGATTATATTTTGTGAGAATTTGAGAAAAATATGAGATAGCGCATAGTTTATATTTGTAAAAGTATAATACCTAGTCATGATTCGATTTTATTTATTACAATTTAAGATATAAAATTAAAATTTTAAACACCGTGATATATATTTGGAGGGTTGCATGCAGCCTGTATGCCGCAGGTTGTCAGTGCCTGACGTAAATAATTGTAGAATACCATCATTTATAACATTTACCATTATGTGTTGCAAATTATGTAAATTACCAGTTATGTACGTATATTTGTATTGTGCTAGGTAATTTTTGATATTAGCCAGACTTTAACATAAATATCATTCTTGTCATTGACCATAGCATACACATATCTATAATCTATAAATTTGTAATAAAATAATGTCATAATACCTAATAAACATAATATAATATAACAAATAATTAATATTTTTATTCTTCACTAATTTATTTATGTATATCAATTTAGGGAATTGATTGAAAATAAAGAACAAACTGTAGAACAATTTTATAATGAAGAAAGTGTTCAAGAAGAAAACAATGAAGAAGTATCTTTGAATAATAGTAATACTCAAGCAGGCAATAAATTTTCTTTAAATGATAACAACTATAAAGGTTTGAAATTAAATTGAATTATGTGTATGTAATACTTATTAATAATTAAAGCCTGGAATTGAATGCAAAATACATTATTTTTTGGAAAATCCCAAGCAATACTTTTCAAGTACAAAATCCATTTAATATATTAGAAAATTGGAAACTTAAACTTTTATTTTGCATTTTCAAATCATTTTTATTTATCATATGAATTTTTAGATTACAAAATATTTAAAATATTAGCTCAAAAAATTTTATTTTGACCATTTATCATTTGTCAATTGTTCTATTTATGATTTGGATATGATGATAATGCATTTATCTATCTACAATGCAATCAACAGCTGTTATATATCTGAAACTCAAACCAGTAATAACTAATTGGTCACTTGGTGTTATATTATAATTGCGTTTATTTTGTAAAATTTGTATTTTTGTTTACTCGAGAAGTGTCAAAAAAATTGTTTGGTCATTTTATAAGAACATTACAATAGAATCTCGATTATCTGAATTAATTGGGACCGCACCTATAGTTTGGATATGTGAAAGTTCAGATATTGGAAATTGTTTTAATAAATTCGTTGTATGTATATATGTACATTTTGATATGTATTTAATTCATATTATTAGAATCTTACATATCAATAAAAAAAAAATACAAATGTTGAAATTTCCTATAAAATAAATTAAAATATACAATGTTAATATTTTATAATATTTATTTGTTGTGTTGCATAGAAATTACACTTAATGAGAATCCTAACAATAGTTTATCTGAATTTAATGACGATGAAGAAAACTATGACACCAACTCAATTATAGAAAGTGAATTATCATCTGAAGATGAAGAAATGAATGATGATGAAGCAGTTGATGACGATGAAGCAATTGATGATGATGAAGTAATTGATGATGATGAAGCAATTGAAGATAATGAAGCAGTTGATGATGATGAAGATAATTCCAGGCAAGGGAAAAGTTTGTGTTCTGAAGAACTTTTCATTCAATATGATAAAACGAAGGTTTGTATAAATATGTTACTTTATTTATTCAATATTAATATGTTTTTTTTTTTAATTTCAGAAAGGTAATGACAACTTAAAAAATAATTAGAATTTAACAAGTAAGTTTATTATTTTTAATCTTAATCATATTACAGACACTGAAAACGTATTAAAAAAAAATATAGCTAAAACATTCATTGATGATGAAGCCGAATTGTCTGAATTAGATGGTAGTTCAGATGATGAAGATAATCTGCCCAATTTTATTGATGAATCGGGAGATGAAGAAGGTTATACAAATAGTTGATGAAAAATTTAAAATTGTGAACAATTTTATTGTTTTATAAAATAATATTATTTTCTTTTTCTTTTAGACCAAGATATAGAATTTTCTAAAAAAAAAAAACATAGATTAGTTTTATTATCGGAAAGTAGTGATGATGACATGAACAGTAAAGATGAAAATCATTCAAATGCAGAAATTAAATTTAAATTAATACCAAATAATTTATCGCCTTTATTCAATGATTCTGAAGATATTAATTCTACACAACAACTGATGGGTTTTTGTTCTGGACAATTCCAATCTCAACAATTAGATGCTAAGGTTTCATATAAAACTTAATTTTTTATAATATTAGTTAAATATACATTTTATATTTTAAATTTACAGGAAGATTATAATCAAAAAGTAGATGATTTTGAAGATGATTTTGAAGATAATTTTGATTCTGAAGTGTAAGTTAAATATTTGTGACTTATTTTTTAAGTGTAATTTTTGAGAAATATTTATTGTTTTAGTCCACAAAACGATTCCGACAGTGTTATAAATGAACATGTTGCTGATGATGCTGATGATGATAATGTATCTCTTAAACTAGTTTCAGCTAAAGATTTTTTTGATGACGAAGCAGAATTGTCTGAATCAGACTGGAGTTCTGATGATGAAGACAGATTAGTTGGTTTGAATGACAAATTAGAAGAAGAAGAAGGTGACAAGGATAAACTAGATGAAAATATTGTTAAGGATGGATTAGATAAGATATATATGTATGTTTAGACTATGTATGTTTATTTGTACTCATTTGATTTAAATTTATTTTTTTAACTAAATTTAGGCGTCAGCTTTTGGATGATGATAAGCAGCAAGTAACTGCACTCAAAGAAATGCTTCTTGAAGATGGTGAATTATATTCAGATTCTAACCGAAAAAGAAAATTTCAATGGGACAATGCTGGTAAGATTTTAATTTATTGGTGTTTTTTTCTTTAAGCATAATATTTTTGTTTCTTATACAGATCAAGATGATATTGCTCTAAAAAAACCATTATTCTCAGACAATGAAGATGATAATGAAGAAGATGTATTAAGTGATGATGAAAAAACGGAACAGTGGAGAAATGAACGTTTCAAGCGTGAATCTTATTTATCAGAAGTAATTATAAATATTATAATAAATATTAAAATATGTATATAAACATTATATATCATGATAATCTGATATATTCAAATGTATGTTAAATATAAAATTGTCAGATCTTCTTGATGCACCTGGTATATATTCTAAAACTATTGGCTGGATTAAATTACAATATTGGTCTTTAAATATAATAGTAAAGTTCAGTTTTTACTAATTAATTTTGAAAAATAATAATATTGATCATTAAATTTATAATATTTTTTTACTGATAAAACAGTTGTACATTAACATATATGTGTGATATATATTAAATATTTATCTTTTTTTTTCAGAAAAATAACTATTCTGATGAGGAGGAAAGCAATGAAGATGAAGAATCAATTAATATTTTACAAACATCTTTATCAGTTGTGAAAAAAACCCATGTTGTATGTTTTATATACTTATATAGCTATATATAGTACCATGTTTTTATATCTCCATCTAATCTATCACATTTTAAAGTTTTTCCATGTTATTTAGCAATGTAGTCAGCCTTGTATAAAAATGAATGAATCAATAATAAATTTATTTCAATTTTAATATTATAGGTGAAGTATGAAAATGGCAAAAGTAAGTTAATATCAAAAACATCTGATAGCGAAAAAAAAAATGATTCAACGCTGTTAAATGAAATGAATGATGAAATTGATTCAAATAGCCAAGCTTTAAATACTAATTCAACTGAAACAAATAAAATAAAAACCAATGATTTTGTTGACCTCCCAGTTGTGAATGTAATCGCATCAAAAGTAAGATCTTTTCATTAATGATAATTAATGTATATAACTTAAAATAGTGCAATGTAACAATATAGTATACTTATCTTGTCTATTACCTATATAATATTAGTGTCAGTATTTTTTTTTTATAAATCATTGATATTTTCTAGCATAATAAATGTATAAAAGGATCATTCATGAAACGTACAGGTGACAAGTTGACTAATTCATTGTTGTTTATAAATAAAAAAATAATTAATAATGATGGAACAATCCCTAAAAAATATGAAGAAAAGAAAGAAATGAAGTCACTAAATACAATCACAGCTACTGCTTCCAGTAATCCATTTGCATATTTGTTGAGAAATGACAAAAAACATGAAATTGGTGTTGATTTAATGGTCTGTATTATTTTTTTAGTGTACTTAAGTAATATAAATTGTTGAATCTCATTGTTTATCATGTTAGTATAATATACCAATAGTTATAATTAACAAATATTATTTCTAAGTTCATATATTCTATTATTTAGGCAATTATTATAATATAAAAAAAAAGTTGCCATGTAATTGAGTAGGCCACTGTAATGGTTATGTTCAATGAGAATTGTGGGAGATAATGCAAAATGTACTATATGTTTTACAAGAGAGGTCATATCTACTGTGCATTAAATTATTGTTAAATTTCTTAAAAATGGTTAAAAATTGATAAAAAAAAAAAAATCTATTCACTCATTTCTAATACCAAAAGTACTTCAAATTTTATTTGTTGTACTTAAATTTTGAATTTAGTCAAAAAATACTATTTGTTACCAATAGTACATTTTGTGTTGATGAATACAAATAGTACATTTAGACTAAAATCTTAACAAAACATTCTATTTCCATTACTTAAGTATTATTATAAATATATTTTAAACCAAATAAATTCACATATTTGTGAATAAATGTTTTTTATATTTTTTGGTTACAGTATTAAACTACTTATGATACTTTTAAATACAATACCATGAATTTAATTTTTAAGTTTTTTAACCGTCCAAACAATTTTTTATTGATATCTATGGATTTATATGTATCAAAAAGATAATTTTAGAAACAAAATTTACGATTTATAAATTAAAAATCAATTTTATTTTATTGTTTGGACCTTATCACAAACTTTTGTCAGGTATAATCATAGATAATATATAATGGATAGGCCATTAGCCTTCCCTGAGCGTTCCCGAATGATAAGGTAATGGGATAAATATATTTTGTATACCATGAACAATTAATTTTTTTCTCTTATTTTATTTAAAAAAATATATAAATAATTTAAAATATTTATTTGAAAATAATTATTATCACATAATTAGAAGTCAGAAATCAGAATGGTGACCTATTGGTTATTACTAGTAACAATGGAATTGATGGGACATATATCGAAACTTTAAGAAGGCTGACATATGAGTGTTTAATATAGAGATGGCCTATCCTTTATCTATTGTCTATGGATATACTGATTATAACAATAAAAAAAAAATTTAAGATACTATATTTTTTGTAAATAGTACGTTTTACATCCATACATATACTTTCCTATACATTTAGTAAGAAATGGTATATTTTGTATTGGGATGGAAACAGTATGTTTTGGAAAAATTGATGTTATTAGTATATTTTGATCATATTTCTTTACTTTAAATTATTAAATCTGCAGCACATTTTTCTTCAAAGAGTAAATAGTCTATTTTGACAAAATTTAAATTATGACAATAGTACTTTTGGAACGAACAGATTATTTTAATATTGATTTTTGAACTAGAAATTGTATGTTTTCATCCAAATTGATGATACCTATTGATCCGCTGCAATTTTTTAAAATACATAAGTCAGTGTATAACTCAGTATTGACAAAAATGCCATTAGTATGTTTTACATTGTCACCCCACAATTATTCAATGACTAAATACTATTTAAGTGGTGAATGTCTAATTTTATGGTGACTATTGTTACTAAAAAATTATTTTCTAATTACATAGTAACTTTAAAATACATAAATTATTTTTTTGTTTTTCCCGATTATTTTAAATAGTAATGGAAAATTTCTACTTTTAAACACCCAATTTTCTACTAGTAACCTCCTTCAAAGTTGATAATTACAAAAAAAAAAACCCACCCATTGTAAAACAAATACATAAGCTGCGCTCAAAATTTTAAAAATAATGATAGGTTTAAAATGAAAAATTAATTAAAAATATTTTTTATTTTTTAAAATTTTTTTTTTACTTTTCAGAAAATAGAGAAAACAGACAATACTATTAATATTAGTAAAACATCTATTAAAACAACTTCACAGTTTTATCAAGAGAAAAGTCAACAAACAGTCAAATTCAACAAACCAACTAACAGTATATTGAAACAATTTGAATAATAAACGTTTAATTAACATTTATGTTGTCAATCAGTAATATGGTAATAATATACTTATTTTTAATTATATTTATGCAAATCTTTACTTTACTCAACATATTTTTGTATATAATCATATTTCTTTAATTATTTATGTTATAAAATTGAAATTTCTTTGTTTTAAATTGAAAATATATTGTTAGCCTGAGTTAAGAACTGTCAAATCTGAATAAATTTAGTTACATTTTCAAGCTGTAAAAAAGTCTTTTTGTTTTTCCCATAGAATACAATTAACTCACAGATGTTTACAATAATAAAAAAAAAAAAACTAAATTTAATTTGATATAATAATTATTGATTATTTTAGCAATTAATAACAACAGTACAAATTAACAATACATACAATTTAAGTACTTAAAATACTAAAATATATTGTTTTAACATTTTTCACAAGCCTTACTTATTTTAGCTAAACAATTTAATAACAATTAACTGTTACTGATTCCAAAGATGAACTTTTTAATAACAAAACATTTTAAAAGATAAAAATATATCATTTGGAATAGGACTAAGCATATGCTTCTTATAACAAATATTTATTATTCATATAAGTGCTTCCTTGAAAACTAATTTATACCAATGGCCACAGTAACAACGTTTTGGTTCTCCTGAATGTAGCCACATCCATTTAACATGTGACGCATCTTCTTCGCATACACAGCCAATAATTCTTGCTTCAAAAGCAGATGGAATCAAAGTGGGTTGATTACAGGTACTTACACCACGTTTTATAGCTTTCAAGTTGTATGGATCCTATAAAAGAAAAATATGGAATATTGATATTATATAAAATGTATGATATAATACATAATTTAAGAATATTATTAAACACAATAAAATTTATACTAGTCAAAAAAAATAAAGCTTTAAAAAAATATGCTTTCACGTAAGAAGTCTTTTAAAGATAATTTATGCGATGAACTAAAAAAAAAATTATTTTTAAATTTCAATGAAATTCATTTTTTTTATATTTATATAAATATAAGTAGACAGTGGCATAGCCATAAGAGCTTTTCTCTAGTTAAAGTACTTAAAGATGTATGTACAAAGTACTTATTTCTAAATTCATTAGCTCCACAATTACCCTTAATCCTACCTAAATGAGCATGTTCCTCAATAATAAAATAAAATTATTGTGTTAACTGTTTAAAACTCAATAAAATATCATAAACATATTCTATCTAATCTGATTTTTTTATGTTCAGAAATACAATTCAAATTTTTTTTTAGAAATAAGATGGTTTCTTTTAAATTTTTAAGAAGTATTTATCAGTTTCAAATGCAAAACTCATTAAAAAAAAAAAAAATGTATAGAAATTGCATATATTAATATGTATTTAATATACATACAATGATAATAATTTTTTTAAAATTTAATTTAATAAATTATCTAAAAAAAATTATACTAACAATAAATAATTTTCATTAAGCATTGATTAGGTTATAGTAATAAGTAAGTAATAATATATTTATTGCAACAATAATAATCAAAATATTTTAAAATTGTTTACAATACTGTAGCATTCAATAAAATCTAAGCTTGTTCTGGGGGAACCATTCTTATCAGCTAACTTTATACATAAAAAAAACTAATATTTGTTTAAAGTTTAATTTGTACAACTATGTTAAAAAAAAATAGAATAGATTTTTATGTAAAGAAACTACAATTTAGATACTAAATAGATATAAGCGTCTTAACACTTGAAAAAGATTTCAACAGATTATTTGGTAATCTATATAATATACACAAATACATAAAATATAATTTTTTAATAAATAATTTATGATCTCAAAGTGATTTAAGAAAAATACCCATTACTTTAAAATTGTTATCAATATTTTTCCGAGCAAAGTTATCAGCCACTTGATTATATTTGGATTGAGATTATATAAAAAGATTCCGATAGTTACACAAAATTACTTTACACATTTGACATTTTTAAATTATTGATAAAGAACAGTAATTCACATATGAAGTAAATTCTTAAAATAACTATTCTATAGCTAACTATTATCTTATTATCTTTCTTTTTATTCTTTGTTGTTTATATTATATAAAGTGTATTAACACACTATTATTATTACAATATATAGATATGCTTTTTTTCTTGAGACTTATGTCTATCAAAACAAGGAAACATCCTTTGTGATATTTGCAATATAACAATAAAAATAAAAATAAATAATAATAAAAATTAAAAATAAAAATAACAAAAAATAAAATAACAATAATGTTATGTAAATAATTTTAAAACTGCTAAAATAAATATTTATTATTATAACATCTGCATGTTCTGCAAGCATTTCTGTAACCAAATTGTTAATTAAAAAGTAAAGACGTTTTTAAGCATTCTGTTCTGTATATATTTTTTGAATATTTTTGGATAAAGAAATCTATCAATAATTTTCCACTTAATAATGTATTATCTGTTTGATGCCTTAAATAATGGTAATGCTATACAAGTAAGTAGTATATTTTTAAATGCAATAAAAGATATTAATTATGTTAAAACGTATAATTTTGGATTTATTCCCCCCCCCAACCATTCATAAATTTTGGCTATGTTATTGTAAGTAGGTATTTTTAAGGATTGAAAGCATTTTAAATTAATTTTATAAATCATCCTTATATTTTAATTAATTTTGAATACCTATTAAGGTAATTTTTTTAAATTAAAAAACTTTTTATATGTAAAATAATTTTATTATTTATTATTATATAATACAATTTCTCAAAAAATATGTTAAGTAAACTATATGCTTAAATAAACTTACATCATTTCCAGCTAGACGCAAGAGCATTTCTTTTTTTTCAATACCAGTGGCTAAATCCAAAGGATCAGGAAATCCTGAAAAATAAATAGTACCAAAAAACCATTAAGTATTCTTTTAATTATTTTCAAATACTTAGGTACTATTTAATATGTTTATTAAGCTAAACAACATTTTATTTTATTTTTCTAGTTATATTATATGAGTTTTTAGTTACTTTTTATAGTTTCATGCCATAAATATCAAAAGTAAGGATCTAATAAATTTACTTTTCATGGTCATACATAATACATTTTTTATACCTGACATTTTAAAGCTAAATATGTATCTCAGAGTGCCGTGTTAATGTCCATTCCAATCTCATACATTTATTAGGTTATATTACATATATTTTATTTCTATGTTGCCAACATGGTATATTTATGAATAACAGATTCAAAATACACACTGAGCGTCTAAAACTTTGTGGTCTGATGACTCCTAGCCCTAGGTTAGGTTTACCCAAATGTTATATTACCCCAAGTAACTACACTGCAATTATATTGAATCCTGCAACACATTAATGAGCTAAAGCCCTCATTAATAATCAACAAACCAGTAATACTCTGCCAAAAAACACCCATTAAAATAACTAACTGTAACTCCGTCTCAGAAGTAATAACTTCTGCTTTGTGCAATAATATATATTTATTCACCAAAGTTATAATGATTATTGCATATGGCTATTTCCAGAGCCGTCAAAAACAAATAAAAGTTACAACACAGTTCATTGTCAACAATACCAAAATGTTATTCCATACAAAGTTTTTATTACAAATCTATTGTAATCATTAGAGGTCAGATTTTCATGATTTAACATATTTATTTTTAATGTATGTAGTTAAATAGGAGTAAGATACCTTTACAATTCATGAAATATAGAATTCATGGAAAAAAATGAAATTTGCATAAAAAAAAATATTTGAGAATAATAAACAACATTTTTTATAAATATTTCTCCGGAGAAAAAATGTAATAATTATATTCGAGTTGATGTATTAAAATCACACCCAAACACATGGAGTAATTTAAAGTAATTAATTGTTATTATAAATAAAATAAAATAAATTTAAACTGTTATTCTAAACCATTTTAAGAGACTATAACAACTTCTAGTAATTATCAACCACTTTATGTTAAATGCAGTAAATTTTATTTGATTAAAACCTGTCAAAAACATTAAATCAAAACGCAAATCATATTCTACATTAAGAGTTAAGAAAAACTAAAGATTTTCATCTAACACCCAACTTCAGAAAATATTGTACATGAACTCATAATAACACCTTTACACATAAATATCCAAATACTCCAAATCGTATGCTAAAAACGTCCAATGTCAGCATGCCATTTAATAGTAGCATAATTATCAAAACAACACTGACTTTCCCAATTTGAAAAATCAACTATTTTCATTTATAAATTAACTCAAATCAATTACAAATCCACTATAACAATACTCAAAACACTAATTAACAAAGTTCTCCTAAAAATATAACTAATTACTAGTCCTAATATCCCTTCCAAATTAATAAAACCCTCCACTCAGTTTAAACATAAATTACATAGAGCGGTGGCGTACTAAACTCTTTTCAGATCTGAGGTGCAAACTATACCATTTTTCACCCACCCACAGATTTTAATCTAAATTTTTTTTTATCACTTAAAAGTATAAATATTATTATTAAAAACTTTTTATTGTATCAAACCAACTGCCCGGTACCTACCCATTCTTTTTTTTTTTTTGACACAACTGCCTTAAAAAAACCTATTTTGATATAGTTATCTACTAAGTTAACTACTAATAACTATTACCATTATGTCATTCATATCATATATCATTGTCTATTAATTATAAAATTTGGTTATGGTTTCATTATATAAATCTATCTACAGATTGTAAAATGTCTTTTTTTTTCATATAAAAAAAAATATTTATTTAAATATATTTTTTTATTTTTAAAATTGTATTATACAATTATATTCATTGTTAAATCCGACAGATTTCCATTACTCAAAAGTAGTATAGTATATCAAGTCCTTTTGATACCTTTATAGATATACCACTAAATGTATGAAATAGTGCTACAATATAATCAACCTATTTAACACTAATAGTTATTAACATGAACTTCATTCTTAATATCTTATCTAAATGGTATTGATTACATTTCAGTTGACCTTAACATAGTTATATATGTACTTAATATATTATATTTATACATAAATACTTAAAGATCTGATATATTATTACAACAAATCAAATGTTCAGTAATTTTTAGAGACACCAAAAAGATTTTTGGGAAAGGTATTAAGGTATTATTATTAATGGTCATATAAATCAAACATTTTAAAAAATATTGAAATTCATTGATTTTTATAAGTATAATAAAAGCTATCACATACTATGTAAAGAATTCGCGAAAAGGCATATTTTAAAGACTACCTAAGTTTAAAAATGAAAAATGTATATCTTTCAAAACTCACCTTCATCCTTGACTTTAGTGAATTTCGCGGCTGAGACAGAGTACATTCTATTTGGGTTCCTTAAAATGATCTTGGAGCTCAAGACTAAGAGTTTAGAATTCATTTTACAGATAGAGCGAAATCTAATTATGAATGAAAGGACGGACGAGGAGGTAGATAATGATCGCAAACGGCAAACGCGATTCAGCGAACGGTGGAAAAAATATTGTAGGTATTACTATTGACGGTGTAGAGAAAAAACTAAAAATTGAAAAAGCAAGCAATGCGTTATCAGCAATCCATAGAACTGGTAGAACACAGTCCGGCACACCAGCACGAGGACAAACACGATTGATAAGAATATCACAAGTTTTGTAGGGGCGAGTGATAGTAATTAGAATAATTTATGGAGGCAATTATTCACCTTATAATATATTTTACATTAAAAAAATTACTTTTAAATGGAAGAAACCTCATCTTGGTCGTTTGTTATAATTATAGTACTTAATGGTTATAAGTTAAAATAGTTTATTAATTTCATCGTTTGACGTCTGATGTAGAAATAGCCACCGCAGCGGACATTAAAACAAAGTCTTACGTCGTACTTCGTGTACACCTATATCTTGTAATTTTGTTAACGAAGCAGTGGGTATTTTAACTAGTATGCTACGCGACACAATTGTCACTCGGTGAAATATTTCAGTCGCTTAGTAAGTAGTGTTTTTAATAATTGGGCGACATTTTTATTTTTATATATTGGCATGTCTAAAGTTTAATCCATCATAACGTGTTATAAATAGTAAGAACTAAAATGAGTTTCTCTATCTAATTAAATACAGAAATATTCGACTACTATTATTTATCTAAAATGTCTCTACTAGGAACGTTTTTCATCGAATACCTACATTAATTCATTGTTGAATTCAAATTAAACCAGGGCTTTCAAACGTTATATATATATCACAAAAAAACGATTAAAATTTGGAAATGTAATTAAAATAGAAAACTGTAAACAGAAATAATTAAATATCACAAAGCAAAACATGAGGACTGACAATATATATAATATATCATTAAACAAAAAAAAACCTAAAACGAAATAATTTAAAATCCATTTACCTAGATACTTAAAAGTCATAATATTGGTTTCGAAAAAAAAATTATTCCATGAGATTTATTTTTATTTTAGCAATCAATCAAAGAATTGGTTATATTTTGTATCGGAATTTAAGCATTAGATATTATTTTTAACGATAAACGCAAAGGTTGTATAACGTTTTAATTCTTAATAACAATAAACGCAAAAGTTATTTAATGTTTAAATTGTAAATAACGTAAAATGAATTATTTTTTTTCAAATACAAACCCTGAATTAAACACATCTAGTGCTGTGGTTAGTAGTTACCTAACTATTCAATGAAGAGGTATATAGTAGTACCTCTTCATTTGCTCATGTGCTACTACGTTCAGCACTCTGTTATATTATTATTGTTATTACTATCATTAACTTTTAAGATATCAACTTACCATTGTATACAGAACTTATGTAAATTTATCTATGACCACCATATTAAAACTGTGAAACTGTTACAATATCTGCAGATATAAAATTATAGAAAACTTTTTTTTCGGATTATCGACAACCGGAAGGGAACTGCGTTAGCATTACTTCCTCCCGGCCACCATCGTTTATTGAAAGCAATACAACACGAGTAATAGGAGGTCCGGGGCTAATCTCCCCTCGCCAACCTTTACACAAGCTTATGAAGAACAATCTTACAATGCGAAGAGCTCTATCCCAACAAATTTTGGCACTTCGGCCTAGATTTAACAAAACTTAACTACTTTGACTTTACTTCTTTGATGTCCCTCTTCATTTCTTTGGGACTTCTTCGTGACCCTTAAATACTCCCGACAACTAGAACTAAAGGTGTAGCAATTAGCGACCTCTTGTTCTGCGTCTCAGCAAAGGACACAATTTGGAGGACCGGAGAAATCCTTCGCCTTGTCTCCCTCGCCGCCATATGACTAGAACAGTTCATGATTTGGCAGGCAGTGCCTTTGTGCTGTGGGCCACCTTCCGTCGCTTTAACCGCTGTACGGATAACCTCCTCCTTCGTGGCCTCGGGCTTAGTCTCGGATGGCCTTAAACTTAAGGTACACTTCGTGCCTGACCGCTTCTTCGCCCATTAAGGTCGAGACAGTTTTTCTCAACTTTTCTGCTATTGAACTCTATATCTAGATTTATCCAGGACTTCAGCACTTTGGCCGCATCAGAGTAGGTTTGCCTAAAGCCGGGCGGATGACCACTGCTTTAGCTCTCAATTTCCGCCTTGTTTTTCTAAGGGTCCTCTCTGTGAGGAGGAGAGGCTCCTTGGGTCTTCTCATTTTGTTAGGACGCCGTCTCCATTTTTCATCTTTATCTTGGCTTTCTTCTTCTTTTTGGCGTGCTTTGAGGCGTGTGCTTCCGAGCCTGGTGACATATTTTCCGATGCTCCGGTGTTAACAGATCAGGTATTTATCGCTTCATGGCCATCGCTTCTTATGAGAGGGGGACAAAGGAGTTCGTGCGAGCATGCTGATTTCCTGAAGGCTGGTCGATAGTAATTCGATCCTGTCACCAGCTTTCCAGACAAACTTCATTCTCTCGACGTTTATCGCCAAAGCTGTGGCTGTGAGAGACCGCAGCTCACCTCATTTGTTTATGAAGATTTTTGGTGTCCTTTGAGAATGTCCACATCTTCTCGGCAAGAGATGAAACGTCCTAGACATACAACTGTGTTTTTCTGACAGTCATACAGTCAGTTTAACATGTCTTTATCTTCAATGTTCTCTTTTCTTCTTCATCTATGACATCTACTTTGGCATTTTCTTCTAGCTTACCATTTCCTTTTGAGTTCTTGCTGCCTATTGTTTTAGCAAGTATGCTACCGAGAGTGAAAGATGAGTGACCCAGAATCCAGAGGGTCTGCCACCGCAGTGAATGGATTCCCCGTCCTGAGGGACAGTTCTTAACCTGGTGTAAAGAAATCCTTAACGTTTTGGTCCATCTTTCAAACGGTTAGTAATATGTGGGGTGCTGCTTCTACATATAGTTGGTGCCTTGACGAGGCTTCATCAGAGGCCCGCGTTCGGTCCGTGTTCCCTAGGTTTGGCCACACTGTGAGAGTCCACCACTCTCTTTCGAGGAATTGTTTAGATCAATTTTACCCTGGTTTATTTTGTGTTTTTCTTCCTTTAGGGCTTTGCTCGACAGGGAGTAGGCTACCTTTAACCTTACCGCCCTTCATATTTAAAGAGAAAGCCAGGTCAGAATTTTTTATCGTGGTCATTCTTCCACTAGAGCATTAGCTGAGTACTAGCAGGCTACCTCCGAAACTGCCACCCAGAGCCAATTCAGTCCAGGGATAGCTCTGTAGGGTCTGATTCCAAACAATTAAGGCCAGAGCTGAATAGAAACCTCTTAGTAAAACTTTGTTAAGAGCCTTTTAGATCCCCCGCCACGATAAGACAGTCTCTGTCGAAGGAGATATATAGAAATATTTTATTTTTATTAAATAAAAAATAAAATTTTTATTTCCAATACATTTTTATTAGGTATGCAAACAAATTAAGTGTTTATATTTTTTAATGTGCCTACTTATATAAACATAAATTGTTTTAAATTTTTTCTTTTAAAGAGTGGAATTAAATATACTATACAATCCTTTGCCCTAAAATATATTTGCCTCAAATGAGTATAAAGATGCCATAGATATTTATTATTTATATACATTAACTTATATATAATACAAAGTATATTTAAAATACAGGTAAATTATATAATGTTTACTTTTACTTTCTATGAATTAAATAATACTTACTCACTTACAACTCTGTGTTAACTTGATATCTATTTACGTTCTTTAATATATTATTTTAAATATTTTAAATTCGTTTGTGTAATTTGAAGTAAAACATCATGATTAATATAGTGTCTTAATGTTTTATGGAAGTAATTTAATTAAATTAAATATATGCGTTAATTTAATAATTAACGCATATACTTGTTGTTGGAATTATTTCCAAATAAAATTACTAAATATTAAATTGACTGATCAGGAGGAAATCCATGTTGCTCTATTATAATTATAGAGTTAATTTATTAACAATAAATATCACATAATACTAAGATTCAATCATTTTGGAAATAAGAGATTGAATATAGATCGGTTTCTAGTTTAAGATAAGCGGATTATCAGATTTTAGATTTGCTGTAACTGATCTTTAATTTGAAAATTCCTTCATCTAGTTATCGTTTCAAACAAAATACTAAGTAGGTAAAATTGATAGTAATTGAAATACAAACCCTTTAGAGCAGTGGTTGACGACCGGTGGCCTACAAGAAAAAAAGCTATAGGTTAAAAATCCTGAATAAGGACCTGAAATTTATATAAACACTATAAGCTTTATAGTGGTCCGTAGAATTTAGAGTTTTGGATTTAGTGGTAAATGAAGTCTAAAATCGTTGGCGATCGCTGCTGAAAAAAAATTATCAGTGCCTTACATACCACAATTAAGATAATTTTTGGAAAATATTATTAACACTTATAAGATGGCACTACTGGCTAGAATTTTAATTCAATTACATAATTTTTTTTAAAAAAATCATGTGCTTAACAATTTAAAATAAAAAGGGTGGTTCTCATCTGAAAAAAATGAAGTTTGTATTGTTATAGCCACATTCCTTAAATTATATAAAACATCTAAGCTTTTGAAAATATATTCTTTTCAAGTAGACTTAAAAATTCTAAACATCAACATGTATGTAAATACATTATTAATGAAAAAATGTGAATAAGAAATGAGCACCTATAGTATGTTATAAGATATTAGTAGGTTATAGAATACAATATAGGAAAATTAATAAATACATTTTTGTCAAATAAAATAAGATTTATTTGATTAATTTTCAACACCAAACAACAAAATATAGTATATAAAGCTGGTAATTGGTATATAATATAGAATCAACCAGAAGCACACCAAAACGTACAATAATTTTTTTTTTTGGATATAACAATATATTATGTGTAAATATATGGATATACCTGCTGCGTAGTAATTGTATGAAACCGCTTAATCGAAAATAGAAAACAAAAATAGTTATCATAATATGATACGTCTTAATATGTAAACGCCGACTTGAAATCACAAATATAACATGATGAAGTGTCATGATATGTGTACAAAATTGTTATTTAACGTAGCATAAAATGTTTGAATTGTATATAGTTTGTATTATTTGATAAAAGTTGCAATGTTAAATATTCTGCAGGTTTAATAAAATTTTTAAAAAAAAAAAATTACAAGTCCTTAACAATTATGAGTATAGATACTAATATATTTATATATATATAGATTTTAGTAAGTATATAATGTAAATGAATATCAGTGTACGGCGAATACTTATTGACAAAAAAAAAAAAGAAAATAATTACGTCACACCGGTAAAGTTTTAAAGAAAACGATAACGAATCATTTCTCACATAAATCTTTTGGTCATGAAAACCTCACGCTTATTTATTTTATTATACGCACACGTCATATTTAATAGTATACCTACCTATATTATTATTAAATTGCACAACGACTGCAGCAGTGGCGTCCGCTCTCACGACCTCACAATATTACGTGTCGATTATATATTAATTAAATCATCGATATCGAGTCATAGACCATCGCGAGAAAAACTTTTCCCATAATCCTATATATTATATTAATGTTATAACGTCATACGAGTTATCTAATCTAGTACACTCACAAAAAAGAAAGAAAGAAATTACACGAAACCCCGACTTTGGTTTTTTTTTTTGCATTCGCGGATCTGCTGACGGAAAAAGTTCAAAATATCCGGTATGTGGTTTTGATCAAGTTTGAGTTTACGTAACGTAAGTGGTAATATGCAGGACTTTTATGATAACATTTCAACTAACGATTAATAACACGATAATGTTTTTACGTCCGATCTTAGATAGAACACGTGATTTAGTATTTTAGTGGCTAATTGAGGTATGATAATTAATATTGTACTATGCTATGTTTTTTTTTATGTTTCTAATGGTCAATTTAGTAAGCGGTACGGAGACCGGAAGTGCCTACCGTGTAATCAGGTATTTGGGTTATGATATTTCGACCGTAAGACATTAAGTAGGTGTATCGGAACTAAATAATTATTATCTACGATGAAGTTATTTAATAATTATTATTAAAGTTGTCCGTCGAAATTGAATATATTAAAGGAAAATCGTATCCAAACTGCGATAATTTATATTATTTTTTGATGCTACAAAAAAAAAAAAATAAATGTGTGAGGAATATAATATATAGTGCAGGGTACACAGGAAGGTAGACACCTCCAAAATATTTTTTGTAGTTTTCGCTTATGCGTTCAAAATCGATAATTTATAATAGGTAGCTTAAGTATATAAATATGATATTATAAACATATAATAATAAGTGTTCCAATAATGATAGTAGTAATAATAGTAATATAAAACTTATATAATCCAAAATACACCGATTACGATTAAAACATAGGTTACAGTAACTAACCGTTTGAGCGCCACGATGTGGCGTAAAGAATGCCTACATAACTTCAATATAATATTAATAATAATAAACTGTAGTAAAAACACAAATTAACATTTATAAGTAGGTTTTCGTAGAATCTGTCCATAGAATAAAAGAAAACACATCAAATGCAATTATAGCAAAACATCGAAAACATTATTAGGAATATAATTTTATGATAGTTGGTAACAAATATAGTAATAATAATAGGTACCTAAAATGGTGGACCGACAAAACAACGAAAACTAAGAACCCGCGAAATCGTTCCGACACGCGCTTATACATAATATTTTTAATTTTATTTATTGATCTTAATTACAACTCGGCAGCAGTGGCCATTAGTCATACATAATAATATTATAATATTGTGCACGGCAAGTGTCGAATGACTGATCTCGACGGGCGACAGCTACAATTAAACGTTCTATAAGTTAATATTACAATATAGTTTTTCAAAGTGTATACGTCTTTTTTTCCGCGATTTGCGCATCATTATATGCGAAGTGATAAATATCGTTCGAACCCGTGACCGCGGTGGACGCGCGGTGTCTATAACGCGACAAATATTCTCCAAACAGTCGTAAACCATTCACTGCAATCTATATTGCATCATATAATTCTAGCGTATAGTTAGTCTCATACAAGTAATAAGCTGATTATTGAAATGCCAAAAATTGTCACGTGAATTACGTGACCATTTAACACCGACAACGATCGAAAGAACACAACGCCGAAATAAAACACGCCGTCTTATCCACAACATAGGCAAACTGATGTGCACGGGAGGATATGATATTGAAACCGAAATCGCACTTCTTTTTATATTTTTTATATTTTTTTTTTATTTTTTATATATATTTTTTATTTTTTTTTTTTTAAATATATTTCTGTCTGCAAGATTGGTTTCAGCTCGCGTTATATTCGACGAGGACAGAAAACGTATCTTAATTTTCAAATAGAAAACTCTAGATTGATTTGTATTTTTTCACGAAATATTTTAGTAAAACTGACAGGTAACAACGCGTAATATTTTGCACGGAAAAACGAAGAAGCGAGCACACACCTTACATTATTATATTGTATGTATCTAATACTATGCTTATGCTTTAAATATTCATTATTAATAATACGACGATGGACATCAATATGATATTTATAATTTATTTTTAAAACATCTAAGCACACAAATTGATTTTGTTTAACGGGGACACAGGATACGAATGGAAAGCCATAATAATTAATAATCGCTATTCTAAAATACATTTCATAGTTACATTAAAAACAAACGTACCGACGATTCGATCACGATAATTATAATGGTTTAGACTGCAACACCGGATGGTACAACCGTTCGCCTAATCAAATCAAATTGCAATTCTAACTGATGGTGAAATAATTCGATCGGTAATTCCACGCTAAAAAGTCGACGATCGAACGAAATGTTTTGGGTAGGCAAATAACATTTATATAGGCTAATGAGAGGCGAGTTTACGATGAAACAAGTTGATCGAAGCGTGTGGATTATCTAGCGACGACTTGTCATCAGTTGTCAACACGGAACGATAAATCGATGATCCGTGAATTCCGGATATTACTATTGAATAATTTACAATATTTCTGGTCCGCGAAAAAAGTGTCGTGTAGATAAAACAACAAAACGCGTTCGATTCACGAGTGACTGTAAATAATCTATAACCTATAACTAATTATGTTATTAAATACACAAATAAAACCTACAACCTAGACCTATAAGCTATGCCTATACGGAAAATTACAAACTAATGTCATCAGTTGCTCAAACACCAAGCAAATATTGTGTGTAATGTTTGTATGCGCATGTGCATTATTGATGTGATAGGTGTGTTTAATGTTTACTTCACACAATATCAAAAATAATAAATTATAATATTACATTATAAATAATCGGCATGCAAAAATAAAGTAGATAAATTGTAGTTATCTAATAAATGCGTGCGATTTTATTAGGAGGTGACTTTTTATAAGAAAAAAACACGATGGAAAAAAAAAATTAAAATCGAAATTATATGCGTCCGATCATTAATATTGGTAATGCTATAATGAAAGGAACAAACGGCAAAAGATAATATATTGTGAACAGAGAACATAATATAATATAATTATATTATCATAGGTATTATTTGGATATTTGAAAAAATATGGCATGCATGTTTTCATGGTTTGGAAAAAAATATAATGTACGAGATAACAAAAAAAAAAAATAAAAAGTACATAAATAATATTATCGTACAAAAAAAAAATAATATATTGTAAAATTTTACTGTATCTTGTTTGTTTTTGTGTATTTTTTCCAAATGACATAATATATCGTTTTAATGATGAATATTACTAAAATATGTTATTAACAAAATCAAAGATAGAAAATAATAATACAATAAAAATAATAATAATAACTTAAAGTTCTAGACACGAAAAGTCATATTATCACAAAAAAAAAAAAAAAAAAAAACTAAAAGCAAACGTATAATTTAATGAAAAAAAAACCCTTTTTGTGGTGCTTCGGGAGCGCCAAAATAAAAATTGATGTCTTTTAATGGTAATATAATATAAATATATATTATGTATATATATATTTATATATATATATAAAGAAAATTACTTTTATGTATTCATAAACTATATTGAAAATAGTAATATTATAACGGGCTAAAATAAAATGTTGTCTATGGATTATTTACAAATTAATATATTATGTAATAACAATGAGAAAAAAAAAATAATAATGGTCAAAATTAAATAATAAATTACCATAGACAGAAATAATAACCAATACGCCATCTACTGCTCCTGCTCCACTTCCGGTTCCTTGCGTCCCTGCGGTTCTTCCAGATTTTCGTGCAACAATACCGAAATCGAGTCCTTAATCGCGTGGAATATGATGTTCTTTATCTGAAGCTTATCCTCGTAGTAGACATGGCTGCTCGACAGGTCACGGAGCTCGTTCATCAACCGGAAACACTGAGACACGTTCTCGGGCGACACGAAGTCACTGGCCACTTTGATGCAGCTGTGCAAATTTCTCACCTGCGGACGATACACGAGCACGTTTTTAGGGTCAAGAGTGATAAGTAACAATAAAGCGCCATTTTCGCGGAGGTGCACAGAGCAAACTAGTATGCTCTCCTGTCGGTAACCGACATTTTTCGCGATTTAGTGTTTTGGTACCCTTGATAATACAATTTCGTTTTGGCGATGAACAAACTTAATACGCCGTATCATTCGGCAAACCGTTTGCTTTCGTTACACCTCCACGAGAACACGCTTAATAAATATCATATCGTGTGAACAAACGTCGAAGTGCCGATGACGTATTATTTTTAAATACGTATTTCGTAGAATGAAAAAAAAAATGATAAAATATTATACACGAATTACAGTAGGTTACCACCTACAGTGTTAAATAATGGCAACAATATGTTAAATCATTTATTTAATTATAAAATATGTGGATTATTTTATTATTGTTGTATTACCTGGTGCGGGGCTCCGGCCGGGATGAATATGGCGTCGCCAAGACACTGTACAACTGCATAACCCTGGACACCATATTCAGTATACAACCGTGCCCTGAGATCTGCGTCCAAGTATGAGGATTGGTCGTGGATGGGATCGTGGTTGGGTTCCAGTGGTTCACCGCGTTCGGCACTCACTTTGTTCAACAGGTCGCGTATAAAGTCTGCGTCCTTGGCGTGATAAATGTGCCAAATAGCGCCCGGCAACTCTTTGGGCTCGCGGGCCCGTCTCCTATTTGTTATGTCGCAGCCAGCCTCGTCGACCGCCCGATACGCTTCTAAAACATCAATAATAATATGATATAGACAAACAAGTCGACTGAACACAGTGATATAGTGCTGTAGGCATGGAAGACCAAACTAAAAATGCATTCGTAAATTTACACCAACTAAATCAACTGCAAAATAATATATATGTAGTATTGATAATAATTTATTATATTAATTTTATAAAACGAACATTTTTATAGAGAAAAGGTATATGAATAAATGCAGAAGAAAAACTAAAAAAATAAATAGATAACATAAAAAACAAAAATTAACTTAAGTGCATAAAATATACTTAACTTTGACTTATTAGTCCAGTAAACAATTTTTTTGCATATTAAATTATACGATTGATGAAATATAATTATCAAATTGCAATAAAGAATTGACAAAGAAATTTTCTCATGTTGGGAAAGACATTGTATCATGAATATGTCTTTTAATTTGCAAGAAAATAATTATATTATTAAAATAATAGCTATAATAGTTTTTTATTATTTACGCGTTTATCTTAAACTGTGTTACAAAGTACAAACTATGTAACTATAGCAAATGATAAGATCGTCAAACGGGACAAAAAAAAGCGTCATACAAATTTCATATAGTTCTCCAGCTAAAAGACATTCGTGTCAAAATTTCGTTGAAAACAGTTTATTAATATAAAATTTTATTTATTTAAAAGTAATTCAAATTAATTATTTATAGAAATAGGGCAAAGATAAATTATATATCGAATGGAAAATATCGATTCGCTTTTGTGCATGAATATAATTACTAGTCTTATTACTTACCCTTAACGTGCTGTTCGTGATCAGCTTCATCATCTTGGTTCCCATTCTTGTGCGAAATAGCCACATACACCATTACATTAACTGCGTCCGATACGTCTAAATGTAGATTAGTTGTACTTATCAACTGTTTGTCGGAATTGCGATTTCCAATGTTCCCGTAAGCTGAGTACATTTTTGGCCCTAGATCTGGTCGTACAAAACATGAAGGTAATCTAGCTGCCAAGTTAAGTTTTCCGTCACGCAGAGTATAATCTTTCAATGGCAACACTCTCATTAAATCATCAAATCTATATCGGAAAACGCTAAACACATTAAATTCGTTTTAATATTTAACAAACCACAAAGAAAAACTGGAAATAAATTGAACTTTAGTAAAGAACATGGTTACCTTTCCGGTAATGTGTCCGCAAAATCAGTGCCAACTGGCCAGTCTTTTAGTTTCAATAACATTTGTCTACCGTCCAAATCCTTAAGTCGCTTGCTTTCGTTCTCGAAACCATCCCAAAACTGTTTCATAGTCTTACCCTCGACAAGCACACCGGTTGCGCAATCAATCAAGTCATTGGTAAATTCACCGAAGTCACGACTAAATGAATTAGGACTCCACAGTTCTGGATTTAACTTTTGGCCTACATCACTGACCATCACTGGCTGACCTCTTTTCCATTGTTCCTAAAAACAAAAAACATCCACCGTACCGTCAAATACGTGTAAGGAAGTCAAAGCAGCAATTGATTCAACATATTATTTTACAGGTAAAGTAAACATAACCCAAATCTGGCACCCCACAAACGGCCATCAATATTAGTGTATTCGATGCGAACATCTTGATTACACATTTTTGAAAGCATAATGTACAAGTAGTTTTTTTAATAGGTATAAATGTTAACTGGATAGGAATTTACTTGAAACATGTCGTAGTTGGTAGAATTTTCGGGATCCAAAAGTCTCAACAGTTTTCCGTCACATAGCCAAGTATGGGGATTGTTCGGGAAAAACTCTCGGCTTTCTACTAGTGTCATTGCACGTGGTGGAAGCGGTTCGCGTGGAATAGTTCTCAGATATTTATTTTTCTTACGAACAAAGTGTGTTAAAGCCGCCTCTCTCTTCTCTGGATCAGATTGAACACTCACTCGTCTGCCATTTGAGCTCTGCGAAATACAAATGAAAATAGACAAATTATTAATGATTTAACAACGATTTAATTTGCATGTCATTTTACCCCGGCAATCTGTGGTTCGATGTTAATAGCATTTTGGGAAAGACCGTTATTCTTAGATTCCTGAACAATATTGTTCGTCGAGCTCTCAGCAGCGTTCTTTTTTGAGCCCTCAGCAGGAATTTTTTTGGAGTCCTCGGATAATTTGATTTTTGAGTTATCAGCAGATTTATTTTTCGAGTTCTCAGCAGAACTGGTTTTAGAATTTTTAGCATGACTGTTTTGAGAGTTATTGGAACTTGAAGTGCTGGCTTGTGTTTTTAAAGGCGGCTTATCGTCATCGTCATCGTCATCATCAATATCCTTAAAATACAGAAATTACATATAAGGTGATAGTATACATATATGTGAATATATTTATACATATTAGACATTCTAAATTTGGAGCCCGATATTGCCAGATTTAACTATATAATTTGATATAATAGCACTGAAAAAATAATTGAAAATTAAATATTGTTATTTCAGTATAAAGTATAATCAATTTAAGTAAACCATATATTTTAGAAGGAATATTCAAAAACTTGAATGTTTACAGGTAGAAAAAAAACACAAAGCTGAACCTAAAAATAATAAGTACTTATTTTAAGAATAAATAGGAATTTAAGTGTAAAATGCATTTTTTTATTACCTATAATATAATAGTTTAAAGTAATAAAAAAAAGGTCAGACAAGTTATACGAGACCGGATTTGACACTTTTCTTGCTTTGCTTATTTCAGCACAATGTAGTGGTATATAACAAATATAATGTCACCGCATTACAAATTTTCCATAAACTTTGGTTCATATAGTGTTTGTAACACTATTTAAAACGTTTAAATTGTTTATAAGAATAATGAATTATCTAAAATGTTGTAACATTTATTACATTTTGTGAGCAGGCTATAAAATAAATTCTGAAGGTAAAAAAAAATGTTGTTTAAATACATAGATTCAAATTTGGCTAAAAAATAAATATTACCAATTAATTAAAATAACCATTGTAGTTCAAATTTTAAATTGAAATAATTATTTACATGTATCTCGGGGAAAGGATGTTCTGGACAACCACATTCAATGGCCAGGTTCCACAAAGAACTAATTCTATGTAAATCAGAGAATACAACATCCATCGAATCACTGGCTACGATTTGTGTAAGCATGAGCCGCTTAAGATCGTGGTTGTGTTTGCTGTTACAAGTCATCCATGTGAACGTGTCCTTCTCTCGCAGGTCCTTCTTAGTCATGGTTGCGGCATTTGGCAACTTTGATGAGCCATTGAGACGTGCCTGCACAACAACCGTAATATATTCGTATTAGTTACATAGGTATAATTTATATTGGTGCTAAAAATATTTGAAACCAAACGTACATCTCATAAATACATAATTCTCGATTTAGCATCGAAAAATGAGCAAAGTGAACATGTGATTATATGAACAATAATTTTCTTAACAGCAATTTATATAACGAAACATGTGAATAAATATAAACAGACCAATAAAAATAAAAATAAATTTGATACTTATAATATATAAATTTTTTTCTGTAAGTATTAAACCAAATACATTTTTGTTATTTCTGGTTTTTAATATTTAAAGTTAATAAATTAGCAGTGTTTTAAATCATAACAATTTGGAAGTTGTATTCACTCATATTTATATAATATATTCGAGAACTCACATTAAGAAAATACTAAAACAATATAATATGATAATATCTAAAAACATATTTCTTATAAACTATTAATAAACGTGTTGGTATGTAGACATGTAGTTATATTATTTTTCAACTATACATTTTGTAAAATATTTTATAAGGAACAATAAAAAACTAGAAAAAATAATGATGCGTTAAAGATTAAATATTATTTAAATATATATACCTTAACACAATCGATGCAAACTCCAAAACCACATTTAGCGCATGCCCAGTGGTAGTTAAAAATAGTAGTAAAACAAACATCACACATTTCTCTCACACCATTAGCTGCTTTTTTCCATGCAATAGGTTTGCCTATAAAACAAATAAAAAAAGTATTTTAAGTTCATTTTACAAGAACTATTTACATAAATAAATTACCTCGGAAATATGGTGACAGAGTTAAAGCTTTATTTTCTTCTTTCACTAAATAGCAGAATTGACGACCAGCCTCAACTAACACTTTTTTTGCAACTTCGACATCTAATGAAGTTGGTGGACATTTTGGGTTAGGTAGCCAAAGATTCGCATCTTCCTAAAATAAATGTTGAGTTAATAAATGATGTTCTGTAAGTTTTAAACATACTAGGTTCAAACTTACTTCGGTAATATCTAAGAAAGGATCAGGAAACCCAGCATTCATTAATTGTCCAGTTTTGTTTGTGAACAACCGTCGAAATGCATAGAACCGGCAAAATATGTTATCAATTTCATCTTGAGTCATTAAATCATTTTTCTTATTGTTTATGAATATACGACATTCCCGACATTTATGTATCTTTGGCCCAGCATTTAAACATGGGCCTGATTGAAAAAACTGGACCTCACCATCATTGTTTTTTCCTTTTTTCAGCGGTATACTTACTAAAACCTTAGGTTTCCTTCCTCTCTTTTTAGGAATTTTAATGGGTGGAACTTTCTTTTCTATTTCTAAAGATGTGTCATTGTCTGTTGTGCTTTTACTTTCTGGAGGTGTTGTGGGATTAGATACATTTCTTTTTCTACACTTTTTAGTCCCATATGATGTTGACGGTTCTGAGTGAGAACTACACGGCAAATTTACAGGAGGCGATTTTATCTCAATATTATCATCTGATGAGGTTTTAGAAATTTTTCTTTTTTTGGTAATTTCACACTGTAAAACTGGAGGAGTATCATCCATTTGGGAGAAAGAATGGGATGAATTTTGGTCGATATTAACGCCTGCTTCTTTCAAGTCTTCTGCCCATACGTGGCGTTGCAACCATGCTTTCTTTAACTTGTGATGATGGGTTTTAATTCCACTAGACATTTCTGTATAAGTGGCGGGCATTAGCACTGGAGGAGGTGTAGATGGAGAAGAATCATAAGTAGACGATTTGGTCAACGGGACATTTGAAGAGGTTGTCACCAAACTTGCTGTTGTAACAATAGTTGACGATGCGGTTGTTGAAATAGTAGCTGGGTTTGATGTAGAAGTAATTGTTGGAATCTCCGTTGAAGCTGGAAATGGGTCGGCTTTTGAAATGGAAGTTGGAATAGTTGTCAAATTAGTCTCAAAAATAGTAGATGCAATGGAAGTCGGGATAGTCTTTGAATCAATCATTGAAACAGTAGACGAAATGGAAATTGGGACAGTCACCAAATTAGATGTTGAAATGGTTATTGGTTTGTTTGACAAACTTGTTGCTGGAACGACAGACGGTAAAATTGTCAAATTGGTCGATGATAATGTCGTCGATAAAATCGCTGAATTGGTAGTCGAATTTTCCATTAATGTTATCAGTGGTGAGCTCACATTGTCATAATCAGGCAAATAAGTTTCTAAATAGTTAAGATTTTTAGATTTAACACAAACATTTATATTATTTGTGTTTGTGGAATCTGGTTTGGCATTTTTGTAGTTAGAATTTAAATTTAAAGGAACATCAGTTTCTTGTGTAGCTTTATTACATATCATAACTAGATCTAATGCTTCCGTTTGGAGATCATCAACCGGTACTGCGACAGGCACAAATTTTGGCAAGGCATTAGATATCGTTGTATTTAAATGTGCTGGAGGGGGCATGTCTAAATCCCTTTGAGCTTTATCAGTTAGAGGTGGATATAAAGCATAGCGACCATGTGTATTTAATAGAGGCCCAGGATGATGTGGTTCTGAAGTAAAGTTGTAACCTTTTGATTGACTAGTATTGACCGAAGATGATGTTCTGGAGTAATAAATTGACTTGACTTGTTTTAGTTCTTGTTTAGAATCTAATTTTACAGCGGGGACTGTAAGAATAGTAGGAGTACGATTATACGAATAAGCTTCGGGCAGAGGTATCGATAAATTTTTGTACGAAGACTCATTTCTAACTATCACTGATGAATTGGAAGGAGATGCGTACACATGATTTGCATTCATGTAAGAAGCATACGAGATCATATTATTATGGTTTCCACCATCATTGGCATTCATTAATAGATTTTCATGATCGAAATTTGATTTAGGAATGATCAGATTTCCGTAATGTGCTGGTTGCTACAAACATACAAAAAATAAAAATAATTGAATTTAAGTGTACACATTTCCAAAAATGAAATTTATTTATTTATTCACATTTTGTGCATATGAAAAAATATATTGTATATTTTATTTTATTATTATTATTATTATTATTATTATTTTTTTTTTTTTTGTAGAAAAATAGACTTCTAACTGATCAAGTACTAACAAGGTTTAAAAAATTAATTCTCAATAATTTTCATGAAAATTTTGAAAATTGAGAATTACGGTAAAAATACATTTTTTAGTAAATTGTTAAATAATTTAATAACAGTTTTTGTGAGATTAAATATTTATTGTTCCAGTACATTTACATTATAAAAAATTTAATAGTTAGAAGCTATTAAATATATTGAAATTTATAAGCAATGTCTTAAAATACAGTGTTCTACGAAATGTTCAAAGCATATTAAAACCATCTATTTATTATGGGGACATTTAATATTGTTTATATTTATTTTTATATTTTTTTGTTGGAAATTGTCTTGACTTAACAAGATTACTAAACATGATTTAAAACTTTAATATCAGACTTCTAGTATACCAAATTATTACGTAATTACTTATAAATATATAATTTATATATATATTTTTTTAAGCTTATAATTATAATTAATATTTTTATTATTTGTTTTTAAGGTTCTATGGAAATAGTTATTAACTTATATAATTAAAACATTTGAGAACGCTTGAAATTTGAAAAATTACAAACACTTAAGCTAATAGAGATTTTTTTAGAACTATTTTTAAATTAAAATTTTTTAATTATAATACACCTAGCTTTTATACTAATTTTCTAACATCAACACTATTTAATTGATAATAAATTTGATTTCATAATTATTATTGTTTGAGTAAAAAATACATTTTTAATTAACCGTTAATGTAAATATATCTAAATTTATACTCACAGTCGAAGGTCTAGAAGATGATGGATCAACCGACGTTGATCTAGGAGAGGCATATTTATTTTTCTTTTCTTTCCAATCATCAACTCCTCGAAGATTATCCATTTGATTTGCTATATTTAGAGGTGGATGCCTTTGTTTAGATGTATCTTGAGTCTTATGTCCTTGACTTGGATACACATTTTTTGGGGGGGAAGGCAAATTTGATATCCAATTGGTTCTCTGATAAAAATAATATTTAAATAATAAATAATAGAAACTTTAATAATTAATAATTCAAATAGAAAATTTTCAAACATAATTTTTATATTTTAAGATACGATTGGGTTCAAGTTGAATACATATTTATTTAATACATTTAACTGATTTAAAGAGACTATGATATCAAAATTAAAATCTGAAAAGCAAACATAATGCAACATCCTAGCATACATTTAATTATGCAATATTTTATAATATGGATGTCTGTTCAGACGCGCGCGCGCTTTTATATACATGGCTTAGTGCAGTCATTTTTTGTCATCACTTTTTTTGACCCCGCTTATTTTTATGTATGTTTCCGAAATTTTAACACCAATAATGAAGGTTCACTTTATGGTATTATTTATTTATTACTTATAATATATAACCTACAATAAATGTAAAAATAATGATGATGAGTGTAGGTACTAAATTTTTAATTTCATACTCAATATGACATACATTATTCAATAAGGATTAAATGATATAGTTTTTTTTTAAGACATTCTGGTTTTATACGTTCTTTTGTAAAGATAAAATCATTATCTAATACAAATAAAATAAAGTATAATTTATAGAATGAGCACTTTGTTATTAAATGAAATATCTACTGTAAACTGTAGTGTTTTTTAAGCTGTGTTTTAATCAGACTGTTTTTTTCACGATAAATAACTGATGGGATATGTATTTTTAAGAATAAGACTTTATAATTATTCGAAATATGTATTAATTTTATCAATAGCTAATGAAAAAAAAAATAATTATGGAAATATATTGTAACATATTAAAATAGAACTTTTAACATTGAGGAATGTGACACAAATGATACTCCAATCACTATTTTAGCCCGAGTACTTTTTGTATTTTACAATATTATTCGTAAAAACTTAACAAAAAAAACTAAGAAACTTACAACAATACAATTTTTTATAAAAATATTTTAATTTTAGATTTAAGTACGTAATAGGTTATCCAACAATTATTAACACTAAGTACATTAAATGTTTAATAAATTTGGGGATAGGCTCTCAAAATGTCTACGATAGTACTATTTATAATTCATGTATCTAATAAAGGTTTATTTTGTTTTTATAACAATTTCAATCTTATATGATATCAAGATACAACATTTTTAACAATATTATTATTGATTTTTGTTAATAATATGATTCTCTATGTAATGCATTTAAAACTTGTAATGAAATGTTAGATTGATCGTGTTCTAAATATTTATTAAGTCCTTCGACAAGTTGTTTACATAAGCATTTAAAATTGGTATACAGTACACAATGGAATGATAATTAACTTCATAACGATATTTTGATTTCATTAGACAAATACTATCATAAAAACTCCAATCGGGCTTATATTATATCAGTAAATATTTTATGATCAACGATCAAATATAAAGTACAAATATGATTAAAAATAATAGAAAAATATGGTATCAGAAAAAAAATGAAAAAACCCGTATTTTTTATCGTGGAAAATTGATAGTATTATAAGATATTTGTACGATATAAGTGTACTAAAAGTATGTAACAAATGTAGAGCTTGTACTCGATGTTATTATATCTAAACGATTAGGTTTTAACTTAGATTTGGTTTTATTTGTAGAGAGTTATTTTCAAAACGAGTATATTTGGTGTAACAATAACGATTAGTAATTAAGGGGACACCCGCCTATGTTGTCTCCAATCATATAAACATATAACATAGCACATTTGTGTTCACTGTTCAGCAGTTCCAATTTTGTGTATATAGTAAGCATTAATGGAGTGTATTATCAACTTAAAGTTAAAAATATTATCTGTGTTTTGTCATAGACTTTTACGATATTTTAATTATTATGCGAGTTAATAAAATTTTTAAATTGTAATATTTTACATAAACATCTATAACTTGCTTCAATATTAAAATATCGTAAAGAACCTATAAGAAACCACAGATAATGTTTTTATATTAAAGTTTTTTTTGTAATAAATCAATTCACTCTATTACACAAAGTTACTACAAAATTGAAACTGCAACTGAACATTAATGCGAGAACACACAAGACCTCTTAAATACAAGCCAACACAAAAAAATAAACATAAATATTGTGCATCTATATATATATTAACTTATCATATTAATAACTCATAATATTCACAATACTTTGTACTACCCAGTTCAAGATTAGTCGATAATCGATGACACATGTTATTATTTCCCTTATAAAAGTATAAACAATCGACTTTTTTTTATTATAAGCAAAATATTTTTATACGCTACCTAGTATAATTCCACGAATAGGTTTTTATAGTATATATTGAGACACTAGTAATTGGAGGATGAAAAGTATAAATTAATATTTTACTGCTAATGCTTAATTCGACATGAGTTTGAAGTAAAAAAAAAAAAAAAAAGAAAGAAAGAAAAAATAGAAAATATATAAGTTTTTGCATTATTAATGGAGCTACTATACATTGGTTTTAAAAAACAATCCTCAAGGAATTAATATAGTATTGCGAAAGTATAACAATATAAACAGTAAAGAAATTATGTAAACTGTAGAAAATGTAATTGAAAACTCTTACCCTTTGTTGCTGAGCAAGTTTCAGGCTTTCTTCGAAATGCTGATGGACAGCTGCCTCGGCTTGTTGTTTTTCGGTATGTTCGAGATTGCCTCTCTGGTGACGGTTTATCAGCCGTTCGATTTCCACCTGCCCGTACTCGTTATTTGAACCGTTCTCGATGGACACACCTCCGCTCCTGCTTTTGCCACCACCAACAGAGGCTTGCACGTACGGCGGCTGTTTGGCTCTTTTCATTTCTTTGTAAACGTCCTTTTCCACAGTTCCTCTGTGTCGAATAGGGGAAAAATCAATGTATGATAGACAGCATAATATTTGTGCAGACAAGCTCGTTATACGAAAATCTGGACAGGTTATGTAGCGTTATTTACGTTGTACGTGCGATATATTTTATTTGATATAGGTATACAGACGACAATTATTATACCAGACAACTATAATATAGTCATATTATAATATATATTTGTCGATTTGTTACCAGTACACTTCAGTGTTTGCAAACTTTTTTTAAGTGAATCGATTCACGTTTGTCATCAAAATATGAACTCGATCAACCAACCCAGCCACTGCGATAGTTTTATTTCATTCTCGAGTAGTAGTAGGTTAATAGATATTTTTATTTTTTATAACTGCCATCTGTTAATTTCATATTTATTTTCCTATAGTAATTTAGAGTCGGGAACAATATTATTATTATTGTTTACGATTATATATAAGCCGAAACGACTATATTTCTTTAATTACCTACATCACAAAATAATGATAACAATATCATGATTAGGATATTCGTCTAAATGTTTTGAAATTTGTTTTATGCCGTTTGCAGCGTTCATTAAAAATGTCTTAGAAACAATGACCTATTACTCTATTTGTTTATAAAAAAACATACTCATTTTTTTCCAAACACTTAAACGGACGAAATATAATGTTTAGTAACGTGTCAAAATGTAGAATATGAGGTTATAGAAGTATTATAGCAATATTATTTAATACTTTGAAATACATATAAAAATATAATTTACAAACTATCCGTCAACCAATACAATAATAATAATCGTAAAGTTAAAAACAATAATGCAATAAAAATTTAATTTTTCTATGACTTCTCTTTTCCTGTATTCAAAATAATCCAAAATAGGCGTTAATGAAAATAATAGTAATTTGAGTTAATTTAGTTGTCAACGTTGAACTTAAATCTATAATTTAATAATTTAACTTTAAAATAGTTATAAGTAATATAAAGAAAAATGTTAACTCTGGTTAAGATTTTTTTAATTACCACACGGAAGTCACAAATATAGAGATTGGTGAAGCTTTAAAATTTTTTTTGAATAACTAAATATTTAGTTAAAAACACGTCTTATCCATCTTTATTATTATTGCTTTCTAGTTGTATAGTGGTTTAGGAAATTGTTAGTAATTACTATAATTGTACGTTCGTGTTAACTAAATTACTACTTATCTAGGAATATTTATTTGATTATTTGTACTAATTTAAAATAATTTATGATTGTAATTAAACAAAAAAATAATTAATCAATTAATCTACGGTTATAGATATATGACATAATGACGTATAAACACTATATACGTATTATTTTTCAAATTAACCGAAAAAACTATAAGTTGTTACAATGAATTATTTTAGTAGTTAGGTATTTCACTTAATAAGTTAATTAGAAAATTAACGAACTAGTCGAGTAAATAAGTCTAAACAAAAAAAAAACTGACTTTTCAACTCGGCTTCAACTACCTACTTAATAACGTTCACCTTTGAAACAATATTATATTATATTATTATGCATCAGATTGTATACCTGGCATTTAGTTTCTGATGTTCGCTTTGGCGATGGTGCTGGTAATAACTGTTGGCCACAGTCGAATTATTGTTGCTGTTCGATGCGGCGGCGACCGCGATAGGCGGTTTCCACAGCATTCCGGCGGCGCCCATGGTCGACTGCATCTGAGGCGTAGGCGTCTGAGGCGGCATCGGCGGCATCGGCGGCATCGGAGGCATCGGAGGCATCGGCGGCTGAGGCGGCATCGGCGGCATCGGAGGCATCGGCGTCTGAGGCGGCATCGGCGGCATCGGAGGCATCGGTGTCTGAGGCGGCATCGGCGGCATTGGCGGCATTGGCGGCATCGGCGTCTGAGGCGGCATCGGCGGCGGTGGCGGCGGCGGTGGCGGTGGGTGAAAAGACTGATATGGCATCATCATCTGTGGCATTTGAGCCGCGTTCGACATGAAAAGGCTCTGGTGTTGAACGCTGTCCACGTGCCTTATGGGACCGTTCGGCGACTGAAAAACGCGATAAAAACAGTCAGTCAACGACGGCACAATATTATTTAATGATTAACAATATCCACCCCGCGAGATAAGGACGTAATATTCCATTTCTTTATGAGCTATAATAATCATCGTGACGATTATTATCGACTTTAGCCACGAGAACTCGCTCGTGGTCATATATATAAATTATAATGTTCAACACACGTGTAAGTAACCAATATGTGTAAATAATTAATTCCAATAGAATAGTTTAAAACAAAATATAGACATTGTGGAAGCTTTTCGACCGGAATGCCAGACATGTACAGAGACGACACTTTATTAAAAACAATTTTGATTGTCCCAACTATGATGGGAAAATTCAGATTTTTATTTCTTTATTACTATGTTTGGTACCCGGGACATAATAAAGCGTGTAAAATCAAACAAGCAAATATTCAAACACCAAACTTTTTAATAATTATATTATGATAATGTACCAAATATGTTCAGTTTCAAAAATCATTAAGTCACCGTTCAATTATCATCAGCCGTCGATAGATATTAAATTGACAGTGATGGAAGTTTTATGATTGAAAAAATGCTTATGTTCAATGAGACGAATAATTATTATTTTGATACAAAAACATGCAAATGCAAATTAACGTTGTGCAACCTGAGGTGTTTTAGTAGCTAAAAACGTGCAAAAATAATTTTCAGGCTTTGAAATGTCAACAACATATGCATGCGTTAATAAAAAATCAATTCAATATATATATTAAAAAAAAAAAAAAATAATCGATTTTGTGTAAATTCTTGATATTATGTATGTTATTTATAGGTGTTTTGACATTCGTGTACCAAATAATACTGATATACCTTGTAATTGTAACTGTAGCAGGTTATCTATTAAATTGTATAAATATACCTACACCTTTAGACATTTTTTCTGTATAGTAACAGTATATAAAGTGGATAGAGTGCACTTTTGTTTATTAGTTATTAGTTATCTACTATAGTTATTACATAATAATATATAATACACGGGATTTACGTCAAATGTCGATAATTCTATACCTAATTGATTACGATCATGAAATTCCGTCAAATTCCAATAATAATGTCACCTATAAAATATAAGTTAAATATTATAGTTACCCAGGTCGTCAATAACAAGAAACTGCAGTGTATTAAATTCAATGAATTACAATTTGAAGAATAGATTTGTTTTTACAATCCTTATATAAACTAATGAAAAATAAATTTCCATACATTTTACATATTCAAATTTGGAAGATCGCCTTGACATCGTCCCGTTGTAGATCAACTGCTATACGAATGCCAGTTTTTTGAAAAATAATACAGCAAAAAATTGCTTCATATCATATTATTTAAAATATATATGTATAAATAAATTTGCATTATACGCTATAGGTACCCAAGGGCGTTTGGTAATTATGTGTATCCGAATGGACGTAGACTTTATAGACACTGTAGACGGGTTGGGACAGAAAGAAAAAGACTACTGCTTATTATACGCGGAAAATATTTTCTATAAATAATTTCCCGATAAATCACATAAGGGCAAATAATAAAATGTTTCAAAATCGTATGCAATGACGTTATTTCAGTTTTTAATAGGAAGGGGAAAAACTTTTCACCAGCCCATATATAACTGAACCGAAAAATAAACAGTTCACTTCGTTCGCAAGCTAATTTCCATTTACATTTTTATCTCGACAGTCGACGCAATTCCCGCCTTACATAACTTTATATATGTCCGAAACAAAAATAATCTTATTTTTTGGTAAAATGAAGTGGAGGAGCTAAAGAACTGTGGTACATCAGTAGCATCATTTAATATTTTTATAGAGGGGTCGAGCAAATTAGATAACAATGTGAAACTGCTAAAATTTAATTGAAAAAGTGAAACATTTAAAATAGGTATAGGTCCTTCCATTATACAGTTTTTTTCATTAAATTTAAAAGTGATGGTTTGTTTTAATAATCTTTTTCTTTAGTATCAGCGTCTATATATTTGAACTAGAAAACTAGAAATATTAACTATAATCGTGACTATAGTTTTCTATTGCTTACACGATAATTCAATATTAAACTTTTATTTCCCCAAAATTAGAATTATTATAGTTATATTATTTTACTAGCAACCACCAGCCCAACGATTGGAGCTTTACAATCAGACAGTGGGGTAAACGCCCACCTCGCCCACCTACAAATGACGCCACTGATCATAAATTTCATTAAATTTTCCAAACGTTACCCGATGTTACACCACCCACAATTAATACATTGGGACGTTACGACGAATAATATAATATTATGAATTTATGACAACGATCGTACATCGTAGCACAGTGTGTATACACAACACCTATACGCTGAAAGGTAATACCGATGCAATTATTATATATTTTTATAACAATATAAATGGACGTGACGTGCGATAAAAACGTTGTCCTGTGCAACCGACTGTTGTATAAGTACTATTATTGTAGAGGGTTGCGCTCGGGCCCCACACGCTGCGCTGACTTATCATGTCACTGGCAAGATATTTCGTTTATGACCCGACGAGAAGTGTTTACGACGAGGTGTATATATTTGTTTATTATTATTGTCATCATCATTACCCCGGAGTATGGGTGCTATTATTATTTTTTCCACCAAAACAAACATTGATAATAACAAGTTTAAAAAAAAATATAATATATAATATCCACTCGCGGTGTGGTTTATTGTAGTTTAAACATATATGATAATAATACAATGTACGTGGTTATAGGACACTTCTGAAAGTGTCGACAAACATGTTATCATTATGGACTTTTAACGCGCGTATAATGTGTACATACTACGACAATAGCCTTATTATTATATTATCATGAGCTTTGATCGAGTTTGTGACGTATCTAATTTTCATGTCCATCTATCAAAGCTAGCTTTACATTATTATAAACATTTTGAAAAAAAAACACGTTTCCCGCAGAGTCGATTTTAATATTATTGAACGATAAAAATATAACTAGTGTTGATTGAGAATATTATTTGACATGACGCTTTTAAAGGATTAACGGCTTTTATAACTATATACAAGCTGTAAAACGTGTGTGGAAGGATATAACTAGTAACAATAATTTAGTTCGTAAAAATTAAGTAAATAATGTTCGAAGGTAATAATAATTATATATATATATATATATTATATAGTGTTATTTATTAATTTTATTTTCCCGTTTATAGCAGATATAAAGTCAGACAAATATTTAAAATCAATAAAAATATAGGCACTACGTATAAATATTAAACCATGTAATAAAAAAAATAAATACTCGTAAAATATTAAATTTTATATTCGCACATATGTTTATAATGTTACATACCAATATAATATAATAATAATATATGATAATCTAACAGTAATCACCTATAATTTGTTAAACGGTTAAAGATTTATAGGCTTTGAGTTCGTTTAATTAACGTTTATTTCTATGTTATCTATTTAGTAGTATATATTAAAATATTGTTGGAATGAAAATTATTGAAAAGTAAACAGTTGATTTGACATCGTAACTCATAGCGCAATCAAATTATTTAACGCAGAAAAAAAATTATTCTATTAAAACGGAATTGTATTTCGTCTAAATTCCATTAAATCGCATTTTATTTATATGTACATATGAATGTTGTATATAAGTCATAGTGCTAACTCTACTCCGGATTAAAGCGGTGAAATAAAAATGACAAATTGAGACATTTCAGTCTTAATAAAAGAGGCCATTAAATATAATATCAAATTTTCGACATTCGGTTGAACTTAATTAAAATCAAACCAGAAGATTAAATTATCATTATTTATTACTACACAAATCAAAGTAATCTTATTTATACGGTTTATTTTAACATTGGATATTGGTTAACTATAAAAGCAACAACAAATTATCAAAAATATAATTTAGCACGTTCCCATTTATGAGAATAAAAAAGAAAAGAAGTCTCATAAAAACCTCAAGTGTTGAGTAATAATTTGCAGCTTTTTACGCACAGAAACCATTAATTATCTTTAACGAGGAGAAAAAATATTAATTTTATACCTTTTGGAGAAAGCTTTGACGAACATTTAATTATTTTTAAATTTTGCTTTTATGTTATATCACTTCTAAAATATTATGTTTCAACAATGAAACTAAAGTTAAAGTATTTTCTGAACTATGCGTATGGTTCACACATACTTGTATTTTGATAATCATTTATTTTTAACTTGTATTATGAAGTGTACAATTTCATCATATTTATTTATGAATTTTGGATAACAAATAAATTACTTTATTAGTTATTTAGTTATTAGTATTTATTATTCATTAGTTATTAGCGAATAAATTATAATACATTTATATTTTTAATTTAATGAATGTAATTTTATTTTTATTTTTTTCAGTGTTTACACCAAATACCCTTACTAAAAATAGAAATATATTCTTTACAAAAAATAAAAAATAACAATAATAACCAATTTTTCAATTTAAATTCAATAAATATATTTAAAATACATACTTTTAAAGAATTTTATAAGTTATTTCATTGATGTACAATGCTGTACAAAATTTATGATTATAGTTTAAAAGAAGTTTTCCATTCACATTTGTTGTGTAACAATAACCCCTTGCAGCTCAACTCAAACACAACGAACTAATAACCTGACTCCAAAGGGGTAAAATCTTCTTTATTTAAAAATAAACTTTAATAAACTGTATAATATATTATTATTTCGGAAAACAGTAACTATTTTAAATATCAAATTTATTGCTTAGTAACAAAATATTATTCTTTGTATTTTACATTGAACTTTGCAATCTAACGAAAATACATTTATAGAACTCAAATAATAGATTTATCATTAAAAAAATATTGATATTAAAATGTGCATATCGATCAATTAAAATCACTGAGGCAAATTAAACAGTAACAAGTACTAACCATTTACCAAATAAATAATAAAAAAAAAAAAGTAAATTTACAAACAAGTCATGATATCGATATACGAATATAATTATTATAGTTAAAATAATTAAGAGTGTATTTATAATATTGTAGTTATAAATTTAATTCCAATACTGAACTTAGGACATTTGATAAACAGAACGGAACTATGAATATTATAATACCTACATTATATACCTATATATAATATTATTATCGTTTGTAAATAGTTAAAATAATACTTTAAGTTACAGTTCATTATTTATTCATGATGACCTGCAAATTAAAAATAAAACATTTGGTTTCATTTAATAAAAGAAACAAAATTATTCTTTTTTCGGATAAAATGACCAAAAACATATGGTCTAAAAACTTGAACAAAACATATTGTAGAAGATGAAAAATTAATTTATTTCTTATATAAATAATTGAATGTTAATTAATTAGTTAACGATGCACATTAATTATACAATATTCATGTATTATTAGAGACACGTGTCTTTGGTTAATTATCTGTCAAGTGTTAAAATAATATTTTATAAAACTGTCATTAATATGATGCAATTATATTTTTTCATATTATGTTTAATTTAGTTGTGGTAATATTTTAATGGAAAATTATTGAATGTTAATGATATTATTTTAAATTGAAAATCACAACAAACAAACAAGCCCTGTTTAAATTGTCTCGTAAAATGAGAAAATAATAATACAAAGGGAATATGGAGTATTTTAATTATTTTTATGTCATAATAACGTTTCAAATGCAAAATTCATAAGAACGCATTTCAAAAGAGATGTTCATTTTACTAAACACGTATAGATGTTGTCGTGCATGACGATGGTCGGATATTATCTGGTCGAAACGAACGAGAATAAAATAAACCATTAAACCCACTAAAAATATTGGATCTATTGCTTACGAGACAAAAACACATAAATAAACATGTTATACATGCCTATGTACACGAATGTACAGAGGTTGTTTGCGTGTTATAATAGGGATTTTATGCGGGAAAAAAAGCCTTTTGGCTAATGAACTGCAGTTGCCATTTCTATATTTTATATCGATAGTTTTTATTATATACTTACAATATATATGTCAATAGGGTATAGAGTGTGTAAAGCAAATTATCAACCGTCGTACATTACATTATATAATAATTTGAACGTTTATGTAATACGCTATTATATAGGTTTCCTTAGAGTTTCCAGATATTTGGTATTAATATTGTTTGTTATCGTCCCGCCGCCAAGCAATATATTAAATTTATACCAGGTAACCGTCTGTCGTCGGCGGTCTTTAAATTAAGATCTTTATAATTTAAGATATTTCTCTGTATCTTGATTTATTGATATATTATTACATGGAAATCTATAACACGACCTATGTATAGAAAAGGGGAAAATACTCTCAAGTTAAATTGTTGAATGTATTGTAATTGTATTTTATTACATTATTATCGTATAGCAGGTGTGTTTTTGGCTTTTCTGCCGAAAACCGTGGTAGATGCGTACCTAACTATTCTTCAAACGTTCTTATAAAATACTACTGGATATTAATTTTAATAAGTTATTCAATGTTTAATATATAATAATAGCATTGTACTTTTAGTTTTTTTTTTTGCGAAAATATAATAATATAATTATTTAAAAAAAAAAAATATATGAATACAATTTGTGATAACGGTCAAAAAATTGTGATTAATTAAAAGGATGGCTTTAGAAAAATACAGTCTAATTTTTTTTTTGAACACCTATTTACATGCAATTATGGAATAATATATTAATTTATTATTTGTGCTACAATTAACTGTAAGGAATGATTATTTACTTTTGATTGAAAGTTTTATTACGATACATAAAAAAAAGTCTGAGCAAGACTGACGGTCGCCTGGTGCGATAACAAACGAATACCATTATTAACATTATTGAAGAAAACGTCTCATACGAAACCACTGTTATTACATACAATGTTGTGTAGTGATAAAAAAAAACATAATATACCAATTATTATAAATCGATAATGAAAAACAATTTCTATTACGTAGCTGGATATACACAATCAGCTACTATAGGTCAACTAAACCAAGTGTTTTGTATAGCAAAAAAAGAATGGAATGTGTTTCTTCGTTTCGAGATTACTCGTATCAGAAGTATATGAATATAATTATTATATGTGTAAAAAAAGTCGTACGTATAGAAAAATAAATTTAGAAATGACTGCAGTGATTTGTACAACATAATACTTTAGTAGCGCACTACATATTATATACAAATAAATTATGTAAAATGTAATTTAATTGACTTGTTGTTTAAAAATGTTTTATCATAAAGCGTAATATGGAAAAATAATATTGCTAAAGCAAACTATTGTTTAATATTTATTATATTATTAGGTATGTTTTCCAATTATAACTTTACACCAAAGTCCGTAAATAAAATATTAAGTACCTAACTATTTATGCAAAACAAGCTACAAAATAGATACCCGATTGTGTGCTCCACGGAGTGTGTCAAATTCACAAGTGCATTTCTGACAGTGCGATGTTTATCTTAATGATCTTATACCCGATAGGTTCAAATAATCTAATTATTCATTAACTAAGATCGAAACGTACCTCCCCCCCCACAGATTGTGTTGTACCCGTCGGCAATTTTTTTTCGGTCGGCGAATTTTGATTTGCATATTACTGTCATACATATTAAATTAATAATTATTGTAAACGCTCGATATTTACCATGTACAACGGTTCTACGGATCCGAAAAAATTTATTTGTAAGTTATTATGCGGGGTTAAAACATATGCGAAAACTTTTTAACTGATTTAGTAATAGGCACCAGACACGATTTTGAAAACCTTTCGACAATTTACTTTATTTACCATTTATTTACATATTAATTGGCGTGGAATGAGTATTAATTATAGAATTACAGAATTAACTTTATTCGAGTGAATTTCAATAAAAAATTGGTTGTCAATATGTAAAGTTCAAATGGCAAAAATAAAATATAAACATCATTTGAGGATGCTTCAATAAGGTGTATATAATATCTTGAATTAATTTAACTATTTCAAAACAACCAAGAAGTGTTTAAATCATTTAAGTTTTATACCTATATAGTGTAAGCATTTTGATTTTCATACCAATTTAACATTTCAAAACTGTAGCACCTAATCGTCTACATGGCATTAAGCCATTGTGTCGGGTTTCACATAAATATAGTAAAGCATTATGTAAATGTGATAATTTATTTTTATTATTATTATTAATATATGAAATCTATTAGGTATGTAAAATTTGATGAGAATACTGAAACGATTTGGAGATCTATTGTGGGCCCACGATTCAAAGCCTAATGAAGTTTTGCACATTGTAACACTTTACAGTTTACATCATTGTCTGTAGACCTGCAGTTATGAATTAAATTTAAATAAATAATTTTTCACTAACGCTTTTAGTTTAGAATAAATGCGTTTACCCGGGAAAACTGTTATCAAAATGTAGCTTTCAAGTATAAAAACAAATAGTTTTTTTCCGATTGTCGTCGATTTGCGAAAGCGCGCATGGCATCTTATAATGGTTAGAATGGTACATTTTTTCGGTGCATTCAAATGAAAACAAATCACATCACGCCTTGCAATAGGTCATGCGACACAAAATCACACACACACACACACACTCAAACACGCAAACATAAACACACAAACACAAACGTACCTGCAACATGTGAGGGTCCCTCCAGACGGGTATATTTCTGTACGTAGACGCCAGAGTCTGATGTTCGTTGGGCAACGATGCGGCGGCCGCGTGGTCTTCGGAACCGCTGAATGCACTCGAATGCGACCCAGACCGTTCGTCGCCCGAGTTGAGCGTGCGTGACGAACCGACACCCGATTCAGACCGGTCGGCGACCGCGGCCGCGGCCGCGGCCTCGGCGTACGGCGTAGACACAGTGGCCGTGGCGTGCAGTGCGGTGGTGGACAATGACTGCTGCTGAAGCGTTGCCTGATACTGCGTTGAGTTGGCGGCGACAGCGGTTGCGGTAACTGCGGCAGTGATGGCCACGGTAGTGGTCTGGTGGACAGATGCGGAATTGACAACGGCACTGTTGGCAGCTATAGCCGGATACTGAAGACGGTTGTGGTATTGTTGATATTTTTGTTGTTGGTATAACTGTTGTTGCTGTTGCATTTGATGATGGTGTAACTGATTATGTCGTTGTTGTTGTTGCTGCTGCTGCTGCTGCTGCTGTTGATGATGGAGTTGTTGCTGATGTTGTTGATGGAGTTGTTGCGACTGTTGCGCATGTTGTTGTTGTAGCTGAAACTGTTGTTGCATGTGTAGCTGTTGTTGCTGCATGTGTTGTTGTTGTTGCTGCATGTGGTGCTGTTGCTGTTGGAAAGGGTTTAACAACGGTGGCGGCGGTGGAGGCGGTATCATTTTGGTCTTGTCACCGTTAGTAGTGGTGTCGTCTGTACCACCACCACTATTTGTGCCACCAACGCCGACCGAATCTTCGTCCATATAACCAGGCTGTGGCCACTGCATATTTCCATATGCATTATCGACGGGACCTACCCACGCCAAAGGTTGTCCGTGTCCTGACGTCTTTACGCGATTCGTTTACACTTTGCCCTAGCCGAATTTGCCGATGGCACGACACACTGCAAACAACATCACCACACATCGATATTCAATAATATATATACATTTGTCTCAAAATATTGTAATATTATTGCAAGTACGCTATATTACGACTCCGAGTTACGCATATACATACATATTAGGTACATCTAATCCAATTATTAATTGATGATACGCGACAAGTGGAATTATATAATATATTATATAATTAGCGATCGAAACGTACAAATCATTTATAAGTACCTACCTACTCTAACCCAGCTCGGTATTTAAATATGTATATATATATATATACATTTTAATCGGATAAAAATATAAATACATATTTCCCATCTCGGCCAAAGTATTATATTTTATAGATTTTCCGGGACCATTCTTTATATTTTGAGATCCCGTTAGTTTTTAATTATAAATCCCGTTTTAGCCCTTTTAGCAGACTTTTCTTTATACCAAGACTGATCTACTCGCGTATAAGTTTCATCCAAAGAATTATTATTATTAACCATATACTGTAGAACCAAAATATTATACTTAATATGTACCTATACACTAATAAACCTTTTAAAGTATTATATTACAGTTCATATAGAATTCTTCATATAATATACATCGCCCTACACCCTAACCTACACGCGACCATAAAGTATGTTATCACGAGCCCGAAATCATGTTGTTTTTATTATTAAAAACCAACATAAAATAATAACAAGTAAAATATATAATGTAAATTATATACGATTGTAATCTTACGACTCGTCTTTGAATATTCCTGTATCTGTAAGTCGTTATATATAGGTAATTATACAATAGCATACTATAATTATTTATAAATATTTTATTAGGGTGTATGACACTTAAGGGGATATGTGCAATAATAACGAATGGCAAAATAATTATTATTTTAAAAAAACAATTTTAGAAAGAAATCCCAATAGTCAAAGATCTTTGTATATTATAACATTTTTATTACCTTAAATTACAGCTTAGAAAGGAAAATATCTACTTTGTCTTATTAAATGTGTTCCAAGTCATTTAAAGTACCTAGGTATTAATTTTTATCGGATATCTATACTTATTTTCAATGTTTCTTTAATAAAATATGTTTTATGTTGTTAAGTTATAAAAATATAAAATAAAACTTTACCGTAATTAATATTTATTTATTTATTTATTTATTTCAGCATAATTCAATAACATATTTTAATACAATTACAATAAGAAGTACTAATACGTAAGCACCAAATGATAACAAAGCTCGTTTCTGGTATACAGACACTTTGTATAAAATCTCCGTTTATTTAAAACAGTTAAGACATTCACAGAAATTATTAATACGCTAAAGAACCGTGATATAAGGTCATTATACCAGTTGCATTATTATAATGTAGACACGATAACATAATACTAAAATATTATGTATAATATGATAATATTTTATGACGTATACATAAACAGTATAATATTACATTATATATACCTACTTAAGCTGTTGTCATTTTAATCGATTTGCGTTTAATATAATATAAGTACAGGCAACAAGCGTACGGTTATAATATATATATTATATTTACTGTAAAGTACTACAAATTATATTTTGCCAGTATAGTTAAGACTTATAACGAGCGAACACATAAATACAAAACGAATGCAATTTATAATACCTGCTTATTATAATACTATACGAGCCATTGTATAAACCTGCACAATGTCTTAAACAAAAACATATTTGAATATTATATTGTTTGATTCGGTGGCGTTCCACGTGTATTAACGAAATAAATTCAAACACGAATTTACAAATAAACCGAATATCAATATAATAATGTTATTACGTATTTAATATACATAAAACTGAAAGCCGTATTAATTGGAAACGATTAATTGTATTAATTAAGCAGTTTTATTACAATAATTTTAATGTCCATATTTAAAATAAATGTTCGTTATTGATTCCTAAGCTAATAAATTAAAAGTTAAGTTTATATAAAGTTTATTAAACTCAAATATATACATGCGATACAAATTTCAAGTATCTATCTATACAATTACAACTTTAATTTTGTTATAAACATATTATTAAATTATTCGGTGCAATTAATTTACCATGGAAATACAATAAATAAATAACGAATTTGTGATAAATTTACATTTAAGCCCCATTTTCGCAAAATCATTAACATTTTGTAATTTAAAAATTACCGTTTATTTTACTAACAATAATTTCTAATCAAGTTATAGTACATATAATAAATATAATAGCATTTATAAACTCAACACATTTAGTTGTAACGATTAAAGCAACCCATAAAAAAAACATCTGTGTGAATTTTCAAGAAAGGTGTACAACTATATGAAACTTTTGAATTACTTTCACTGCATGAAAAAATATATTACAGACCGTTAATAAATAAATAATTGTTTTGAAGCAAATAAATGTGTTAAAATGTATAACTACCAAATATTTAGATCAAATGTTATGCAGATGTAACAGAATATGTACAACAATATATAACATGTCATTTGAATAAAAATCTCTTCAGATGACATAAGTAAAAACAACGCAGTGATAAAATTAATTCAATGAATATTGCAATTAATTTGTAATTGTTGTAGTGCTTAACGATATCTTTAATAACTAATAATAATATATGATGAAAACTGAAAAGTTTTAAAACCTAATAAGAGCCTGTTATGGCTGTTTTAATTTGGATATAATTATTAATTTTATAGTTCTGCGTCGAATTTTAGGTACCTTTTGTATGCTCCAGACTCGGTCTCGGCAAGAATATTTAGCTACTGCTCCACAACATAAAACAAAATATTCATCGAATAGAAAACATGAGAATTCACCACTCGACGTTGCAATATTTCAGTTCAAAAACTTCCGACAATACTGTTATTGTAGTATTGCACAACATATAGGGGTGCGTATATGAATACGAATATACGTGTATTAGGTACGTTTGTTGTACATGAAAAAAAATACGCCTCGTCATCGTCAGTGTGTAACCGAATCCTGTGTCCTATGAAAACAGCGAACTCATTTTTAGGGAGAGTTTGTATATAACCTACCTTACATTGCTACATAGAATTGGGACGGTGTTTTTCTTCAGCTGAAGCGAGGGTTGTTTGTTCAACCACCTGTTCGAGTCTCGTAAAATGCCATTGGCGTCGTTCTGTACTCCCCTCCCCCTCCGATAACCTCTTACACAAAGCCAATACTACAATAATATAAATACAATTCACGACAGTTGTATACATATAGCGTTATTTTCACTTTGTGCGATTATGAGTCAGCAACATGCCAACATATGTTTTAATGGTTTACACTTAAGTGTATATGTATGTATATATAAACTTCAAAAATCCACCCACGATGATGATCTAATCACACGCTAATGATTTATAATGTTGGTTCTGTACAGTAAAAGTACGAATACGCGAGTATATTCCCATTCGTAGAAAAATCTCTTCCAAAACGAAAAGACACAATAATCGTTTCTGACTCGTGTAATACATTGGTTTTCAAATCACTGATATATAACTACTATTTTCAAATTCACGTTTTTATAAACAAGATGCAACGGATGGACCGAGAGCTAATATACCCATCAACGCATTTTTAAAATAATCTATTAAGTTACGAAACAAGTAATTAATCATACACAGATAACGAATTAAACAGTAGTTTATTTATATTAAATAATATAGCTTCTTTATAATTCACATATAATATATATTGTATAGGCGCATATAACTGATGTTTCTATAAGCAAACCTTTTTTTATTTTTTAGTTAGGAAAAACGACAGAATGAGGTACCAAAAGTGTATTTCATTATTTTATAACTAAATTTTAATTTATGCTGAACTTATTATAATAAATATTATTATTTTTCATTATTTTAATTTATTTATTGGTTTACCACATTATTACATCACTGATATATTCTATAGATTTAAATTAATTTTAATGTCATACATTCGAATTTATACAATTATATCTAATTTTACTCGTGATTTGTCAGTCAGAATTCGAATTGTGTTCAAAAAAGTCAAAAAATATGATACTAATATATTATTTTTAAGAAACTCGTGAATGTTTTTCTTGTCATCTCGTAAAAAATAGAAAAATAATCAGAAATAAGATTATAAAAAAAAGTGGACAAGTGAACTGTATGTGTCGGTGGGTCACTGTAATTGATGTATTAAATTTAAATTTAAATTCAGTTATATAAAATCTTTGTTTACGAAAAATGATTATGAGCAAAGAAGGATGTATTAAATAGTTATAAAAATAAATTTTTTACGAACTTCTATGTCAAAATAATTTGCAAATTTGACCCAAACCCCACAAAAAAAAAAAAAAAAAATATTAACTAGATTTTTACTTTCCTACCAGAAAAGATGCCTAAGTAGAAATACCAAGCATTATTACTGTCTCAAAAGGTGATGTGACAGACAGAAAAAAAATATACATCGTTGTAAAATTAATATACATTCTTCTCTCCGTTCAGAATCTAAAAAGGTATATGATGTATTTAAAAAAAAAAAATGATAATTTTTAAGGTTTACAGATAAAAGATCGAAAAAAGTAAAATTCTTTAGATACCAACTTCAAAATTAAAATGTAATTAAATTATTAAATTCGTACTTTTTTTTTCTTATAATTTGTATAATATTCTAAGGAATGTACAAGTGTTAAAATCACTAAATATTTCTCAACTCCTGAAGTAATTCTTTAGAAAAAACTTAATTTCAGATTTTGTTCAAACTTTGTGTTAAAAGAATATTATAATTTTCACTCCTGCCAAACTATAAACACTCATTCTAAAAATACGATGAAAATATAAAAACTCTGATTTTTATTGATTTTGTAAAATATATTTATCATAATATAATTTATTTCAAATTATATCTTACAACTTATTTTTTCCGCTAATTATTGCCATGACAACGGGAATATCTGTGAAATTATAATATGTTTGTATCGAACAAGAAAAACATCAAATACGAAACTCAGTAGACAAAGCCACTAAGTTTAAAGATTCTAGATATAAATATCAAACGGTCCGCGATTATGTATTTCATACATTACGATGACGCTATTGATACGCGATATCTTGATGGACAGTTAACTCTTGTAACTCGAGTTAAGTTCGAATAATCCTCAATATAAACTTGTAAGCTACCTAGTTTCCACGGAAACGTTAAATTGTTTATTGTTAAAGGTAGCTAAATGAAATTACCCGGAAGAATGGGTCACGTCATTGGATAATGACCCCACTGCAAAGTATTTCGTTAACTCTTTTTCAAAGTCATATACATATTTAAAATATTATTTTAAATGCACTATTCTTGTAAAAACCAACACAAATAACGTATATTTAAAGTTCTTATATTAGCGGCACTAATCGTAGAAAGTTATAAATATAAAAAATATATACAAAAACAAAAACAAAATATATATTTTGTACAAGTTTAAAGTACTATGTCAATTTTGACTGAATATTATTACACTAATCGAATGGAAAAAAAACGAGTAAATAATATAATATTAACTAGAACGGCTGTTTGCATCTAAACAAACTTGAAAATATTTTAGGGCTACCATTACACTGAAAATGTGTAGATATTTTATAATCTGACTGATTAATATAAATGGATCAAAATCTAATCATTCCACCGTAAACACCTTACCTCTATTTTGAACAAATTTCTCTTGTACGGTTGTAGTGCAACATTATATAGGCAAACAATAGTAGCAGTGCAAATGACTTGTTTGGCTGTTTGCAATAGTGATGGAAATATATTATGAAATACTGCATTATAATAATTAATAATACTTCAAAAATACTATGTATGTACATATACTATCTACATATCATATACTAATCATATAATATACTAATCCATCTGAAATTACATCAAGATCACTAACTTTAGGTTTGTTAAGAATAAATCTAAACCACTGCACATTTCAGGTATAATTAAAAAATAAAAATAAACTGGTAAAAATAAAAAAAAAATTAAATTCCTATAAATATGTTATAAGAAACATGATTACAAACTGTTTTTAAAATTGAATATTCAATAATAATTTCAATAATCATACTCTACCATATATTATAATGTATATAGGTTATACAGTGAAATTTAAAATCAAAATACAATATCGATGTTGAAATTCATAAAAATTAAATTTTTTCCTTACATAGGTTTCGAGTGGTCGATACTTGTGTATAGAAATTGAGCAGTAACTTGTACTTTATTATAAACTAAGTACTTACTATATGGCCTATAGGCAACATAGTTATTTTAGTGATAACATATGTCATTAATGTTATTATCGTATAAATTACCAACACGCATAATGCATACATATTATTATACCTACTTAAAATAACGTCGAGTTTTATTTAACTATTTAATTATATATTTACAAGATATAAATTGTCAATTGTAAAGTCTATGGTATAGACTATATCATTACACAATTTATAAGTTGCTCCCAATCGAAGTTTATCACAACAAACTACTAAGTAATAATAGGTGTTTCGGTAATACTAAATTTATTAAAACAGGCTCGAAAACACACTAAGTACCTTTATAGGTATGTGACATTTTTTTTTAATTAACTATTTGACTGATTTAAATGAATTATCATTTTTTGTTTCATTACTATAAAAGTTTAAGTTTATGAATCTAACCTTTGTTTATACCTATAATATACAATGGTTATTATCTTACTACAGCATATAATTATATTTCAACCTAGTTAAGTAAATAATATTAGTTATAGCTCTAGAAGCCTAATCTTATATAAAGCCCAGGTCAATATAGTAATTAAAAGATTAAATACGGTTATTTATGTTCTTGATAACCGATGACTATACAGATTCAAACTATTTAATGTTATTAATTAAATAACTATAAATTTAATTTATTTCAGAACAAAGCAATTGAAAATGGGTTGGCAAGTGGGTCACTGTAATGAATGTGTTAAATTTGAGTTCATCAATGATGTAAAATCATTGTACACGAAAAACGATTCTGAGTAAAGACGGCCTGTCAGCCTATGCATTACTAACAATATTTTATGATATTATTGTTGTTAAAGTAGCAATTCATTTTATTATTAGTAATACTGAAGTAAGTTGAATTAATTTCAAAAATTTCGTATGCCTACAATTAGCTCAAAAAAAAAAAAAAAAAAATCAAAATTATTTTAAAATGTAATGGTGTATAGACAATAATAATTTAACATTCGGTGAAATTTTCAAGTGTCTACGATTATTTGTTTTTGAATTAGAACAAAATATGGAAATTGTTTTAGTTTAAGGCTGAATATCCATATCTTACTTCAAATGTTCATAAAATATTTGTTTAACTTTTCGGTAAACATTTATTTTGTGAAAGGTAGAAAAACTATATGGAATCTTGTATTAATTTGCAAATTTTAGGTATAAACAAAAATACGTTTATGAATTTCTAAATCAAAAAAATTACAAATTTTCGCGATTTTGACATATTTTGTAGAAATGCTAACTTTGACGTTTATAAAAAACTATTATAGACTTGCGCTCAACTTTTTTTTTTAATTTTCAAGTTTTTTGACAAAGTGAATTATAGGAAATTTCTTATGCCTACTAATAGGTCAAAAAGAATCAACATTTATTGAAAATGTTATGATGTGTAGAAAATGTTTATATAAACATTTTATAAAAATGTCATATGTAAACAATTATTATTTATGTTACACTGACAAACAAAATCGATTTTGTCAAAATTTGGTTTCGCATAATGATTTCCATTTTTTTCATAATTTTTTTTTCCTGAAACGTTTGAAAATTACTGAAAATTTTTTACTTTTGACCACCCAAGATATCAACTGGATTCACTTTCCTACCAGAAAAGATGCTGATGAAGAAAATCAAAACATTTTTAATGCCCCAAAAGGTGATAATAAACACAAGAAAAAATACACAACACAATCAATAAATTATTCGCTTCGCTCAAAATCTATAACGTAGTCATATTAAACTATGGCTTTACATACAATTTAAAATGTATATTTTCATTTTTAATTGATAAAATTATTTTAGTATTCAGTGGAAATGTATGGGTACTTCGGGTAGATTATACGATTTACCAAAATTAATCAACGAAAGTGAAATAAGAAAGAATAATTGAAGCAATAATACAAAAGAGTTCAGTATCATGGCAAGTATTAAATTAAAATATAAATATTTTTTTTTTTTTTTTTTTTAATGACATACTCGTAGTTCATATTATAATAAATTAATGTATAAGTACTTCGTTGATTTGTAATCACCTTTTAAGCTGAGCAGTATGTGACATTTGATAAATCATTAAAGACTTAAGAATCTGACGAGTACAAATAGAATTTTTTAATTTCAAAAAAAGAATTTTAAAATTCTTAACATTTTCTGAATTATGGTTTACCAATGTATTATAATATACCATAGGAAAACTATTAGAATCTTATGGTTTTTATTTCCCAATTATTATAAGTCAAATTTTTTGAATAACTTTTTAATTGTACCTAAATTATAAAGATAATATGCATATATTATAGATTTTATTCCAAACACTTTTGAAATATTTTTAAGTCTTAACGGTTTAGTATTATTAAACTATGTCGTTGTATCCCCTCAAATTCTCCGAGTTACACAGCCTTGGGAACTGAATAGATTAAATGGTATATTGTTCAAATTCCATTCCTTATTTCACTCGGTACCTATTGAAGGTTACATGTTTTACATTTTATTATTTTAATAAAATTCTGTAATATTTAATGATATGCAAGCAACGCAAGTACGGTTTTTTTTTACTTCGGACACGGTAATAATTATTTTTAAAAGTATGTTAAGATATTATAGTTCATGAAATAACTTTAAAATATTCAACGAAGATGAATCTCGATATTCAAAATTACAAAATATATACCTATAAGTAAGTACACTTTTTTCAACATTCTTGTTAAATAACATTACAATACACCAATATTTAATGCTACGTACTAATATTCAGCAACTATATAGTTAATACTTGTTTAGCTCTGTTTCGTAAATCACTAACAATTTCTAATAAAATGAAATAATATTATATTTGATAAAAATTTTATTTTATAAATATGTGTTTTTATAATATATCTACGTCAATTTAGCGAATGCATACAAAATTAAATGTTATTGGTTAGATATTATGTAGAAAATTAAGAGCAATAAAACTTCAGTAGCCGTCTGCAGTATAATAATTATTAATTTTCAAGTAGCAAGTGATAAATGATAACCATTATAATAATATACTATTATATATATAATTCAAATAGTTAAAGTGAAACACGCGAACATAAATAAATCTAAAACCATAGAATTTCTTGTTTATATTATCCTAATCTAATATGTATCTACCTAGGTACTTAATAATTGAAGTCATGAAAATAAAGAACAGTAATTGTATGAGAATTTATTGTTAAAACTGTCAACAGTGTTAAAATTAATACATGCATAACTATAATATCATGATTGTCATGTTAAGTGGAGCTGTTTTTTAGAGAGGTTTCACAACAGATGTACATACTAAGTAGATACACCTAAACTGTATCAAAAATTGTAAACACGTATTACATACACACATGTAAATTATATTTAGGAAAAGGATTATAAACTTGAAGGGTTACATTAGTACTTTTATCAGCTATTCGAGCCGTAACACATTTAAGATAATATAAATTTAAAACCTACATATTATCTAGTACTTACTACAATTCAATTAAAATATTAAGATAAATTAAGTATTTGCATTGAGGTATGTAATATATGTATCATATTAAATATTGTCGGTAATAAAAATAATTGCATGAACCTATACCAATTTAAATAATACATCTAAAAAATATTAAATAACATAAATGAGTGCATTTAAGTAATCACTGGTGTGAAAATAAATCTTCGGTATACATAATTGTGTATCTGGAATGGATATACAATACTATAAATCTAATGCATTTATAATTATTTATATAAAATCTATGGTGAATATGATTGAAAAAAATGTTTATTCAAATACAAATGACAACGTGTGTAATATGATTGTTTTTAAATTTATTTTGACTAAATTGTTTACGATTGAATTATTATAATTCTTGAATATCTGATAAAATAACAATAATACCTAATTATATATTTTTGAATTTATTATTTATTATTATATTATGTTAAAACTAGTAAATTTAAAAATGTAAAACGCATTATCTAACACACGAGAACAGAGCTTCCACGTATTTATGTAAACAAAACATGTAAAACTATTCGAAATGTCTTAAATCACCTATATTTTAGAAACACGCTTCCAAATTAACTTTTGAAATAATTAATTCAAAGCAGATACTCTACATTATGAATAACTATTGAATTTTATGCATTAATATGATTTTGAGATTAATTCAAACCGAACCACCTACGGTTAAACTATTTAAATATTATTAATTCAAAACTAATGCAATGTGAAAACGGCAATAACAACCAACCGTTTATAATTATGCACAATAGAAAATATAATAATACAGAGTTGTAAACGCTTGCCAACAGAGAATCAGATATAACTATTTTTGTAAGACGTGGGGGATCATCGCTACTTAATGGGCACGAATAATCGCGTTGAAGACTCGGATATCAAGTCGGACGTGTGTAATTCGTGATGTGCTAGTTTTACCGGTAAAGATAGCAAAACAAATATTGATAATATTTATGAGGATACATGCCATAATATTATATAAGCGTAAAACTGTACAAGAACAGACATAAATAATAGGCACTAATAACTCATTAAGAAATAAAAAACGAAAAAACAATAGGTAGTTAACGTCTAATCAATGTAACGTAATGTATGTATAAAAAAATGCGTTCAACGAGTTAATGATAATAATAAGTGACACAAAAAACTTTAAATTTAAAACGTTAAAGAACGATAGCGGCAAAATATTAAATCGCAGTTCGTTTATTATTTAAAGGAAAACTATTCGAAATGTATAAATTAAAGTAAACCACGTACAGAGGAGTAGTTTTTCAACAGTGAATTCACACCATATTATTACCGTTACAGCAAAAAAATAAATCACTCAAAATTATGAGTATTTACTATACGTGAGTTGAATAAAAAACAATAATCCACATTAAAAACAGATGATATTCTACATAAATAAAAACTGTTGAGTCATAAATAATAATAAAAATAAATCTAAAATCAGTATATTGATTCAACAATATCTACAATAATTTATCAAAAATAAAAAATGTATTGAAAGAATTATGAAGTGAAATAAGTATTAATGTGTAAATTATAAAAAAAATGGTTCACATGCTATTATTGTTATGAGTAAGTATTTCGTATTCATTAATAACTTGACGTGGCCTCGAACAATAATTTTGGTCACGTTATTTTCTAGATATTATTATGTAGCCTAATGTAAGTCCTAGGCACATACCTAATTGTTCTTTAACACAAATAGTAAATAAGATTTTTATTTATCGCTGCATATTAAACAAATTATTCAACTTAATTAATCTTATTCCATATTTAAATATAGTGAACTATACAAACTAAATTAGATTGTGTAAACAGAAAATTAGAAACAATGACACTTTATTTTACACAACAATTAAATATTATATTATATTATTAAATACAAGTGATAAAAATAAACTGAATAACTGGAGATAAAATAGGCATTTCATATTAAATTGACATTTTTATATTTTTAATTATTACACACTATTGCAATAATATGAAACGAGTAGTTAATATTATCTTGAGTATTTTTTACCTACTTGATTTTTTACATATTGCATACACCATAGAATGAAAAACGTATATTTAACAGCGAATTAAATATTGTAAAGAATTTAAATTAAAATATATTACTTTTTACTAGTTAGATACGTTACATTAATATTTTTACGTTTATACGGCATCATTACAAACAATTATTTGAAATTATTTTTTATTAAAAATCTTTGTAATTCTTAATCCTTGGGAATAGAATATTTTACGGAGACAATTTTGTTTTATACTTTATCTGTTTCTTTTTTATTCAAATAATATTGCGAAACAAAACCGATTGAAAAATAAATCTAGAATATAGTAGCTATTGTTTCTATAGAGAGCTGTTTAAGAACAATTAGTAATGAAAAATTCAATCAATAATATATAATAAGATTTTAAGGGATAAACTTCACAAATATTATTTTCGAAACTTCAAGTTTTAACGACAAACTATGTTTTAGCCATCATTCTTAAAACGTAAGACATCGCAGAACTTATAATTTAAAACACTTTTTTTATAATCAAATACGGAAGTTTAAAAAAAAAATCGATCAATAGTTAATTATAACTTTTTATAGTGTACACTGTATACATTCACGCCGAATTACAAAAAAAAAACCACTTCAACGAGTATCAAATTTTAATATGATCCACCTAACCCACCCCCCGTTTAAAAATTAAATCATATTTTGTACGTTAGAATATTATATACCAAAATGGAAGGTACCTCTAAGGTCTCATATAACTCAGTATTACAGTAATAAATAATAATAATTATACTGGTGTATTAATTATAATTGTAGTTTGTTATTAACTACAGCGAACTCCACTCACCTATACTCACTTCATCAGGTTTAGAATTCAGCACCATTGGTGGTGCGTATATTTTAAATAACAATACCAATATTATTAAATTATGTAGAAAAAAGGTATATACATATTTCCTTCGATCGATTACGCAGATACAATAATTTGATTAAACATATGTACCGTCAATTACGGTACTAAATTGTGTTATATTTGAGATTAGCGTATGTAAAAATTGATAAACACTTCAAAAAAAGTTTTAATTATGATGTAAAATTCAGTATTCACAAAAAAAAAATTATATATTCTTCAATATTTGTATTTATGTTCTAAAAATCTAAACTATGTCGCGGTGGATACCTTTTATACACATATAAATATTATTATATGTACAATGATTATTAATCACATTAACCATTCGTGGCACACGTACCACCTCCTCCTACCTATACTCGACTGAAACGTTTTATTTATATTTGCTCACAATAATTTATCTTTTTACCCGCATTATAATTATATTATATTACCTAGTGTTGTTTTATACTCTTGAGCCGCGGGCGCATAATATTATAATAGTTTATAATATAGCATGACTATGTATATGTCTCGTCCCACGCAATCCAACACAATATCGAAACCGTTAACACTGAACCATGTTTCCGTTAATTGATTTATAATGGGTAACGCACGTCTAGTGCACTTCGATTAGTGCAGATACGTTCGTACGACACAATCAAGTACACATCACACACACTCGACGACGAATTCAAAACGCACCAGCCGACTGAGTAAAATAATTTAAATACTTAACATCGTTTTAATAATATTATATAGGTACAGACAGTCGCAATGATTATTGTCACTGAAAATGAGCATATCGATTGCAAATCGGTTTGATTGTCTATAAAAATAATAAAACACTGTTCACTATATGTATATTATAATTATGATCTATAATTTTTTTTCCATTACTCCGCAAACATTAAAATAATTTATTTCAATATTAGTAGTGGCTCGAAAATGAAATAATTGTTTTATGTTGTACAAAACACATAATATTATTATGAGTTCTACGATTTACAAATTCGGTCGACAGACGTCGAAAACAAACTGATTTTTTTGGCAACCGGTTCGCCGGTGCAGCTGCACAAAGAATATACAGCGGCGGTAGCAGCACGATAGCTGGTGGTGCAGTAACTCGTACGCAGAATTTGAAAAAAGCAAAAAACCGAACAAAATATGAAAAAAAGAAACCAGAACTTCATAGTGGTCGTCGTCGAATCGGTCGACCGTCGTCATCGATTATTTCACACACGGTGTATAAAATATAAATAATGTATTAAAACAAAAACACGTTTGCTACGAGTGTGAGAAACAACTACGGAGAAGGGAGAGGGAGGACCTGCTTCCATACATGTAACGACGACGTCTAATACCGTTTTCCCCCCTGTTACCTTACCACCCACCCCACAACATGGGCACTGCCGACAACTGAATATAATGATATAAAATTTCGTGCGCGCGTTTTAGAGTGACTAAAAAAAAAAAAACGGAGAAAACGTTTTTATTGCCAGCCGAATAATAAAAAGAACGAAACACAACGGGCGGCGGTGTAATTATTACATATTGTGCGCGGAATGCAAACAGGTGGTGGTATTGGCGGCAGTGACCTGCAGGTCGAATTTGTGTACACACTACACACACGGCGACGGCGTCTGCCGAGAAAAGGGCCCATGTGGTGAGGATGAGACTGCGGGGGAAGACAGATGATGATGATGATGATAATAATGACGACGGTCATTATTGTGTCTACGCAATAATCCACGTACATAATATTATAAAATTGTACGTATTTTAAATATAAATACGAAAAATGGATTTTTAATTGTATATATGTAAACGAAAGTAGTGCAGAAATCTAGTCCGGCTAGATGCCATGTTATATTACGCTCTTAACATTTCAATTTTATAAAATCGGTGATGACGAAAATTTTTTTAAAATGCAATGGATTTATTTAAAAGTGGTAAGAGTAATAAGATATTTAGCTTATATAAAAAGTAGCTTAATTAAATTTGTTTTAAAATTATAAAACATACTTCTTTTTCACTTAATGATAAATTAGAAAACATTGGTAAATTCTAATATATTATAATATAATATTATAGCTAATATTATTACCTATTATATTGCATATTTCAGCATATTTTAACAAAATCAAATGCATATTTATTATATAGATCCTAGCCTTAATAATAATCTATATTATATACATCTAACCCGTTAATCCGATATATCGGTTATGCTGGTGAACGATACCGCGGTTTAAAAAAACAAAATTTTTTTCAGAAGGATTACTATTACTGATGGTTTTCCAAAATGAGTTAGCTTATTACCCGTATTATACTGTTTTACTATATTAACTGTACTAATACTCGTTTACACACACAAACGTTAAGAGTATATTTATGTACTTATTGTCGATCGACAGTCACGAGCGGCACGCTTCTGATTATAGCGCTAAGACCGTAAACGCTACATAATACAATATTACTATACTCTGAGGTCGTATATAAATATGTTCGAAAACCGCACTCGTACGCACTCGAAGGCGGCGGCGGTGGTGGTGGTGACAGCAGCGATAATGGAACATAAATATTGAGCGAAAAAAATTGCATTCAAGGTCGATTCGAGTGAATAAATTCGGTTACGAGTTCGTTGGACGTGTTTGCGTACGACGTATATATTATATACTTTGAGGTAATTACATGCCGCAGAAAGAAAGGTGGAATTATACGATTTGGAATAAGCGAAACGTCAAAATATATTGAACATATTTAATTTACAGTAAAAGCACGCGTAATACCAATTATTAGCAGTGTTATCCGATAATAGATAATATAAAAATTAAACAATAGCTGATCAATAAAATATACAAATTCGGACCATCATTTCGTATATAATAATAAACATGGAAATCATTACCTAAGATAAACATAATTGTGCGCATATCATACAATTTTTCTATACACGGATAGTAAAACAAGTCCCTGGGCTACTTATCAATCCAACTCATTTCATACTTGATATGTTTGTTCGCCAATCGGTTACAATTAAAAGATGTTGGTCGACTTTAAACCATTTCTGATTATTTTTCGTTAATATACTATACTCGCGCATGCAGCGACACTGAATTTTATGTATACGAGTAATATATCATTACCAATGTAGGGCAGTGGTGTCCGTTAGATTATATAGGCTCACAAATTTAATATTTTTCGTTGTACTGAACTAATGTTAAAACAATTTTTAGGTTGTATCAGCGGACACTTAAACCACACTAGCTGTTATTAATTTTGTTGTCACTGATTCGATTGGTATTATACATCATATTACACATGTATTATACCCAGCTATAACCAGCTGCTATTAGTATACCCAACAGTCCATCACGTATGCCTGTCTTAGTATAACACCTATGTGTAACGTTAGTATAAAACTTGATTCTAATTAATCAAATTCTGATAAAGAGAAAAAACGTTTTAAACACATAGGCAATAATAGGTATACCTATATAGTAGTCAGAACTTCGGCATAAATAAAAAATAAGCTTATATATATATAAAATCAATATTAAGTTATGCTTATGTGCCGATCAAAATAATATAAATTCAATGAAACCGGAAAATAGTCATAAAATGGATGATCAATTAAACGTCAAAAGTAAGAGGCGAGAAGGCAGCAATTCCCGATAAAATAAAAAAAAAAGCCGTTTTAACGAACTCTGAACAGATCGCTACCTATTCCTAGTGCGGAGCCGATTGGTCGTGTATAATTCCTAATACGATTATTTACGACGACTTGGGTTAGGTTATAGTTTTACTTATGTTTTTATAAATGTCCATCGTGAAAGTCTAATTGTAGTTATCTGTTGTCAGACTACGTGCACACACACACGCGCGCGCGCGGCGCGCTCACATCGTATATATTATAATATTATAATATTATATAATATATATATAATTATATACTTGTAAATATTGTATATCTTTAAGCTCTCATATTATGAACTCGGACAACTGACGCCAATTCGTTATCCGCTAAAACCAGTTCTGTCATTCCCGCTGTAATCACAAGTGAACCTCGTCATCGCGATACTCGAGATCATATATATAATATGAAACAACACAACTATTATTATTAATGCTTTGATATAAAACCGCTACTTCAAAATTCCGCACAAATGTATGCGCTGCTTGTAAACAATGTACCTACATATATATAAAGAGATAACTTTATAATACACCATACAGGTATAATAATACCTTCTTTCTATGTTATTGCATTTTTTCCTTTTTCTATAAATCGTCTAATCCTAAAAAATAACTATCTTCCGTCAGATTATACACAAACGGAGTATTCGCAATCGAAAACAATAGTTAACCGTTATACTCAACTAATTACACACACTTAAAATATAAGAAAAACTGTATTCTATACTTGTATACATTTTTAACTCACATAGACACAGATTTCGGTACCAATGAAACGTTACTAAGAAATTAAAATAACCAATTTCACAATCACATTAATGCCTACAACCCAAAAAAGCAAAAGAACGGTGTCATAATATAAAAAACAAACCCATAGAAACATAATTAAGTACCTATACATGCATGAATTAAGTATATTTATCTACACTAATATCCATATTTATGTCGTTATATTACAACTATGATGTTATACAACAATGATAATCATGTGGACTTTAGTGTTTAAACTTATGTGTATGGATGACAATAATATTCAAATTTTAATGAATAAGTTAACACAACAAAACGATGAAATTCGATGATATTGATGCGTAATTAAATCATTTTTCTTTTTTATTGATATTTCGGTAAATGATAGTTCATTCATTCAATTCATTCATTTATTTATTTAAAGATTTACCGGCTTCAACTACTGAGGTTATTAACCAATCATTTATTTATTGTTACTAATATTATAATAATTAAAAAAATTAAATAGATTTTACCTAAATATATTTTTACTTTTACTGTAGGTACAACTGATATAATTATACATTGTTATTATGCAGATTACATTTGTAGTATAATTATTTTAATAATTTAATTAAAATCTTTAACAAAAAATAAAAATGATTACTTTATTTTAATTTTTAAAACCATTTTCTAAAAATCAGTTTACGAAAATAATTAACATTACTATAATAATAAACGTTTAAATAAATCAGTATACCTACTATTAAAATATTTGTCTGTCCTTTACCACGGGTATCATTAATAATTCAAAATGACATGACTCATTCCTTTAATAGAAAAATAAGTATTTAAGGTAATTGCTAAACCTAATACAAAAATCGATTTTGTTTTTATACTATAAATATCGAAATCGTAGATAATAATAAACATTAAACGCAACTACAAATATTTGTTATTCAAATAATAATGTTAATTGAGAGAAATATTTTTATTTAAATAAATGTTTGGACATCAAAAAAAAAAACTTTATTGAATAATACATAATATATCTCGGGATATACTATACGCTATCAGTTTAATTACAATGCATAGTTACCTGAAAAATATAATCATTTTAATCAATTAATAATATTTGTAATACGTATTTTACATCATATTATAATACAAAGAGGTATTTAAAATAGCTAGAAGGTACTACTACGACGAATAAACTAAGAAACCATACAATTTACACTGTACATTATAAATGATAATTAATTTTCACTCAATTTAACAATGGAAGTTTTCCGTACAGTTTAAAAATAATTCAACATCAATACGAAAATGTAAATTGAAATAGTAATTGGAAATTTTCTCAAATGTTTCTATATTTTGTTAGTTGTGTTATAATATAATCATTAATTTAATTAATAATGCAAAGTTCTAAGGGAACCTGATTAAAAAAACATATTTATATTCTCCACAGCCATTGTGTACAACATTATCTGAAGAATATTTTTTAGTAAAAAAAACCTAATCTGTTTTAATGTTTACAACAAAAGAAAAAAGTGAATATCTCCAAAAATCTAAATGTTGGCTAGCTGACGGAACATTTAAATCTTACCCAAATATTTTTCAACAGCTTTACTGTATACAAGCATCTATTCAATCTATTAAACGTGGTAGTGAAGAAATGTTAATATATTGTCTTCTAATCTTCTACTAAAAAAGTCAATCAATATACAGTGAACTGTTTAACTTAACTGATCAATATTGTAATGAAAATAATATTTATGTAACGGAAAACACAGATCTTGAAATTATTACAGATTTTGAAATAGCAGCAATAAACGCAATCATTGAAGTTTATCCGTTTGCTATGCATTCAATTTGTTTCCTTCATTTCTGCCAAAATATTTATAGAAAAATAAAAAATGTTGGTTTATCTACAAAGTATTCAAATGATGAAGATTTCAATCTTTTAGCAAGATACATTCCAGCAATGGTATTTTTGCCGATTGACATAATACAGTATTTATTATTTAGTCATTAGATAATTCAAATTAATATTTTAATTATGATATTTTTAATATTATTTCAATTTTAAGTTCAAGAAGCGTGGTCTCTTTTAAAACCTTTGTTCAATAATAATAATGAAGAAAAAAGTCTTATAATATACATTGAAGAAACTTACGTGCTTCGAAAAAATCGGTACAAGGACAAGAAATAGGCCTAACAATGTGTCCTCGCAAAATCTTCCATTATTTTCGCCAGACATTTGGTCAGTTTCCAATCGTGTAAAGTTAGAACTTCCGAGAACAACTAATACAGCAGAATCGTGGCATAGAAAGTTAAATCGACTTACATTTTCTCATCCAGGTAAAAATCATATTACAAATTTTATTAATAAATTATATTTTATAAATAGTTTATTTAGAGCTTCACAATTTTATTACAATAATGCAAAAAATTCAAGCTGAAACAGAATCACAGATTGAAATGTTAATATCTGTTTATCAAATAAAGAAGAAGAAATATGGCGTGGAACGCAATTTTAGATTGCAATCAATTCAACAACGATTAAATGGCAATCCTTATTATTGTAAATTGGAGTTTTTAAAAGCGATTTCATATAATTTAAGTTTTTAATTAATGATTTCAAACTGTCTATATTTTTTAAAATATTAAATCGCTTTTTAAATAAAATAAATAATTTTCATGCATACAACTTTTCAAATACATATCTATTCGAACAAATAACTTTCTAATACCCGTCATTCGAAAATATGACATTCGGAGACATTACCCGGTTCCATATTATATATAAATAAAATAATATTTGAATTAAAATCATTCTAGGAATTTGGACTTTGATCTTTCTAGACAAGCTAAAAAAAATCAAATCTTATTGATAACAACAAGTTATAAATTTTTTTTAAATAAACACAGTAAATACACATAAAAAAGTAGTAAGCAATAATTGAAAACTTTCAATACTAAAAAATAAAAAAAATACAGAAACAGCGATTCGGAAACACAAACAGATATAGGAGTAGTGTAAAATAAAAATTTTTTTTTTTACTAAATAGCATATAAATCAATATACTATTATACAACTAATTAGTGATTAATATATGGTACATAGTAATTCTTTCTAATAAGAACGACGAGACTTTCAGTAATTAATATTAAATTTATTAATAAAAATATATCTCGTGTGGACGTCATAAGCAGTATTTTATTTAATTGAGCTCTTAAATTTATACTTTACACCATTCGTAGATTTCTGTAATTCTTTATAATTTATTATAAATATACTTAAAAAAAATTGTTTTCAAAAAAATAAAACAACTCAAATTTTGTTTGGATCAGTATGTAGCTGTGTGTACTAAAAGTCGCTTGCCGTTTAATTATTTAGTATGCATGAGGTTATTAAATTCAAACCATAAGAAACATGAACTACTTATAAAAAATATACATAACAAATGAAGACCAAGACGAAAATCCACAGAAAATCAGATGTAGGAACCCCGTTTTTATTAATTTTGTTCCAGTTCTAAGCTACTGGATAGTAGTACATCACTTCCAAATATTTTTATTCGGTGTTGGTTTCCACTCCTTATGTTAACAACTTAAGCTAAATACAAATCCCGATAGTAATAATTATATAAATAGATAAATTCAATTTACATATTATTATGTGTTTTGTTTCATTCTTTCTTGATTGTGACGATTTATAATAATTTTGTGTTAAGATAAATATTTAACAATTTGTTAAACATTAAAATAAAATATTAGATTGAAGGTATGAACCTGTATAAGCTGTTCATTTTGTATCACCTACTTACTAAGTACTTTATAAAGTTAGCAAACACATAACATTTTATTAGTTGTATATGACATCTCAAACCCTGTCATCTAGGTAGTTATTAGTAATATACTTCAACTAACCAGAAAATAATAAATAGGTAGAATAAAATATTCCCAAAATATATCTCAACAATATTCAATTAAATAACACTGACACGCAAGACTATGTTTTGTTTTCAAAATTATAACTTATTAAGACCTATCAAAATATACTTCGCAAAAAACAAATGCAAGTAATAGATAAAGTAGGAATAATTCTATTAGAATATTAAAAATTAAAAATGTTTTAGTTTAGTCAATATTTATATAAAGTCAGTCATGCATCAGAAAATCGAATAAAAGCAAAAGAATCTGTTTCTTTAAATCAAGCAATAATGAACTCTGAATATGTATACCAATATAGCTGTTACTGAATATATGTGTGTGTGTGTGTGTGTTTTTCAGAAGAACCGAACAATTCATTTCTTAAATAAAAATACAAGTAAACATAAAAATCTAATCAAATATTGCAATTTAATATTATGGCGAATAAAAAGGAAATTTCAAACATTTTTTTTTTTTTAGTATTTGACTGAAAAAATAAATAAACAATTTACCTAACATAACATAAAATAAAAATATTTCAACTCTTATCTTAAATATAAAAAGATCCCCATAAATATTTAGTATTGTATGTATGAATATATTTATTTTATAGAATTATGGTAGCATAAATATTTATAATATGATATTACATTTTTTATTCGATTTATAAAGTTCTTGGTTTTTCATTATTTTTTTATGGTAACTTTAAATATTAACAGTCTATACAATAAATTAAACAAAACGACGGTTGTTAATTGTTATTATTTGTAACTTGCACCATAGATGACGTGTACTGTGTACACAATACGTACATACGATATTATTTTTCGCCAACTACATAGAAACATATTCCAGAAGACCACATGATTTATATTCGAACGTCAAACAACACATTCGTGTATACTATATAAATATATTACATCAATTTCGATAAACATGAATTGATGTTATTCTGTATGCAGTCTTATGGGATAATCAAATGTAGGTACGTACTACAGATGGCTACGTATTAAGAATACTAAATTACTTCGAAAAGACAGTTAACCGGTTAACAACAGCAGCTATAGAATAATAAGACTAAAATTAAATTTATCAAATTGTATTAGTCGCCCTCGGGATCACTATTTTTTCTTGCGATAATAACTGAATATAAGTGGTCACTTAAAATAATTAAAACCCAACTTGCATGTATTATGTCCTATGTAGATTAAAATTAAAATTCAAAATAAAGGACTGAAAAATTATTGAATTAATTTTATTATATTTGGATCTATTACCTATGATTATCATTAGCCTGATGAACAATGAACAGACATTTAAAAAAATGAATAAAATTATAGAAAATATAATTATTACGGGTGTTTTTTTCCTGTTAAAAAAAGATATAATATATTTTAAGCCACACAGATTAATTCCTAATGACTTAAAGACGAATGAAAACTCAACTTGAAAACATCTGATAAATTAATTTTTGTTATAATATTTTGAATCAAACAATTTTAAGGCTTGATTGATAAATACTTGACAAAAAATAAAGCTACAAGTTTATATACAAAACGATTATTACGAAAATAGCACCACTTGTAATGGTAAAGATAATGCGTTAAAAAATAGCTTCTTCAAAAATACATAATTAACTTAAAATACCTGCTTCAATGGCAAAATAATACTATATGCAATTGAATATTTAGTTTATTCTTTTATTATGTAAAAACTAATTACAATTTATTATGTAGCACATATTATATAGTTAATAACTTAGATAAGAAAAAATATAATATACAATATAGAAAGCCCAGGAATGGGAAAAAACTCAGTATAATATTATCCAGCTATAATGAGTATTTTAAATTAAAATTTTTGGTTGCCTACGTTCCGCCGCCGTAAAAAAAATAATTAAATTAATAATACGAGTGTGTACCTACTTACTGAGTAATACTGGTTTAAATAAATATTATACTTTATCTACGTAATTGAGCACTTATATCAAAAGATGAGCATTAATCGGTTTAATTAACGATCCAGTATTATTTGCAAGATTACAAAAATGTATGTTGTACAACAATCTAAAGTTATTATTCTCAAACTAAAAGCTGCAATAAAACAGCATTAACATTAATACAATATAATACTAGTATGAGGAAAACAAACACATGTTGAGGAATTAAGATAATTGCAGATGAATCATAAATATTTAAAAAAAAAACATTAAATCAGTAGTTTATAATATTTAGGTAATGTTTATAAAACGTTTAAATTTATTTAAATAATATATATATTATTATTTTCGAAGCCTCTCAACAAAAATATATAGTATATAATAAACATAATATTATTATGATTGTACGAGCAGTATATGAACAATAATAAAAGTTACTAAATTATTTAAACACGGTTAAAAAAACCGGAAATATCCGTCTGATGTATAATTAATCTCGGGAGCACTGCCAAGAACTAATTATTAATTGTTGTTGATTAAAACAAATAATGAAAAATAATCGTAAATAACAGCAGAGTACATAATAATAATTTGTAATTGGGTAATATAATATTATGACAATGTCACGACGAACTATCTCGATCAAACGATTTGCAATCGATCAAAAATGCATTTATAATATCATGTTTTAAAAAAGTCGATACATGATAAAATTGATACTCCAGATTTTATTAACAGACATAAACGTTTTAATTCCCATTCGAAAAGTCGTAACACGTACGTCAACCAGTATTAGTTAAATTTTATACGTATCCTAACATTACAATATACGTTTCTGTATACCAGTATATAGGTATTCATATGATAAAATAAATAGGGCAGAGGACTTCTAGCATATTTGTATTTTGTAATCGTAATAAAAAGACCAGCTGGAAACAAACTTTGTTTTGTCTTACGAAAAAATAAAATTTATTGTTTTACACTGCATATCTGTACATATTTAGGTATTTTTAGAATATTGAGACAAATTTCATTATTTGGGTATTTTTGGACATTTTGTTTTAAATAACATTTATCAAAAAATGACAATCAGCTCTTAAACCATTTAACTATTTTAAAACCTCCACGCACTCCCGAAGTAACTACAGGTCGACTGAATGTATGATTCTTAAATTTTAAATAATATTTATTAATTAAGCTACCAGGAACAAATTTTTCAGTGCATATTTTAAAATTTTTGAGCGGAAAAGTGCTTGAATATTTTGTGCTTCATTAGCCATTAGGGCTTTATCCTTTGCCCTAATAACAAATCTCAGTTATAATATATAAACGTTTATGATACGAATGATAGGCCTGACGAGTAGACCCATCGCCTTCGTTTCGCGACTTTATTAGCGTTTTGTTATTATTCAATTATTTGTGGTTATATCATAATCTAATCAACTGCAGTTATTATGCACGTATGGTTGTTTTCGGGTAGGTGTTATATTATATTATCCGTAATTGTATAATTAGCCAAATTATTGATAATATAAACAATAAATAAATTAATAATTGGCGGTAACGATAAAAATGATAATCTCTTTTCGCAGTCAGACGATCGGACGGTTAGTCATCGGTCGCCCGTCTCCCACCACCACTCTTCGAGCGCACGATACTATTTATCGTGTCTAAGTTATACAACAGCCGTTAAAGTAGACACAATATTATTACTATTAAATGTATTATATTATTAAGTAGGGTGAACGCGTACAATATAATGTAATGTGTACAACGTAACTATTACTATATTTTATTATTATTATTATTATTATATAATAGCGTCTGACCTAGTGCTATATTCTATTATAACGTCATATTTTATTATATTTCGCGTATTCGTCGTTCACTTTCCTGGCGCTACCTCGTTTTCAATAAGCCGTGGTGCCGCCTATTGAATACACTACGACAGTCAGGAGACCAAAAAATTAAAACGATAGACAACAATGATGAAAAAATAATAACAATCTTATAATAAGATATTATAGTACATTAACATTGTCATCATCATCATCATCGTCGTCGTCGCCGTCGTCATTGTTATACGATTGCGGAGGAGGGGCCGTAAAATATAATGACGTCTACAACACGCGGACATCATCGAAGACGACTACGACATGCACGAAGAGGGGGGGGGAGTCGAGGAGACGTACTCGGGATAAAGAAACGAAACGAGAAAAAGTCATATTATTATTATTCTCCGTGTGGCCACCAACCGGTTTCGGTGCTTACAGAGACGGGGTCGGTTTTTTTTATTTTTTTTATCTCCTAGATCAAAACAATGACGGGCGGGTATGTGCTCCGCGCGACCGCCAGTGGCTGCGGCGGACGAAAAACCGGTCCGATGCCATGTGCAGCGTGCACACGACCTACGTATACCTGTATACCCGTAATAATAATAATAATAATAATAATATAAACGATAAACCGGTAAAACGCAAGCGAAGAAGGTACAACAACAAAAACACGATCATCGGAGGAAAATTTTTCTCCCACCACCCGCTGTTATACGAACCAATGTAATATTATAAAGTATTAGTAGCTGCGAGTAGAGAGGTATATACACAATTATGAAACGAAAATAATAGTATCGTAATAAATGAGGGGCAACGGAACAAAAACGAATCGAGGCCGAATTTATAATAATAACTATAAACATAAAAATATTAATAATAATAATAATAATACGCTGCACGGACGCAGAATTAAGATGTTTTTCGCCCGGGAGCAAAACGTTATATTTACCCCACCCCTGACAGCCCGACATCTACTACGCAGACACTACAGTTTAAACGACGAGCAGTGAGGAAAAAAAATAATAATTTCCTTATTATCCAACTCGTAGTGGGAGTGTAATTTTTTTTAACCCGATTTATGATCGTAGTATACATATACCAATGAATGTTTTTATGTTAATCTGTCAAGCGGCCAACGTGGCTGAAAATTCGTGTGTCGCATATTATTATTATTATTATTATTATTATTATTATAATCAATACAATATATTCTCGGTGTATTTATTATGTTGGATCGAATTTATCGTACCAATTATTAGGTTTGAATGTGATTAACTGATAATATATTAATTTATCTATGTGGTCAGCATAATAATTAAGTGAAGTACAGTACACACACACTTACCTATAATTATATAGTTGATATGACCTATAGACATATAATATTACACATAGTTTAATATACTATTGTTTGAAATTTTTTTTTAATGTACTGCTAGTCTTTCATGTGTGCTCACCCGTTATAATTTAGTTTTGTACAATGATATATATATAAATTGTCGTCTTCAGGGGGCATACTAACGTAGACGATATCGACAAGAACATCGTTTACCCGTGCGTTTCTGGTGAAAAAATCAACAACCTAGACAAAAAAAAAACCACAGAATCGTTTACGTGATTCGAATTTGATTAAAGAAGTAATGTGTGGGCATTTTTATAGTGGTAGCCACCGGCCATCACTATTTTTCCCTAGTACCTTTAACTAACGAGACGACATTGCACAGATATGCGATTATATATCTAAAAAAATACAAGCATCATCAGTGTTTGTTAAATTGATAAAAAATAAAATTATATGAACGTGCTTATTGTTCAGCTGGAAAAGCAAATATCTCAGTTTTAGTACAAATTCTGAATTCATGTATTAGAGAAACATACAACAAAATTTTGTGACAATATGCAAGTGATCTTTATTAAGATTTTAAAATAAAATTATTACATAAAATACAAGTGATTTATAATATATTAAATAAATATACGATAAATAAAAAGTATATAAATGTATAACAAGTATGCAATACATATTTATATACTGAATTTTGACGTCAAATATCAATATTTTGTATAAATAAAATTAACTACAATACCTATAACTTGAATACCTTGAACGAACAAACTATTTTTTGTTTACTTTAACTTCAGAGTTTCAGACCACTTTTATTATAAAAAAATATTTATATTAAATTAATCATATTTCATAAAGCAAACTAAATTCCGCTAAAATGATTTTTGTATGCATAAAATTGCAAATATTTAGTTAAACAATTATATAATAATATATATCCAAATCTGCTACTTCTAATTGTATTGATATTCAGAATAAAATTGACATTTTAAGAACCCTGGAGAATTATTAAAGCCACGTTGTTTATTATATCAATATATAAAATTTACTTAACATAATACATGTTAACCAAAGCAATAAACTATCATTTCAGTATAATATTAAACCTGATTAAATTCTCTAACAACTTTTGTTTAAGATATATGCTTTTTAATAAAACGGATACTTCCTTTAATTTCATAACTTCAATTTTGTGAACATAATGCATAAACTTCCGCTGTATGTATATTGTTAATTGTTGAGCTGTAATAGTCTAGTACCAATAGCTAAAAATATATATACCCTAAGTACGATAAAATTAATTATATGGCTTGTTTTCAATTTTTAAACAAATCACTTCGATTATCACTACATTTTTACTAATACATTAGATTTTTTTACTGTAAGGAACGGGAAAAATATATCGAATATTAAACATAATATTTTAATATTATTATACACAGACAGTATAATATAAAAATTGATGATTTCGAATCTTGCTCAAATCGTAACCGATATATCATGTTAAACACGAATTTATAATTTATAAAACCGGTCAAAATATGAAAATATAATATGTTCACGTGTAACGCACAAAGTAAAATATTTTAAAGATTTTATTTTTTAGTTATATTTTTGATATTAATATTAAGATAGTACATTTTTTATTGAACAGAAAAAGTGAAATTGAATCCATGCATAGATACACATTATCAAATAATTTTAAATAGGAACCTAAACATAAGCAATTAAAGTGATTTAAATATATATATATATAATAATCAATTATATTTTATAGTACCTACCTAATTCATTTTAATATTTTATCATTCCTTATATTATATGTTTTTTGTAGTTATGCAAATCTCGTTTAATTATGTACCTAAATATCGAATAGTTATTACAAAATATAATTAATTAATATAAATTCCACAGTTAATATTTGATAATTATTTGTTAATGACAAGAATTAATTTTATAAGATTTTTAAACACCAATTCATATTTGTAAGTAAATTAATTAATTTAAAATGTACATATTTAATTAGGTAAAAAGTTTTATTTAGACGTTTTATTTTAACATCTTAAGTCTAAATATTAGTGTTTTAATCTCGCTTAAATAATAGTGCGTATCTAAAACACAAATCGATTTAGTTTGAAAAATAATGTCCCCAAGTCTATTTATTCTGTTTATTATATTATTATTATACATTAAATTATCTGTTATATGAATGCTTAAAATATATCTACCTACAAACAAATGAAATATTTGTCGATTTATTATTAATTTCAATCTTTAAATAACTATCATCACATATAATAACTTTGCGGTCATTATCAATTAAAAAAGATTACTTTTTATTTATAAAATAGTTGTTGTGTATAAATTTTAAGTAAATAAATTAGGTTATTGCTCTACATATACAATTAAATTAAATCTACTTCAAACAAGTAGATAAGTATCAAAAGCATCATACTTTTTTCCCGTACAAGAAGGTATTAAATGGAATAAAGTCAATTATTACGATAAGAACAATAAAAAAAATATTGAAAAAAATAACTATACACAAGAAATAAAATTAATTGATATTTTTTTAATTTACATTTAAATTGATTCTAAAAAGATTCAGAGTAAAAAAGCTGGAAGTATAAAGATTTGAACTAAACATTTTCATTTATAAGCTCCTAAAATGTGTAATTGTATAAGAATACTATGTTTTCATTTCAGAATAACTTTTTGAAAGTGAATTTATTATACAATAACAACTCATACAGGCCTCATACTTCTGATGAGTACTCGACACATTATTTTCTATGTCCTATCAGTTTTTTTCTTTATACTACATTCAATTTTTTATTTAAAATATTTAAATAACGTGTACTAAATTTATACGTATTTTATAATAAAAAATAATAATTTGGTTCCACTAAAAAGACTTTAAAATTATTTTGATTGTTAAATTATATTAGCGTTATTACACTAATATTAATATAAAGTATAAAAATGATATTTTTTAAAATATACTTATTTGTATACTCATGATAAAAAAGTAGGATACAATCGTATAGAAAAAGCTACTTTAAATTGAAATTTATTTTTGTACCTTACAAGCTTTAGATTTCATTTGTAATAATCAGGAAGCTTTAAAAGTGCCTATGAGAATAAATTAAACTGTATAAATATGTCATAAACATCACTTCATAAAAATATGACTTGAATTCAAAATAAATAAATCATAAATGTATTCAATATTGCGATAAAATTATAACTGCTAAAATTACTTTTTATAACTTAAAACCAATAATAAAATGTCAAATTGATTTAGAAAAATCCAATATTAAAGTGAGCTATTTCTTATAACATTTTACTTTATACCACGTAAATTACGTATCAGTAAATTATAAACACAAAAATATAATTATAATAAGTATAATGTATAAATACTAAAGATAAATATTAAAAACAGAAACGGGATAATTCATAGACTGAAATTTGAAAGCTTTCTTCACAATAGGGTTGCATGAAAATTGTAAGTATTTCAACTAAAACAATTTTCGCAGAAAATGATGATAATAAATATTAAAAAAAAAATAATGAATGGTTAAACAGACAATAAGTACACAGCATAAGTACTTCAATCAAAAAATAAAATAAGAGTAGAAACCTATTGTGAAATTATATGGTCAAACAAAATTGTTATCATTAATTTTAATAAATAATTGATAAATATTTATAATTTTTATGAGAAAATAAAAAAAAATTATTTAAAATATTTAATAAATATTAATTGTATTACCTATTTTTTTACTTACCATTTTTACAAAACATACAAAGAGGTTGGCAAGAGGAGCGAGCAATTGGCAAAGTATTAAATAAAGCATTTTATTATAAGTAATAAGTAGTAGTATAGTTGATATTTTAAGAAAATATAAAGGAAATTATTGTACCACATTTACGATTATACTATATTATTATATATGATTCATACAGTGATTTCATATGTATATGTTATTAATGAATTATAAAAACTGGTTATTATTTTATGTATTGTATGTGCAATACTTTTTTTTTAAATCAATGTTATTTTGTCAAAAATCAATTATTATTCATCTTTAATATTAAATAAGTTTAAACAACGAAGGTCAACATTTAAAAATCACAACATTTTATTAAATTAGTGTATTTGATATACAAATTAAATAAAATATTGATATTATAAAATGAGTGATACAAAAGAATATTATAAGTTACACAATGTCTATGATACACACACTATGAGCACACTTTAGAATAATTATGATTGATAGATATCTAGGCCATATTTGATTGGTAAATAGTTACGAGAATAAGCGAATTGAATAAATAACATTGTTAAATATTTATTTTATATTTTAATTCATAAACTAAAAATACTCATCGAGTAAAAAAAATAAACGTATATAAGTTAATTTTCGGTTTGTTTAAAATTATTTATTATGTACTTGAAATAATTAAATTAAAAATAATACAAGGCCTTACATTTTACAATATATTTACTACTGTATACCTTTATAAGAGATTATTATTTATTACGACAATAAATATATAAATATATTTATAGGAACAAGTTTTTCTAATTAATTATGTTTAGTATAGTAAATTAACATGATGTAGTTTACAACGAATTTGATGATACGTAGAATACAAATAATATGTAAACACCAAACGATTTCATAATATTTAATGAACGGCCAGTTTAATCATGTCAATCTCAGCGAGGCAGTGCGAGTACAAGACGTGTAGTCGGGTTGTCCACTCGTCATATGCATCGCGTCTCGCCCCACCTCATGGGTGTTTCACTCCATATCGGTTTTTAAGTAGTAAGTCAAAGGACACGAGGCATAGACAAGATTGCCTATATAGGTAGTTATAATTACCTATATAGGAAGAAAAAAATATTAATTTTTTATTGAAAATACCATCAGTATTATTTTCAAAAAAAAATAATATTTAAGTAAATAACAAAACTTTAAAAAGATGAAAACATTTTATTTTTAATTCTAACCAGAACAAGAAATCTATAAGTATTTATTATGGGTTTTTAAAGTATTCTTGGATATTTTTATAGTAATAATGCTTCAAAATTTCATATTTTGTCGTGATTAATAATGTACTCGTATGTATATATAATAAAATTGTGATTATATATAATGTGCGATAGTTGAAATTTTAATTACATACTTATATCCACTTCAAGTAAAAGCTTATTAAAACTATTTGTATTTTTTCATGTTAAGTTTTGAAACTTAAATTAAAAGTTACTTATTTAATATGCACAGTATAGGAACATTGTAGTATCATACTTACTAATGACTAGCTATTTACGTAATACATTCACAAATATCGTTTACCGTATTTTATTTATAAGAAGCACATACAAATTAAGTAAATGACAAACATTGTTAACTGCAGAGCTTCACAGACAATTTACTTTAAATTGTTACTATCATTCAAAAATAATATTATAATAATTGTATATACAGATATGGTCTAACATTAATCAGCAATTTACTAAATGTACATCATTTTTCTCTAATTGATACTTTGACTTTATAAATTACATCCATTCTATAAAAATATGATACAAATTATATTTGATTGTAAATTTGTTGAGCAAATATGTTTCTCAAAATAAAAAAAAAAGATGCATCTTAATTCTACCTTAATATAAATACCAACGGCATTTACCTAGGTACACAAGTAATAGAAATTAGCAAGTCCTTAGATACACAATATTATTTTATGGCAACATTTTTCAGTAGAAATGAGTTGAAGGTGTTACTTTTCAACCATGATAAACATGATAATATTATCCAAAAGGGAATAAAAATTTATTCTTCTAGCTTTAAAAACAATAAATTTATTCGCCAATAAACTGTTAGTACAAAACTAATCTGTTATAACTGCAACAAGCTTTATATTTAATAACAAAAAGTAATAGTTTTACTTTCTATAACAAAAAAAAAATATCACTTTTTTGTTTTAAATTTTTAAATAAAAATTATAACTATAGGTCATAAAATCTATAAAAGTTATACATTTTGTACAACAAATGATATTATTCGATTATAATTGTTTGCACATATTCTCAATTTGACGTTATTACATTCAAACCTTTACATCTAAAACTTAAAATATGCACGTGAATAGTCACGGATAAATTAATGTACTTTAGTTTTCAAAATTAATGAAAACATAATAATTATTGTTCGGGCCGTACGACGATTAGATTATTATTTATCACAATTTAAATTCGAGCGTAAACTAGAATTTTTATTAAAAAAATAGACACTAGTTTTTACGTATAGTTATTTAAATTGTTAAGGTGAATTATTTATTTCAAACTCTGTCATATTTATCACACTTTGGTTTTGGCGATTGACACCGCGTGGGTCACAGTTGTCTGCAGTAGAGTGATATTTTAAATTACTACTGTCGTCTGGAATGGTCCGACCGGGTTCTTGTTTTTTTAGATTGCGACCGACCGCTATCAATTGCCAGTACTGAACAATTAAAATATTCAAACATTTTTACTATTTAATATAATATAATGATATTTAGTAAAGAAACCTACAAAATTAAAAAAATATATATTTTACTCATACGTGTATACATTGCTAAATACTATTTTTAGCTTAAGGAAATGCATTTTTAATATTTTTATAATCTTATAACTTTACAATGATATTATTATGTTTACATATAAACACTAAAAACATAATATACAAACATAATATTATATATAATATAAAACGTAGTGCCTAAACATGTTAGATTTATTTTAATCAGATTTGTAATTTAGATCGTTAAGACTATTATTAGTTTAATATAGAACATGAGTAATTCTGGAGTTAGTAATAGTACATATGTATTACTATGTACTAAATGCGTTAAAAATATATTATTTTTAAACATAAATTGGAAATTATTTTTATGAGCAGTTAAAATTTTAAAACAGTTCTTATTGATTATTTAAATATTTAAAATGTATTCTACCTAATTATTTATGTTATTAAAATAATATATTAATTTGAGTCAAGGTGAACGATTCAGCTTAAGCCCATAGGTAGTATATATCCAGTACGCATTTATTTTTTTTAAATTTAATTAGGTACATAACAATATAAAAAATATGTAGATAATATATTTTCTTAATATTTAATAACGAACCATATGACATATATGATAATATGGTGTATATAATATAAAATTGAAGAATTCTCATTATTTTAGTTTAAATTGTCAAATGAAATATTATTGGGTCATAATCTTGGAGGTAATTCAATAAAAAAAAAGTAATTTAATTAAGGAAGGTAATAACTACGTATTCATTCGATAGGAGCAATTTCAATGAGAGACAATATACAAAAGGTACGTAGTTTCGACAAATTTATTTAAATTGGAAAAATAATTTATTCCATCAATTAAGCTTAGTTTTAACAAATAATTATACAATTTAATTCAATGCACTTTTCACTTTTTTTGTTTAAATTTTGCTTTGTGTATTTAAATGTTTATACAGCAAACACGTTGTTGTAAAAAAAATTAACTGGTAACACTTGGCCTATATTTCAAAGTTAAACGCGATTTCCAAAACTAAAATAACTACTTTTTGTCTAATATATAAAATTTACCTAGATGATAAAATAAGATAACTATAGTGGTGGTAATATTATGGTGGTCCTTATATATAAATATGGTGGTTTGTCCTTGGCGAAAATATTTTATTATTAAAGTATCCTTTCCCGTGATATAAAACCTACATAGTAAAAAAAAAACCTATCATTCACTACCTACTATGAACAGGTTTTGTTAGAACAATAATTGAAAATTGAAAACCTAGGAATGCAATTATAATTACACTACAATAATTATTATAACATTTGACTATTAGTCACAATACATTTTAAATCCCGTGCGGCTGTTACCAAAAATAATATCAAATATTAATTACAATGTTCATAAAAAATTAACATATTATATTATAGGTATATATTACCTAAATATTTAGTTTCACGAACATTTTTTATCAACAAATATAATAGCATAAAAAAAGAGTAAAACAGTGTTCTAATTATTAAATAAAATATCATAATAATAATAATAATAATTTATCATAATAAAATATGATCAACTATATATTTAATTTTAAACTTTTAGTTAAAATATACGCGTGCATTGCATAAAACATTTTTTATAATTGGAGATATGTCAAAAATTTAATTACACCAATTGATTGCTTTAAAATAATAGGAATCCAATTTGTTTAAAATAAATTCATAATTTATGCCGTTTTTCTTAAACTAATTAATTTTAAAATAAGAAATCATTTTAAATAAAATAAAATAAAATCTACAGTATAATGTACATCTACTTAAAAATTAATAAATCAATATAGGTAGTCTGTTATTGTTATGTTAGTAGAACGAATTTTGGACAAAAATTAAATTTATTTACACAATTGTACATTTTTCAATGCAGTCAAAAATTCAACCTAAACAGTGAAAACATTTTTTTTCCATTATAACAATTTATTGTAGGTCATAAAACTAGAATTTTAGATAGTAATTTAAAAATAATATTCAAGATTTTATTCCATTAATGTATTGATATGTTTTAATATTTATTAGCTTCATAATTTAGAAAAAAAGAAAATGTGTAACAATATGTTAATAGAATATTACTAATTATTCAATATATTACAATTTTGTAATTTAATGTCAATTTCAATATTTTATTTATTTTGTTATATATTACTTTAAATCAATAGATACAAAGGTCTAGATTATTTTATAATTGCATTCATAAAAAAAAAATAAACATTAGGTATGATGGCACACAAAAGAAAAGGCAAATGTGACTCACAAACAACAATAAACAGAAATCGGTATTTACAAACAGTAGATATAGTTAGCCGCGAAAGGACATCGATAAAGAAGGACCTTTATTTCCTCTCTAGAGAAAAGATTACGAGCAACAGGAGTATATATTGTTATTTAATATATACAAGATAACAATAATAACGTTGACAGCACAAGATTGGTTTATATATATTATATAAATTGGAATATAAGACAAACCAAAATAACAATTTAGTTAACTTGTTATATTATATTTGAGAAACTTTTTTACAAAAATAACTGTAAATACAAAATGAATGAGTCAAAATTTAGTTAAAAAAAAAATTAAATTAACGAATAGGTACAATATTTTTTATGTTCTTAAGAGGGCATATTACTCGCATGTGTCGCATGTGTTTTTACAAACGTATAATAAAGCAAATTTGCGTTTAGCTTTAATACTAAAGTTAATTGACCTATTACCAGGCTTTAAGGTAAGAATATTATCTGTATCTATAAATTGGATTTATATGATATTTTAATCTTTAAGTGAGTTGTAAGCATTTTCAAATTGCTACAATATTTTTAATACTCATCATTTGCTTAAAAATTTAATTATTGTAAAAAAAACTGACAAACACAGATAATGTTTTTATCTTAAATTTGATATTAGGAACACAAAATTAGCTATGTTGTACGTTTATAAGACGGAAATAACACATACAGATATGATGTCCTCTTAAATGGTAACAGAATATTTTAAGGAGCTTTGAAAGGTTATGAAGTACGCACCATAAAAACGAGAATTCTAAACTACTAATTGTATAGATTGTACAATTATTTAATATTTAAAAAATGTATAATATAATATATTGTGTAAAACTGTATAAGACATGGTTTATGTTTGCATCTAAACCTATTAATTAAAAATTATAATATACTCTGTAATATACCTACGACATAGGTTACCTACCTTTTACAAATATTATACACCGTCCATATTGCAGATAATTACAAATGAGTATATAATTTTCAACTGCAGTTTGTCACCAAAATCAATTACGCTAATGATGTAATTTAACTCATCATTTATTATTAAATGTATTTAATATGTAGACATAAGAGAAGGTGCGTGGGGAAACATATTTCAATTTGATTTATTTTGATAAAAACATTTTACTATAATAGGTACAGTAGATCATGGATCCCCATAAATATTTTCATATAACAAACTTCAATTAATACCCGAATTAAGATTATTTTATTTTTATAATTCACAAATTAAAGTAATTATTGATCTTATCAGCTGAATACTTTGTTAAGTGAAGTTAAATTTAAATCAAAGAAGTACCAAATGTATCTTAATGGTTAATACTAAATTGCATTTATAGTGGACAATTTCAATGCATATAATATATTGTCACAATCATTATAATACATTGTAGTAGAACTATTATAACGGCTTGTTATAACTTGACCTTGGTTTATGTAGTTATACAAATTTCAACCGACTAAATGTTTTATAGTAGTAAAATTACATTATAATGACATTATAAATTATAGTACAATTTAATTTTTTTTTAAGAGTTTTATTTGCTATTAAGAAATATAATTAGTATCTACAATATATTATATTGTTTATTAATGAAAATTTATCAATTCTAAATTTATTTTTGTCTAATTGTTAAGAAACCCTAAATTTTACTTTATTTTAAATAGATTTTTTTCCAAAATATCAAAAAAAAAAATATGTATATTTTTACCATCAATACCTAATATCACCTCGCGGTTAGTTAAGAATTATTAATATAGTAGAATATACATGAATGTACAACGTAGGTACCTACATATTATATCGCCAACAAAAATCTAGTTTATATTATAAATATCAACTGCATTAAAAATGATATTTTAAAAAAATTAAATAAAGAACAATTAAGATGTAAAGATGTATACATAACAACAAACAAAAGTTAAAATCCTTACATCCAACAATCATCGATATACCGATAAACAAAATTAAAATATTTATAAAACAAAAAATAAACATGGCATGACAAAATTACTGGAATTCTGATCCGCTTTCCAACAAATTATAAAAGATTAAAAATGCACCAAAAAGTGAGAAATTCCACAAAACTTAAATAGACGACAATAAGTCACTCTAATCAGAACGAGAATTGGACATTCTTTTTTAACCCACATATTTTTAATCAGTAAAGATCCATCGCCCATATGCAATAAATTCCAAGAAAACTTAACCATCCAAGACTGCCCAGATCTTCATAATATTTGAAACTCTACCAATACCAGACAACTGGATGAAACTCAAAATAAAGAAAACTCCATAAAAATCTTAAATTTTATTATAAAAATTAATATTGTAAACAGCCTTTGATCAATGTACCTATACACGATCCATAAATGTTTAAATTTTAAAACTTGTACAATGTAACATGTATACAAGACTAATAACCTTAGATGTTAAAGACATTCTTTTCTTTTCAATAAAAAAGTTAAAATTATTAAACTTCAGCACACAAAAACATCAGTATAATTATAAAATATTAGATTATAATATAACAATTAATATTAGGGCGGGTATTAGCACATAAATAATCAGATTGCATATAATTTTAACAATTATTTTAATATTTAAAATATGTTCAATAATTATATTTTCTTTAGGCTGTATTCCACCCAAACTAATCCCACGTTTTTGTAAGTCTTAGTTAATCCATAATATGTTTACAGTACATGTTAATTTTTAAAGACGTAAAGGGAAAAATTGAATATGAATGTTATTCTGTCTGGCTGTAGTCCGTTGTAAAAGAATCTTCTACAGAGTCCAAACAAGTCAATAGATTCTTATTTCTAAGTTAAAATGAATTTATTGGAAAACATTATTATTTTATTCATAAAAATTAATCGAGTACGTGATCGAGCATAAACGTAATAAATTACTTTCGAACTTTTTCTTAAAATGTAGGATAAAGGATAAAAATACAAGAATAAAATTATAAAACTTTGTTAAATATTCCATAACTTCATACTAAATAAGCCAATTAGCTATAATTTGTTAGGCGTTATAAATTTAGAATATTATATGAAGCGTAAAAGAAGGAAAACGTGATAGCTAAGAAGTATATAAGTATATAAGTTTTTTTGACGAAGATGAGTCGATAGCCATATATAAGTATATGAAGAGTATAAAATCTTTAAGTATTACTCTAATTATTACATTTTAGATATATTATGATCAATTATATTACAATGGTGCAATTGTGTAAAGTAAGCGTAATACAGTGAAACCTCTAAATACCAGACTCTGGGTCACTGAAAATTTGTCTGCGATTCGGAAGTGTCTAATATTCAGAAAGTTCAATATGTGAAAAGTTTATTGTTTGTTCCCAAAAAACATCTACTATTTAAAAGTGTCCGTTAAAGAAAATATGTAGACTGTCTCTATACTATAAAACAAATATTAAGTTGTAAAAAAATTAGATTTTAGTTAAACCTAAATACAAATAATTTTACAGATGAGATTTAATATACAATATATGCAAATCACTTTAAGTTTTGTTTTAAGTTTTATTTTTATTTTCTGTAAACCCAATGGCCCATGCTGCCGAGGGTATTTATTTTCAATGAAAAAAAAAATTTACAGATAAAAAAAGAATAAATCAATATTCTTGTAGCTATTTTTTGTTATTGAACTTTCAAATAGATTAAAATGAGTATTGATCGAGTTGCATATTTTGCCTGAATAATAAAGAAATATAACGGAATTTTGATTGTTGATTACAATATACAAGCGGTTACAAGATTTAACTCAATTTAATCTATTACAATTTTAAATTTAAAATAAAAATGTATATTTTACTGAAAGGAATTTGGTCACACATCATCGTCTTAAATATAATTTATAAAATTGGTTACCTACCATAATATCAATGTTTCAGGAAATAAATCTGAACACGTTAACCTTTGAGCGAAAGGGAAGGGGATCTCCTCTTGTGATCACAGCAGATAATATATATGCAATATGATTATTATTAGGTACACATATTACACAGTCATAATAAACAGCAAACCACAAAAAAACTCATTAGTTGTATGAATTTACAGACGGCGATTTTTTTTAAATTTTGACCTAAGATCTACTATTTAAGATGTACTTTAGCATCGAACTACAATAATACAATTAGTAGGTTAGATAATAAAATCTAAACGGTTTTTTAATTACACAAATTCGTCAGTGTTAATAATTATATAAAATATCGTTGGGTACCTACCTAGTATACTATTATGATAGAACACGTGCCAAAATCTCTGGCAGTCGCTGATAATGTTATTTTTTAAATTTATTATTGAAACATTCTTCGGTAAATTATTGAAAAACACAAATAATAGAAAATTCTCTATAGCTCAGTTATAGCGGCAAAACCATTTGTACGCTCGAGATTTCACCATATCTATTTTTAGTTATGTGTACATACATACAATTTAAATATGTATATTTTATATTTGGATTAAACTTTCATCGGATTGTTGTAGATGTACCCGGAAATAACGCAAATATAAACAATTATTGAAGAATATTATATTTATACATTGTTGTTTGTTGATGTTGAGTAATAATTTATTATTTTGGTACTGATACAATATATAATATGCGTATATTACGGTATATTATATTTAATCAAGAGACAATATTTATGTTATTTTTAGACACCTCGTGTACTATGACAAAAAGTTTGAACATTTTAATAATTCATATCAATACAAAAATATTGATTGTCGATTTACACATGAGCAATTTAAACCGAATTATTCAAAAATAATATCTATCCAACGGTTAATTCTTTCTCGACTAGTTACGCGTTTTTAATCAGTCTTAACTTCTAACACTCATAAAATGTCAAAAATATACATTTAATTAAAATTATTTTTTTTTATAACTGAACAAAGATATTGTTAGAGATTTAATTAAATTTTGGTGTATCAACAGTTAACACGTGCGCTCTAATAAAACAAAAATATTTTTTCACCTTCCTCCTTTACAGTTTTAGTTCAATATCATCTACTGATCAGTATAATTGCCGCGGGTAGGAGAAACGTTAAAAATTCAAATGTTAGAATATTCTATATCAAGTACCCACCCATAATGTACTTCCAAAGGAAGTACCTAATAACTTAACAAAGATAAACAAACAATAAAAATACAAATATAAAAAAAATCTATATGTTGTGTTGTACAATACAAAATAATATTATCAATAGTAGTAGTAATAATAGTGCCTATGTATTAATAATAATATTAGTGTGAAAATTAAATGAAGTATAATAAGATTATAGCTGGTCAGGTACTCACAGGAAGTTGTTGATGAAGACTGTGTCCAGGGTCTTCCGGCACCACGTATAATTGGGTCAGGCGTGCGTGTAAATACAGGTAAGTGGGTACGTATTTAATGGATGAGAGATGCGGACGACGGTAAACAATATTATAATAATAATGTTATAAGCAACGAAAGTGTTTTGGGCACGCGGCGAGCGCGCCGGTGACGGCGGCGGACGGTAAACGTCCGAAGATTATAGCATCGGCGACGCGGAAACGATCAACGGGAGAAGATACGTGTTGACGAGTCGAAAAAACCGAAACCAATGACGACGACGACGTGCCCACCGAGTGAGACGACGTCGGCGGCGCTGATAAGGGGCGGGCGGCGCGGCGCCGCGCGACCGTTTGCTAGGAACGCGGGAGGAGGGTAGTAGGGAAACTGGGTGAGTGTGTGTGTGTGTGTGTGTGTGTGGTGTGTATGGCTGCTGGACGCGGCGGACGCGTGCAACGACGACGATGAGAAACGACGTGCTACACGAACGGCGGACGACTGGCAACTCCCGGGCCTTCGACCGATGTGGATGTGTGCCTGTGTGCGTGCCAGGCGCAGCGTCGTAGTCGTCGCCGTCGTCGTCGTCGTTGTAACCGCCGCAGCCGCCTCCGAAACAGTCTCTCGGACCGGCTGCGCTCCCAGTGGCGAGTTTGTGAGTTGCCCTACCGCGGCGGTGCCGGAAAATGACGTCGCTGGGGAAACGTTGTATTTTAAAGAAAAGTGTATATTAATGCGTTGTCGTTTGACTGCAATAAAACCAACTAACCACCTCCCTCCCACCTACCACTCCGACACCATCGCCCACCAATTGCCGTGTCTGGGAAACCACCTCCTAGAGTCCGCTGTTACGTCGCGGGCACCGACGTGGGTGATTTTGCAACCGAGCTCCTGCTAATTTGAAAAAAAAAATCTTGCCACCACCACCACCACCCCCCCCCACCCTCGGCAATATCAGCGGGACGACCGCGAGACGTCCTCGTAAAATGTTTAAATCGATTTTTTTTTATTTCTTTGATGTAATTTGATCGCGACTACGAAACGTTTACATACATCTTATATATAATACCTATATGGCTATATACATATATATATATTTATATTAGAATCGAGTCAGACCGTTAAAAATTCGTTTAGTATAATGTAGTGTTTTATGTTATATTTCACTATCTGCATATTATTATGATGACATTGTACACAATATGCATAACATATACAAGAATAACACATCAAGACTCGGTCATAAAGTTGTAATATTATTACGTTTCAAAAAGGTGCAACGAAAAAATGATGCAAGATAGATTTATAGATTTAAAGAATATTCTCTTTGCTGGTCGTTATATAAAAAACCAAAACAAAAAATATGTCTCAAAATGATCGGTCCTTCAAGATACTATAAAAGACCTTAACAGCGCAGAACGACATCATCAACAATCTTTTCTGTTTTTTATGAATTTTTTGCAAAAATAAATGTATTTCTTTTCTATTTTTCTTTATATTAGAACTGAGGAGTAACGGTCGATCACTATAATATAATTAATTTGGAGTACCTTAACCACATCTTAATGTTGCCACAAAGTAGCAATCCATTATTTTATACTTCACTATCCTTATTATTAGTAACTAAAATAGTTACTATCTACGATACTAATACAGACAGTGGCGGCTTGAACTTTTTTTCCTTGACTCGCATTTAATATTTTTATACTACCTACCCTTAACACTTTTCTCACTGCACTCCAAATAGTGAATTCATAGGTTGTTACTTTAGTGGTTAAATAATATGGCAAATCACCCACCCATTAATATTTTTGTGAATCGTGTGATTTAAATATACCTCCTTCGAGCCGCTACTAATAACAGAAATGTACATTTTATTAAAATCATGACCAATTTTCACTCGCAGTATTATTCATGAATCAGAATGTTTGGAGTTTTTATCTATCGATATCATATTTACAAGCAACTGGCAAATATGACTATGTAGTGGTACGACCATTGGGGAAGGGGGTTATCCTATATTCCAGTCCCGAGTCCGAATTTCGGATCCCCCATATTACTTGCCTTATTATTAGTACATGCATACTATAAGAACTTGGATTTTCCAATAATTATTATGTATCTAAGAGTTAATGAGTTATGTTTTCTCATTGCTAAATGCCTAAATGTGATCTTAAAAATTGCATTTTTAATTGTTTTGCACTTAACTTTTTTCTTTTTGTTTATCTCATATGGTTATGTAGACATAGTTATCATTTTATCAATAATCAATAAAATTAAAAGAATTACTATAATATAAATTAAATTTTAAAATACTTTTGTCCATATAATGAACGTAATATAAAGATTAATAAGATCAATTTGTAACAATTGATTTAAAAATTAAAAATACAAATGTTGATAATTATAAGACGTAAAAAAGTAAACATGACATTTGATAGTTAGTAGATAAATATGTATTAATCATCAGGATGCATAGTGTCAATGAATATTATCATAATATAATAAATATGATTCACAAATTATCTTGTATCAAAGTTTTTATCGTTTATATTATTCACAATTGTATATGTTTTCTTAATAATATTATCTAACCAATATTCCGCAATTCCCTACTATCGTTTCATTCGTTTTGAATTTAAACTTTTGATTCTCATTAAGTAATATTAATATTAACTATTTTTTTTTTTATATAATAAACTCAAAGTAAAACTAAAGTTATTGTTATATAATAATATAACATATATTATATATATTATATATATATTTTAATTTTTGTTTATTAATTTCGACAACTTTAAGCCACTAATAAATCAATTATAGAAACTAAGTTTTGAATTGCATTTATGAAGTTAAGAATACATTGTATTAGTTTTAAAATGTTGTTTTTTTCTAGTTTAGATAGTACTCCAAATATTTCTTTTGGCAATATATTGTATTAATAACTTTATCTAGTTGACAGGTATTTAAGTGTTCATAAGTGTAATGAAAATACACCAAAATATTGATTAAAGTAGACAAATATTGATAATCCTGTAAAAAAAATACACCATAAAAAAAACCGTTTGTTTCGAATGTAAAAGTGTTTTATTACTTTCAAATGTATAGAATCAAAAATTACAACACACCAGTACCTGTTCGACTTTTCAATTATTTTGAAGCTATAATTGTATAAAGTATAAAAATAATATGAGTAAAATAATTTTAATTAATTTTATTTTTTTATTATACTCTATGTCTAACCTATACAGTATGTCTTATTTAGTAAAATAATATTTTATTGAAACTAAATTACAAACAATAATGAGTTATATTTAAATCGTAGTTATAGAAATTATCTGATCTTTTATTTAAAAAAATATTTATTTATTTAGTAAAATTTTTTCCAAAATATATGTCAAGAAAGTCTGAGAAACATACGAACAATATATGAACTAAGAATTCCATATATTGTACATAAACCTATATAGGTACATGTGTAATGTGTTCATTGCCCTTATATATATGGCATTGAGTTATTTGAATATATAAAAAAAAAATAACAGTTTAAAGGAAATTTTTTCTTAAATCTCCAAGTATTGAATATTTTCTAAAAAAAAATTTCCATTTGCATGACATGTGTAAGTGCAGAAATGAGAATACTGAGGCAATAGACTGCAAATTTAAATCAGCATAAATGCAAAACAAATTTGTCTAGATCATAGAACAGTTAGTCGAAGGGAAATAAGAAAAAAATAAAAATAAATTCATACGTTTGAATCATTGGTTATAACTTAAAATCATATTCGAATAATAGCATTGAATATAAAGATTGAACAACCTATAGTCATTTGTAAATTAGGCAATAACGTACGGTATAGGTAACGGACTCCTATATATTATTATAAACCAATATAGGAAAGAACGTTAACAAATCAATATTATTGTGTATATTATTAACCTGAGCTTGCAAACATCATGAATATAACGTTATATATGACAAAAAAACGATTGAAATTTGTAAACATAATTAAAACAAAAAACTGTAAACAAAAATATTTAAATACCACAAAATAAAATATAATTATTAACAAAATATATAATATATCATTAAACAAAACATAACGCTAAACGAAATAATTTAAAATACATTTATTTAAAAGTTATAATATTGTATCCTTTATAGTAGTTCCAATATTTTTGCCTCAATTTTGGCTAAGTATGGAGCATGTAAATGATTAGTTTCTTTTAAGATCACTTCTATGTAAAATAAAAAACAAAAAAATGTATTGTTTTTATGGAATTGAACTGTGGCTGTACGATTTGAAATACTGTCTACTTCAAAATAATAACTTAATTAATATTTTTTTTTATAAATTAATCTAATTAATTAATTTCTATTAATTTCGTTAGTTTATTTGGTATACTAATTATTTAAGTACTTACTTTCATATATCGTTGTGATATGACATCAACTTTTACATGACAACTTTTTATATTCTATGAAGTGCCATACAACTTTTGATTCGTACACATTATGGATACTGTATAAAAAACCTTTATTTACTATAATATTTACGCCTTTTTGACTTTTTACGAATATAAGTGGAATGCAAGTTACGTATTTATGTTATTCATATACGTTCGCATACGGCTAGGTGTAATTCTGCACTAAAATCGAAAGAACGAATATTATGCTATCTTTGTCACAATAATAATTTATATCTGATAAATCGTTGATAACTTATTAGACTAGATTAATTTATTCATGGTATTTCCACCCGTTTTCGTAATGATTATCTAAGGTGGACTATAAGGTAGACTATATTCTACTATAGTAGAATATACCTAATAAGCGAATGTTTATTAGGTATATTCTATAATTTCTATAATATTATAAAATATTATTTTTATCAATACATATTTCGTTCACTCAAAATTTTAACTTCTAAATATTAGTATTTTTATATTATTTTTTTATTTTATTTTTATCAGACGTTTTTTAGTCGGATATTTTTGGTACAGGTTTTTTTTGAACAAATGTCGTGGATCAATTGTCGCCGGATATTATTTACTGAACCAAATGACGAGGAACCATTTTTGTCATATTAAAAAATATATGATTGAGCAATAAAAGTATATCTACCGCGGTCTGGGAATAGTTAAAAATGCATATCACCCCCTCCTTTTTTCAAAAAATCTAAGCACGCCACTGCCAACATGTGTTGCATCTGTATTCTGTGCGTATACACGCGTAACACCGTAACATAACAAATCTACATATCGGATTCTTCCTACAGCTCATTTATAATTAATTTAGCAAATTGACATATTATTGAATTTGTAGTGAAGATTATGAACTGTGCTTTAGCAAAGTTTTTTTTCATATTTTTATTTTCTAGATTTTATAGATTTGCAATGTTACCTATGTGTAAGACAAAGCTTACAATGTAGGCACGACGTCCTCTTTACTATTTGAATTAATTATGAAATATCCTCATGGACGTTATAAAATAAGTAATAATGATGTTAAATTGTTTTTTCATTTTTAATAAAATATTTTATAGTTATATTTGAAAATTAAAAATTATGATTGGTCCATATTATTTCTGTGACATAGGTATACATAATAAAATAGAAAGTGTTAAAATTTATAAAATTTTATTTCACTTTCTCCTGCAAAGAAAAAAAATATAAAAACTTCTCTAAAAACATTTAATTCGTAACTAAAGTTTAAAAGTCCGTATTTTAAATTAGTGAATATTATTCCATACACGATTAAATAAACGATTAATATACTTGTTTTATTTGTTTTATAGCTATCTCATATTTATATATATTATATTATACATACACCATTTTGACACAAAAATCTACAATAAACCAATAAATAAATTGTGTTATTACTTATTAATATATTAATATTATTATATTAGTTATTTATTATTCGTTGTAGGAAATTAATTATAAGGATACCTCCAATATATAGTAATAGTATTTCCTCGACGGGTTCCATTCGTATTTCGTGTAGTCAGGTTATATTATATATAGATTATAAAACACGTTTTTCAACTAGGTATTTCAAACTCGGTGATTTCAAAATAAAGTGGACAACGGTATTACTACAATATTATTATTGTACATAATATTATCCACATTTTATATACATATACTTTACCTCACTTTAACAGTTTAACCTGTTCCCGTTTTATGCAAATAAAACCACTTTTAATGATGTTTATAGTTTTATGCACTGTATTAATAGCAACATTATTGATTTGCATACAATAGTCAATGCTCACTATTGGAAAACGCGTATTATTTTTTTGCACGCTTGCACGGCAAGTTTAATATTTTTTTTTTGATGCTAGTCGAAACATTAGAAAATGCATCCCACGGGCGGAAAATTTACTGTCCAAATCAGATTTATATAATATTATAATAATATGCCATGAACGTATCGATAGGTGGGTTTTATCTAATATACTAGTAATGCATCAAATACTAGCTGGTAGGTGAATTATTCCCGTGCTATTCTATATAAAACAGTTTGACGAATCCAAACACTGATTAAGGCATGAACTGTTCATTATTACTGCGGATTACTTGTAATGTAGCTTATAGATATAGAGGCGATTTCGGTGACGGCAGAGGCATGAAAAAAATTATTTCAGTCTTGGGCGAAATGCAGTTCGATTTGTTCAATAACACACTTACCACAAAAGATACTATTTTACTTCCATCAACTACTCCTATCAATACGTGTTGTATAATAATATGTTTATAAACTCGCTGATATTTGATTAAACTGCACTTTCCGTCAGTGACGGAAAATAAATAATTTTAATTAAATATTCAAATCCTTTACATAATATATTCAAGTACAGTGTGTCAGTACAATTATGTAGTTCTAGAGATTATTATTAGTCCCAATAGTATATGATATTACATATTTATTTATGTAATGTTAGTTTAAGGAAGTCGATGCGATTCATTGTATTCGTAAAAATAAGCCTTGATACCGTAACCGCTGAGTCATATGAATCAACGGTCTATGCTTTATGTTGTAATAGTTATTTGATAATAAGAGAAAAAATGTGACACTCTGTAATCTGTTTTACATATTATATATTATTATATTTTAATAACATTTTATTTTATTTTTCAAAATACTTTTTTTTTACTTCGTGGCCCTTGTACTTTGAAACAGGTTTTTCAACATTCAACTTGAAAATATGTCCAACAACCTATAAGGATTGAATTTCCGATTAGTTTTTTCTGGTGTTATGTCGTCATAGGTCGTATAATACTTTATAATATAATATGCTGTGTGCTTAGTACAAAAGCGATTATCAATCGTTTCCGTACATTATAAATAATTAATTAAAACAGAAATTTGATAAACCATATTATTTTATGTACACGTTTATTAAGAGGCCATGACACGTTTGTGATCATTATTTAAAAAAAAAAAACAGGGAAAGTCGTATTGCTGTATAGTGGGTGTCTACTGTCTAGTGTTTCTCGTTATTGAGTAGGTCACTATAATGGGCTTATTAAATTTGAATTCATCGTCAGAAACCACCCTCAAAGTTGAAAATTGAGCATTTTTACTGCTTTTGATGACTTCAGACACAAAAAATAAACATCATCGTAAAATAAATACAGTTGCCGTTCCATACTCAAAATTTAAAACGGACACAACACGTTTGAACCTGTTGTAAAATCATATGGAACATTTGTAAATGAGTTGAACTATATTTATACAGGAAAAACGTACCTAATTTTAATTAAATTGTAGGGAGTACTCAACCACTATATTTTCCATCAGCCATTCTGTTTATAACAGTCGTCGCGGCCTGTTTCTTCGTCCTATTGTCTATTGTATGTTTATACTATCATTTTGTTTTTGATTTTTCATCCGTCGCATCATTAAGTGTGTTTCTATACTAAACTATAATATGCCTATATACTAGTTTTCTATTAATATCACTGTATACATAGAACTATTATAATAGTATTGAACAACGTGACGAAATTCTGGACATGAATCAACCAAATAACCAAATAATCCATATAACCTATAATCAACTGTTTTTGTGTCGTTTTCGAATGTATATTATATATTATATGTATTGACGTTTTGGCAAAACGAGACTTGGCCTAACGGTCTAGGGTTGCCATATGTCCTGGATTCGCCGAGACACTACCAATTTCATAACTTGTGACCCGGTACCTGTCAGGAAGAAAAGTCTCCGGACGTTATAACGTCCCCGATTAAAATTGTTAGTTTTGAAAATACCGATTTTGATTTAATGTAGAAAAACAATTTAATTATTGTCACAATAATTTTCATAAAAATACGTGATGATCGGCGGAAACCGGTCATTTTTACACTACATATAATATAATTATACTTATATTATTAAGACGCCTCTTTGGTGTGTACTTAGACAAAAAACTAACGCGATAAATTAATTTATATAAGAAATTCACTCAAAGATAATATGCAAAAATAAATACACTTTGTCCCTTAGTTAACTTTAAATCAATCCTCCAAATAAAATCATCTATCTTATTTGAAAGTTATCAATATTTTATTATTTTATTTATCTTTTATTTACACAGAGCTCTGGTATAGTATATAGATCGTATTGATTATTGACTCATTGTATTTTAATTGAGATATGTTTATTTAACGTTTATTACGTTCTTTAAATTTATTTTTTAACAATTAAAATTGTTTTGTCTTCATTTATTTAGACTAACCTCGTCCCGACGATACGTGCCGTTTTACCGAGGATTTTCTGAGGTATTTCACCGCGAAGTTACCTATATAATTCATTATTTACAGGTTCCCTTGTAGAAATAGTGCCATATCTGTTATTTTAAATGATAATTTATTACATTTATATAAAATTATAATATGAGAAAATATTGGAAAATCCTAGGAAAATCTTATTGAATAATCGCGTAACACTGTATGACGAGTTTTAGTATAATACAACAACACAATATATAAAATAATATCAAATATCATCGTGCATTATTGTTCTTTACTACACAATTCGTTTATAAATCGGAGATAAGCATAATCAGTATAAATTAGGTATAACGTATATTTTGTGTGTCAATGTAAGTATAATGCACAATTAATCTTAAAAACTAAAGCATAAATTCAAAATTGTAGTAAACATTTTTGATCGTATAATCAATGAGTGATTATAGGTAAATAAAAAGTATTTTTTGAAAAAGTATTGTTATGACAAATGATAAGAATTTATAATGAATAATAACACTTTGTTCATTATTATTATTGATTCGTTATTTGTACATAGTTTTTACAGTTTTAGATTCTGAGCGAAGTGAAGAATGTATTGATTTTATAATGATGTGTTTATTTTTTTTCTGTCCATCATCAATTTTTAGGGCAGTAATAACCCTTTGATTTTCTACTTCATTACTTAATTTTCACTTAAACACATTTTTAAGATATTTTAAGTTCAAAGTTGGACTAAATCTAAATTATATTGTTACGGATAATTCAAGAATGTTCGTGCACAAATAATTTTAATAAACACTTTAATACTTTCTATATTTAAAACCGAAAAGAAAACTTAAAATACATGGCAAATCTCGGTTCATTAGTTTCAACAATGTGCTGTTGGTTGTAGAAAGAATTGACCTATTATAAAATTTAAAGGTGATATTGTAATCTAGGGCCCCACGTAGACTTTTATTGATATTTTTTTATTTTTAAGTAATTTATGATTATTTTAAAATGTACAGTTTCAAAAAGGCCCTACATAATAATCTTATCTTTAAATTTTATAATAGATGGATTCACTCTAATATCAAAACTAACAACACACTATTAAAACTAGTGAACGAAAATTTGCAATGCTGTACGCATGTAAAACAACACATGCGGGTACGACGTTCTCTTAAACAAAAAATAACGCAAAACGTAATTTATAGAATACCATTAAACAAAAAATTACGCAAAACGTAATTATTTAAAATCCATTTACTTAAAAGTTTTTATATTGGTTTCGTAAAAATATTTATTCCACGTGATTTAGCAATCAAATTTAGCGATTAATCCAAGAATGTATTATATTCCGTATTGGGCCATTCGCCGCATTAGATAAACGATAAACAATAAACACAAAAGATGTATAACGTTTTAATTCCAATTAACGATTAACGCAAACATTGTATAACGTAGATTCTGAATAATGTAAAACAAAATTTTATTTTTTAATTCAGAGCCCGCAATACCTTTATTCTAAAAAATAACGTTTGATTTTAAAACGATGTAATTATCAACAATGGAAATTTGTTTGAAACTATTATATTAAATATTAATACCTATACAACTTTTGATTTGATTTTAACAGTTCCGTGTAATTTATTATGATAAATTAGGTTCACTTTTGTTGATTAATTTTTAGTCGCGTATTACACTATTTATAATTTACGAACCATACAAAGTATAATTTTTCATTAACTATAGAACAATGTTTCATTCTTGAATAAAGTAGTATCATCAGGTTTTTATCAAAAGTACTACTAATTAAAAAAAAAAAACATATTAATTGGTTCAATAATTATAAAATTACGCATTGGGGTACAAAAAATTGAAATTATCAATACAAACTCGTAGTTTGTATGAAGTAAGGTCACACTATGATACTTTTTGTTTGGAAAAAAATACATGTCATAAATATGACTTAAGCCATTAAAAATGTATTTTATTTTTTAATTTATAATAATCTATAATTTGCTTATGCCAACTTAAGCCTTTTGAATTTACCAGTTATTTTATTATTGTGAGACATTTTCTACCATAACACAAAAACGTATGTACCATACCACGTGGGTTTTTAAACTTGTTTTTATCGCCATATTATTCTATGCTATGAGTTTATGACTTTACTTATTATAATATTAGTTTTGTTCATGATGTTAGTTGTATTCGCTCTATATCGTGGTTTACTGGTTTATTAATTTAATATCCATTTATCATTTATTCATTACCTATATATTTTACAAGTTTTACTTACCAATATCAAAATTAAATGTAGTTATAATATAATTGATTAAATAAATTATTATAGCTTCGAAGCACTACTTAATAATATATAACTATATATTTATTATTAAATGAATGAATTAATTAAACCTATTATAGATTACTATTCTCATATAAAAGTAAAATTTAATATTGTGTTATATTCACTTAAATATATTATAATATTAAAGTTTGATACTATAATACATAAATATAAGTTTTATTTTTGTTTAGTAGGTATAACAAATTAATCAAATAAAACAATTAGAGTAACCTAAGGTAAAAGTGCGCATGAAGTAAGAGTTCAATTCCACTATTATAAATTTAATTTTCAATAGGTATATAGTCAAACTGTTTATTATCAATGATTATTTTATTATTTCTTCATGTTCGTCTACACGTTTGCACATGGTTGGGACATTATTTTGTTAAATATGAGGCAAATTAAATTATTCAATCTTCTGATGTAATATTCCAGTATTTTCTAAAGTTTATTTTGTAAGCTAAATACCACTTGTATTAAAAATTAAACTGTTAATCAAAAATAAATTGTTGTAAACTTTACATTACAAGTGTCTTATAATAGTATCGTTACACAAATAAAAAGATAAAAATGATTAAGTTAAAAATTTTGATTTGGGGTAAGAGGACGAAATTAATCTGGGGTAAAAGTTCGCAGTACGTACTCTTACCCGGGCCCAAAAAAATTTAATTTTCTAATAACTTTATTTTATTAAATATCTGTCCTTTATAATTTTTAATTTTAGAACTCATGTAAAAAAAACAAATCTTGTCCCAATTACTGGAGTAATATATAATGCTGCAAAAAATTAAATTGATACTGAAGTATCGACTTTTAGTGCAGTAGTGCAATTAGGAATAGGAGAGTCAGCATTAAGAAAAATATTAAAAGTTGGACATGGTGTTACATCACTGAGTCATTTTAAAAGAACATTTAATGATAAACAAAAAAAAATAAATATCAGAATATTGTAAAGACTTAGACAATATATTTTATGGGCTATATTTTAAAAAATTACAACATAGCATATCAACTTGCATTAAAAAATAACATTGAACATCGATTTAACCAAGAAAAACAATTAGCGGGATATGACTGGGTAAATTATTTTATTGTAAGACATAATTTATCATTAAGAACTCCTCAATAAGCAAGTATTACGAGAATCATGGAATTCGATTGTAATCAAATAAATAGATTTTATGATAATCTAAAAACAGTGTATCAAAAATTAAATGTACCACCAAGTCGTATATTTAATATGGACGTAACGGGAATACTTACAGGGCCAAATAAAGTCTCAAAAATGATTTCTTGTAAAGGAAAAAAAGTAGTGAGAAAATCTATTAATGCCCAAACGTGGTGAATTAGTTACAGCAGTTTGTTGCTTCAGTGCGAATATATTTATGTGCCCCCTATTTTAGTTTTTCCAAAAAAAAGAATGAAAGATGAATATTTGAACGGGGCACCCTCAGAAATTTTAGGTTTATTATTTGATAGTGGTTACATAAATTCAGAGTTGTTTTTAAAGTAGTTAGAACATTTTAAACATCATGTTAAGCCATCTGAAAACTCTTCAGTATTACTTATTTTAGACAATCACACCTCGTATATTAATATAAATACAATAACATGTTGCCGAACAAACTTTATACATTTGGTAAGTATACCACCACATTCGAGTCATTGTACTCAACCATTAGATAAATATTTCTTTAAGACGTTAAAAAGCTACTAAATTCATTAATAAATTTCATTGGCTATATGACTTATTTATTTTTTTAATTTTTTTGTTTAACCGGTTAAATATATGGTTGTTGTATTTAGTTCTGTCGTAGAAACGTGTAAAGATAAAATTGTAGAAATGCTTTCAATTAACTACTAGTGTTACGACGAAGTATAACACATACATTATGTTTAGATATACCTACTCATTATTATAAATCATATTGATTTATGAACAACTATTTTCTGATTGTTGGTCAGTCGAACTACTGAAATTAGTTGATTAGACACATCAGTTTACTATTAGCGATTTATGCATAGACCTTTGAATCGTTCAATTAAATACACAATTCAATATGCGTGACTACATCAGATATAAATTACAATAGTAATTTAAATTAAAAAAACTTATTTTAAACATTTATTGAAACAGAAATTATAAGTTACGTATATACATAGGTTATAAGTCATAAATGTAAAACGTGGACTTTGCCGGGTTTAGTCTTATAGGTGATAATACTTAATTTTTCTTTTTAATTAGAATTGTAATCAAAAACAGTTCAAATATTTGAGGATTAAGTACCTATTTATACATCATTAGTTAAATAAAATCCAAATAATTACAGATCAACATATAATTATATTTACCTATATAAAAAGAATAAAACGTGTAGAAAACGGAAACGAACTATATTTAGATAAGACTGAAGAATGAGCAATTAAGAATTTAATTTTTAGATTGTCTTATTAATACTTTTCACACTAACAATAACTGGTTGATAGTATTTTACCTTTAGAACTAGGTATAGTACATTGATCGTGATATAACTTATATTATACTTCTGACTTACAATATTAAGCAATCTATTGCTTGAATAAATAAAAATATCAAAAGAAAATCTAATTTACCTCAATCGTAAATGTATTATTATACTTTTTAAACGTATTATATTTTAACATATTAAAATAACAATTATATATAGCTACATTTTACGTAAAATCATAAAATGTCAAAACATATTATATTTTGACACATGTCGTACCTACTCAATATAAAATTATTAGTATCTTTATTTGTTTTATCACTGAGTAAAAAATAGTCTATAGAAATAATACTTGATATTTCGAGTTGATGAAAATCCTTGAAAGAACACAATTATGTGCCAGAACCTATAATAAAATACGCGAACAATTAATTAAATAGATCTGTAAAATACAATATGCAATCATACTAGATGAATTATGATAATTATTGTTAAAAATAAAAATGTAACACGAAATACAAATAAATCATATGAAAATAATTGAAGGACTTTTTAAACATAAAAGAACCGGCACACAAGTACAAATTATATTTTGCGGCAAAAATACAACGGTAAAAATCGGTATTTTCAATTATAATGATTAAAATATCATGAAATCTAGTCCTTGGTCGAATTCTTGTGTATCTTCTATATTATCCACAATTTATTCTAAATTTCAATATTTATTTTTACGCAACCTATATATTTCAAATTGTTCGAATAATTTAACCAAGTAAAATTGTCTACACGTTATTAACGTTACGTACCTACCGTGTTTTATTTAGTGCGCAGTTATGTGTTAATCAGAGAAAAAAATTATTTTCAAGAAAATAGAAAACCTTCAAAAATTCTAATATTGTACTCATTAGAATAATCATTTGTTGATGAGTTAATGTATGACATTGATTTATGGTTGTCTATTATTTTATTTATTTTATAGAGCCAACTTGTTTTTAAAATTTTATCGTGTATAGTTAATGTTAATATAAATATTTGGTTAAAATGTCAAATCCATATGACTATTCTTCTCCGAATTACAAAAAAATAAAAGTCACTTCACTTAATTTATTATTTATTATTTAATTTAATTTATATTAATATTATTATATTCTTACTTATTAAAGTAGTTTATTTTATTATTAGTAAAACAATAAGTTGAATTAATTTTTGCCGAAAATATTGCATTTGAAAAGGTCATTGTGTGTATAAAATATAATAATATATACTTAAAAAGTTTCAAGTTTCAAATACCCTACCTGTACCCACGAATAATATTTTTAAATTACAACAAAATTACTAAAATTATTATTTTTTGTTTAAATATTTCGTCCATTTTTTTTTTATTAAATAATAAAAACATTTTATATTTATTATTTACTTTTTATGATTCTTATTCAGGTTATATATTATTGTAAACATATGTTGAAAACTGCCTTAATATATATATATATATATATCGTAATTTAAAATTATTTGTATAGCTCACATTATGATTTATGACTTATAATTACTTCATAGGTACATTTTTTTCTTACGAGTGTGTTTGATATATACACATCGCAAGTACAATTGATAAGATTATAAAAGTAATACTTATTTAGTTTTTCAAATAAATAATATCACGAGTTCATCCAAGTTTGTTCTGTATTATTTTAATTAAAAAAATTATTGATTTAAGTAATTCCTGACTTAATGTTATATAAATCTACAGAACCCTTAAGAATTTTATACTTTAAATGAAATTATATTACAGTTAATATATGTGTATAGAATTTATAAAATTTTAAATTGTAAAACTAAAGGATTATTTCAAATATGTACGCTGGCATGCTGCGTATTCCAAACAAAATATAACTTAAGCCTACTAGCAATATTGTTATAATATGAAGCACGTAGTTTCAAAGAAACCGTATAGAAAACCAGATAACTGACATTAAAAGCTTTCCAGCGAAATTCGAAGAATTTATTTGATTGTATACTTTCTGTGCGCCTTTATAGTTTATACATGTTAACAATGCACTGGAATTAAAATATTTTTTTTTCTTAAATGTTTTCATGTTTATTTTAAATTATCCAATATTTGTGTTACATGCAGATATAAATAAATATAATATTATCAATTGACTTTTTGATCTTATTTTTTATATCACACTATAATATCATAAATAATTTGTAAAAACCCTTGAGTAATAATAATCATCTATGGTGTAGATATAACAATATTATGTGTGTACTATGTTGTAAGTTGGAATTAATTATTAAAGTTAACTATTAATTTATAGTTGGTGAACTGTATATCATGAATGTTTTCTTAAAGGGACAATTTTAATTTGCTTTGTAGAAAGTTACTTTTATCTTTTAAGATAATTATTAAAACTTCTTTATTTTTTCGAATTAATCACTTTTGTTAGTAAGTACTTATATTATATTTGTGATATGACAGTGTTAAATTTAAAATAGACATTGAACTTTTACATGGGCATGTAAAATGTGTTGACAAACTTTAAAAATGACGTCATCAATTACTCAGAAATTTTTGAGAAAACACAATAACTGACAAGAACAAAAAATTCAAGAATTAGTCAAAAAGAGCAATTAACCTTATTAAAAAACCTTAACCTTATTTGAAGTAAATCGATATAAATCATTTTTTCAAATAAATGGATTAAACTGAACTTTTAACATTAATATGACATCCTTTCAAATTTCTGAATTTTTATATATTTTATTTTTGTTTTAATGTTTGATGTTTTTAGTACAGAAAATGTATAACTTCACATAGACATTATTTGTTTAGATTTTATCAAGATTATAGTATATTCTGTAACTTGTTTTATTTGTAACTACGTAAACATAATTATCAGATTTATTTTAACTCAATATGTAAATTTAGGTAACGACTATGACTAAATGACTTGAAATTTCAAAAAAGAGTTTATTTCTATAGTTTGTGAAATATGGCTATAAAATAATTTTTAATTTATTCACCATTATAAGTATTTATTATGTATTGTATTTTAAATATTAATGCTATGCCTAACTTATAGTTTTAATGATTGAAGAAAAACTGAAAAATACACAGTTAAACTATTCGTAAATACAAAACTTGAATGGTATAAACTAAGTAATATTGTAGTTATTTACAACTATTTTCTAATAACTTATTTAAATTAATTATGAACGATTTATGAATGTTGGAAATTTCTAATGTTGGATGAAGTACTTGCTCAAAGAATTGAAGTAATGCTTTTTATATTTGGTAATATTGCAGAGGCATTGGTTAGGAAACCATTATCATTTCCATACTTATACTTCTCGATCCACTATAAAAGATTGCATGATTACCTAATTTAACATTGCCCTTATCCGCCCATATTTTTTTCCTGAAATGCTTCTATTGGTATATAATTGTACTTCATAAATTATTTTCAAAGGTCCTACAGGCTTTTATAACGTTGTTTATGTTCCATGTTGACTGTCTGTTTAACTGTCCAGGACCTAGTTTTTAAATTCGTCACAATATGTCTTTATGTGGTAGTGTTGTTATCCCAACACTCAACCACCAAACCACCAACCTGGAGGGCCAGATCATCCCAATCAATAAAGACCAGGGTGATGGTTATTGTAGTTCCTATTCCCGGTGAAGGGTAACGCCGTAACAGATACTGGACGATACTTTCCCAACACCATCATAGATGTACTTATTATAATTAATAATGCAATCATTATATTAATTATATAATATAGATCTTTCAAATTTATAACTGTATCGATTGTTGATTGATGACGTATGACTATAACTTATAAATTATAACTATGTTCTATAGTTAAGAACGAAAATTATGGTAATCAGTTCAAGGGCAATAAGTGTTAAGGCTATATAATACTAGAAACAAACCGACTTGAGCAGATATAGTGTTTGTTGGATTATATAGATTTCTCATTTAGTCATTAATTGTTTTTAACTTTTAACTTATATCAACATAGTGTAATAAAATATATTATAAATATAAATATATATTTTATAAAAAAATAATGTAATATAATATTTTTCTATTTTATTTTCTATTTTATTATTATAAATTTATGTTCACAACAAACTATTGAATAGATAAAATTATAGAGCATTTTAAGCATTATTAATAAATACATAATAGTTATATCACTTTATTTATTAATATTTATAATGACAAATTTATGCATTTGTTCAAAGGCACTTTTGTAATAAATTAAAATATACTTAATAAATATGAGTAAGTTAATTGGGGCATTCATTGTTTTAGACCCCACTTGCATTATCATGCACTATAGCTCATCATTATGAGAAATTAAAATGTAAAAATATCCCAATTCAAGACAAAAGTATATAGATATTATTTGTACCTCTCCTCATTGATCATGAAAAAGTCTCTTAAATTGCAAGGAAATGTTAGAATTATATTATATTATTTACGTGTTCGTCATAGTAAGTAGCTTAAAATATCACCATAGCAACAGGCATCTGATAGTTGGACAAAAAACTGCGTCTTACAAATCGCAGATAAACCCTCAGGCAAAAGAGATATTTATATCGAAAAAGTTGGGCATGTGGGTACTGTTCTACTATACAATATGTGGGTCACTGTAATACACGTGTTCAATGATACGTATTTAATTATATAAAATCATTGTATACGAAAAATGATTTTGAGCAGAATTAATTGCTTTGTCAACATATATTTTTAAGTATATTTCATATTATTTTTACTATTAGAGTAATTTATTTTACTATCTGTAATACAGTAGGTTAACTTTTCCAATATAAAGCATTTAAAAACGTCATTGTGTGTATAAAATATAAAAATATACTTTACAATTTCTAAGTACCCACAAAAAATATACTAACATCGTTATTCTTCATTTAAATATCTAATTTCATCCAAATTTGAACTTAAAATATCTATAAAAATAAACTTTGTAATTACATTTTTTAGATTTTTTGATTGCAGTTCTATTTTTGAGAAACCTTGTTTTAAATATTCAATCCTTAGCTATAAAGATCATTTTATATATTTTTAGCTACAAAATTATTTGCAATGGGGATGCTATTTATGCTTATTAAATGCTCAAAAAGAGACAAAATATTTTTAACATTTTATTATATTTGGAAAATAGTCATTTATGAATATTTGATGAAAATGTTATGTTTCTTAAGACTCTTCGTATTCCCAATTATTCTAAATTTTTTTTTTTTTGTTTCCCCTTACGTCTATAAAAACTACTAAGAATTTTTTACTTTTGACAAGTACCAATACCATATTAAATTTCCTACAAGAAAAAATGTTGAAGTAGAAAATTGTAGCATTTCTACATCTTTAAGAAGTGATGACAAACAGAAAAAAATACATCATTGTAAAATCAATTCATTCGTCGCTCCACTCAGGTTGTAAAAATAAATTATTATTTCCCTCGTATAATGTACGTATAAATATTTATATTTATTAAATATCTTTACAGCGTAATGTTATGTTAAAATCTTATAATGAAAGTGGTTTCGTATACCCTAATATAAGTTATTGTTTTTTATAAAATCTAATGTTTTTTATTATAATATGCTTGATAATTCAAAGATGATTTCCTATCTCGAATTAGAAACTATAATCATTTGTACAGTTTTATTGGTTTGCATCTTGCATGTTACCATTGGATGGACACATTTATCATTTAATAGTGAAATAGATATAATAAGATTATATTATGGATTCATTTATTTTTGATTTCTAGCATTTATCTCATTGTTTGTTGAAAGACCGTGGGTAACTGTTAAATGAATTTGGGAATAATAAAAAGAAAGTTTTGAGATTTATATTTGTATTTTGTGTTGTTTGGCTATGTACCACACTGATTCTTAGCTTAAATAATAAAACTGATAAAAAAAAAAAGAAATGATGAATAATGTTTGACTTATAAACCCCGACTTTGTTGGATAAAAATTGTATCAATATTTTGTAACTAATTTGTAAATATTTGTAGCTCATTTATCACTCACTTTTCAGAATTTTAAACTCCTTAAATATTTTTGTTGTTAAATGATTGTAGAGACTTGAAATGTTCACCAAATACTCATATTGTCATTGACAAAACATAATTTTCAAAATATTTTGATATTTTTCGTGTTAATTATAAATATTTGAATTTTTTACTTTTTAAAATTTTTTTTTCCATTTAAATATCACAAAAGTTTAGTTTTTGAGTAAAAAAAAGAATATCCTCATAAATTAATTTACTATAGAAATTGAAAAAAAATTAGTGTAATAGATATTTTTATGAGCGATTGAAGTTCAAATTTTTGATTGACGAAATATCTTCAACCGATTTTAGTTGTTTAGTTTTATTGATCCTAGAAACTTATAACATTT
>JACXSJ010000330.1:197832-208127 GCA_014851325.1 Pentalonia nigronervosa
GTATATGGATATGCACGATTTTTTTTTTTTTTTTTGTAAGCGTTTGAAGTACTAATTTTGACAAAATTCATCAAAATTACAAAAATATGTACTTAGTTATAAATGAATTGAATGATATTTTTTATAGCTGAGGTTTGAAAATTGAATACCAAGTTCCAAGTGAGTAATTATTTCTGAAATCCAAAAATCTTCAAAAAATAAAAGTGGGTACAATTTTTTGTATAGACATTTAAAGTTCAAATTTAAACGAAATTAAATATTTAAACTAGAGCTTGTATTTAAAGACAAAATTTCGTTTTATGTTATTTACAATCTAAACGTTATACAATTTTTGCGTTAATCAGAATTTAAACGTTATATAAGTTTTGCGTTTATCGTTATTTAGAATTAAAACGTCATACAACTTTTGGGTTTATTGTTTATCGTTTATCGTTAAAAATAATATCAAATGAGGAGAATAGCCTGAATACGGAGTATAATTAATTCTTGGATTGATTGCTAAGATTGAATCAGGTGGAATAAATATTTCTACGAAACAATATTATAACTTTTAAATAAATGGATTTTAAATTATTTCTTTTAGCGTTATGTTTTATTTAATGATATATTATACATTTTGTTAATAGTTATATTTTACTTTGTGGTATTTAATTATTTTTATTTACAGTTTTTCGTTTTAATTACGTTTACACATTTCAATCGTTTTTTGTCATATTTAACATTATAACGTTTGCATGCCCTGATTTAAACAAATAATCACGATTTTAGTTATTTTGTTGTTTAAAAATATTATTCGTGAATTCTTGAAACTTTTACATATAAGGATGATTGGGGTAGTTCCCGTATGCGGGGCAAGACCATATGATACGATTTTTTAAACTTGGTCAAGTTAGAAAAAAAATAACGATGTTTATTTTTCTTGATCCATATTATACTTAAAGTCATCGATAATATTACTAAAAATCTAATTTGTAATTAATTCCTTCTCAAATTCCTATTATTACAAAATGTGTAATCACTATTTTTTTTTTATTTTATGATTAAAAATTGTTATATCTAATTTCTGTTTAATATCAAAAAGGACTGTGTCAAATTATGAACAATTAAGTAGGTAGAGATTACTTAGTAGTACAATTTGGAAAAATATTGTTTATACTTTTTGCTTAATTGGTGTTAACTCGAAGCCACCTATTATGTGGCCAACAAACATGTTTTGTTAAATTATTATTTATAAAATTTGTTATGTAAGGTTATACATCTTAAAACTACCCTACAAAATGTAGCTAGTAATGAAGGAAAAGTAATATGTGTATTGTGTTATTGTTATGTTTTGTTCTAACAAAAATTTGTAAAATAGTAAATACTTACTATTGTGAATAATTATATAATATATGAAGAACATAATAATCTTATAAAATATGAATTAACAGTAATTTATGTTATTAATTAATTTTTATTAAGGGTATTGTGTATTTATACTGATTATACTTATACTATTTTAGACCACAAGTAGCCATTATTCGGTTTGCCCCAAGAAAAATACATTCAAAAATAGGATATTTTGTTAAGTCAATGATAAGATTTTTAAAAATGCATAAATATTTGCAAAGTTAACAATATTTAAAATATAGTTACACAATCCAATTTCAATTTCTTGAAATATTTTAATATTAGAGCTGTGACTTACTCAATGACAAGGTACACTCGACACCTGTAGCTGTAGTACAGCGGAACGCGGTTATTTACTTGCTGACTTTTTATTATTAACATTAACATAATAATATAATAATATCAATAAAAAAAAATGTGGTATCAACTATTTTTTGTATTATTATTTAATAGTCACAATTCACAAATAAAACAGAGTTGATACAATTTCCCTATTTTATCAAAAGGTTGGAGTTGGGTCAGAATTTTAACATCCGATTTCACGAGAGAATAATTCTCCAATTGAAGCGATGATAATGTTGAATTAGTCAATACGTAAAGTCTAAATCTATAATTCTACCGTATTTGAGATTGTTAATATAAATTATTGTTGCAGTTTTGCCTACGCATTACAAAGCATTATACATTATTTACATTACGCCGATTGATTTTATTTTATTGAGAAATGCATATATTATTTTATTATTTATATTTTAATACTACATGGTTTTTAAATTAATGGAAAGCACTAAATAGTTAAATTTAGTTTGAGGTTATTCCAATGATAAATGATTTGTATAGGTACAAACTGCTAACTACATTGATAACCACTATAATTATTGACATGGATATGGGACAAAATAATATTCTTAAGCGCTTTCAATGACGGAATATTTTATTTTAACAATGAAATCTCTTCAATTTTGCGAAGAAGTTAAAAACCATATTAATACGCAACATTCAAGGTCTAGTATTTACGGATGTATTTTTAAAATTGAATTTAAATATTTCCACATAATAAATGATGTTTTACATATTTCATTTTGTGAACGAAACAAGTAGATTGTAAATAGACTGTTCAATAACATGGCATAGTAATATAATAATTCATTTTCAGAGTAAATATTATAAAATTACTAAAAAATATCATTCTATGATCACAATAGTTTTGGGTCGACCTCAATTATTCATTTTTTTCCCTAGTAAACTCAATAAACCATTATTGTTATTCTAGAAATGTACCTTTTCGTCATAAATTTCCATTAGAAAATTCATATTAAAAATAAAGTAACATATTTATAAACTATAATAATATACAATATAGTATTTTACTTTATAGCAAAATGTAGTTTATGTTCTATGTTCAGTTTATATAAAGGGTAAAACAAATTTCTTTTTTTAAGAATTTTATGTGCATTCATTACAACTTTATTTAAATGAATATCTACACTTCACCGTACAACATTAATTTCCATATTTGTTTAGGATGCTTGTAAAACAATTTATTTAGATTCTACAAATACATTAAATTATACTTATAATCATATATATAAGCAAGTAAATTTGAATACCAGATTTTAAGTTTCAGCTAACATGTGATTTTAAACGCGTTATTATTTTCCAAACATTTTACCTTAGTTTTTTCCTTTTATGGCAAAAATATCTTATAGTTTTTTTAATAAAAATATAATTTTTACGTAGGTTGGTTAGGATAAAAATAACGTTAATTGCTTATATCATATCTGGAATAACTGTGAAAATTTGGTGAAAGAATAATATACTTAAAGTAGTATTTACTTGCTTAACAATATTTTATTAGATGGTTTGACTCTAAATATAGCAAATACTTATTATTTCAATCACATATACTTGTTTTATATGTAAAGAGTTATTCATCTTTTTCACATGATCATAAAATTATGTAATTTATATAAATTGTATAAATTAATTTAAAATCATTTTATCACTTCTTATCCATCAGACGAGATTTTCCCAATAACTTGCAGAATCAAACAAGACCAAAATATGTTAATCATAGACAAAATATTATACATAATGTTAGGCCTACATATTTTATCACAATAAATGAATAAGTAATATTAAGATGTTATTTTTTTAATTCAATTATCACAAGAAGATTTAAAAAAAATAATATTTCTTTATTATTTTAGTCAAGTTTATCTATAAGCGATTACTCATTTTAATATTTTATCTTTCCATATCAATTTATGCAATAACTATAGGTATTGCAAAAGCCAATGCTAAGTGTATTTATACAATAATAAGAAATATTCTTCTTTTTGAGTTAAGTGTTTATAATAACTAAATGGCTATACGTAATAAGTAATAATCAACAAGTAGACATTTTAAAATTTAATTGAGTCGATCAGAGCCAATAGTTAACCTTACCTAACCGTATCTTACAAACAGCTAACGAGTACATTACATAATATTTTATCAATGATAAAAAAAAAATTATGTTTTCACTATAATTGCATTTTTATTATCAGCTATAAAAAAATGAAAATATACATCATATTCCCCGATTCCTTGGATGTTGAGAATTAATGTCATATTACTATCTAATAATTCAAGTCACCGATTTATGAAAAAAAGAACAAAATAATCACGAAAGTTATTTTTAACGAACAGTTATAAAAGGTTTTTATGATATCCCTTAAACTACCTCTACCTATTCTATACATCGTAGAAAATACAAACAATACTATTGATCTTTTCCTATTAAATGTTATATTTCTACTGACCAACACGAACAAAACATTACGTCAATACCTTTGTATTTAGAGGACGTCGCACGAAAGTTTGTTAAACTTTATGCACAATATCTTACATCATCGCAAAATTAAGTTCGCGTTGTCCTTTACATAATATGTAAAGGAATATTATATAAGTATAAATATTATGGTTGTAAGGTAATTTTATAGCTAAGGCATACACCGGACTTATATCTTAAACATTATAAATACTAAAATACCAATATTTTTAAGATTCTCATAGCCTAGTTTATAAGTAGGTACTAATCATCGCATTTTATCTAAAGTGATGTGTGTTAATCGTTTTTTTGATAATGGCAAAGCTAACCGTTTTCGATTTATTTAATTTAAGTACTATGGATTTTTGAATTGTATATTTTTTTTTTTCAAAAATTTAAAAATAATTAGTTATACAATTTAATATTATATAAATGCACTTTTAAATGAGAATTATTTATATAGAATGAAAATTGATTGCTCGAAAAATAATTTAAATAATTACAAATATTATTCAGTTTAAAAATATGCTAAATAATATTTTTTGCATTATATATTATTGTGATTATCTTAATTTGTTATGAAATATTTTTCTCGGGATAATTTAGTTTTGGGATATTTTGTCAGTGATATTGACACACACAATTCGTAAAACGAGTGATTAATGGTTAGTGATTAAAATCTTTGAGGTGAATCGGGTCAAAAACTTTTTCTTTCATATTATACAAATTCTTCTTATTTATTTGTACAAATTGATAATCTTCACATTTTAATAACATTTACTAATAAAATAAATATTACTGATAACTAATTCTATGAGCATAATATGAATTTTAAAATAAAATTTAAAAGTTATAATTATGTTTGCTTTAATAGAAACGATAGTGGTGAATACATTCTGGTAAATTCCGCTGCTGTTTGCTGTCGCAAAAAATAGCATTTGCATTTATTTTCCCATTAATTTAGGTACTTTTTTAGATTTCTGATATATTTTGCTTAGTTTATCTACTACATACCTAGTTAAACTATAACTGGTATAGTGACTACTGATGACTAAGTAAATACCATAATATACTATTAGAAAAAAAGCTACAAGTTAGGTAGGAGTAGCCAGATTAGTTTAGGTCAGGCAAGCTGACGGGTAGGTACCATTATAAATCGTTTTCCGTTCATTTTTATAGCATAATATGATTTAGCACTAAATTCACTTTCAAATTATTTAGTACAATCAGTATAGGTTTCAATTCTTCGATGTCATGTTGTACTTACACTGTTTTACGTGTAACGATAATGACAGTCCATAGAGAAACTATACCTAAGAGTGGCGTCAAATATGAGTTCAATTGTAGAACTTGTTTAATTTTATGAAATAATGCAATACACCTACATAGTTAGATAGATACTATGTTTTATTGCTGTAGATAAGATTACCATTATAGAGTATTAACATAATTAATCCTAATCATACAAAAACATAATAATATGTATATTTGTAAACAGTAATCAGTAGATATGTAACCAATAACCGTGTAGATATGAATGAGTGGGTATTAATGAACAGTTTGACGTTTAATTGTTATCTTGATACACATTTATAGCTATTTAATAATTTATGTGTATAGTAAGAACATGCAGCAGTTTTGATAAGGTAAATTTTAATTTTAATACATAAACTAAGAAAATGTAATATTACTGTAGCCTGTAATAAATATGCCCGATTTTTAAGCAAAGGACTGATAATATAAAATTATTGAAACACTGAAATTTTTTTTTAATTTTCTTCAAGTTGTATTGGAAATCAGCTAAAACGAAGTAAAATTAAAACATCGTTGGACAGTTAAATGTATCATCATACTGCTCATAATCTAGATTTTAATAAAATTATATTATGATATATCGAAAATATATGAAGTATTATTCATAAATCTTCCCTAATTTATATAAAAATAACTATAATCGTGTATAATATTTATATAGAATACTATTATATGCCATCGATTTACTAAAGAATTCTGAATGATTTATTGTACAAATGTTTTTAACTTTCTAAATTTAGACTCATCTAGCCTAAAGAAATAGTAATATATCTGAACAATACATTTGTGAAATAAATTTAATGAATAATTCGTTAAATGCATACACATTCTAATTAATCATAATATCCACCACTAAAATATGTACATCAATACTAATTTAAGAAGCATAAAATCCTGCAAAGTTCTACATGTTAATTTACAATTAACTGCAGCGTTTCTTTTTGTTTAAATTATAATAAATATGGACTTAATCATTAAACAAAAAAACTCGCATGTCGTATAAAAATAAATATATTTTATAAAAAATAAATTTATGAACTAATAAATAACTAAATTGCTTAGGTATAAGGTTTGTAAATTAGGTGCACCATTCGTAATATTTTGAAATTTAAAAAAATAGAAGATGTGATGACTGATAAATTAATTAAAAAATAAAAAATATTTATTTTTCAAACATACAAAACGTTTAAAGAAAATAACAGTTTAATAAAACACTAAAAATTACATAAATTTATAATTTGCATAATTAATATACAATTAACTATGGAAGGAATGATAATTAACTATACTATGGATTGAAATATCCGTTTATATTTTGAACCAAGTGCATATAATAATACAGTACAATAATAATTAATAACTTGTAGGTTAGGTAAACTACACCAAGTACCACGTACTATATGTATAATTAAATTAAGTAGGTATCTAGGTACCTGATGCATTAGTTGTGTACACTACTTTATAGACGTAGAATTTCATATATAAGTATGCTCTACATAGTCGTATCATGGTTAATTCTTACAGCTATATAATCATAAATACCTATGTCTAAGTATATGCTGGTGTCTCCGCTGACAAAAAGGATTGTCTGTGATGTGTGAAATTATAATAAATATAAAAATTAATAATTATGATAAATATATAATAAATTTCTAAAAAAAACACTTTAACACAGATTCAATAATCATGACTGGTTAATAAAAAGCATGATAATGGACTTTAAAATTTTAAATCCACGAAGACATTTTTAATACTAGCTACTGTACACACGAAATCGAAAATTACTAAGTGCATCCAATTGACACGCTTTATAATATTATGGCATTTCACATATCTATATCCTGTGTTCAATCAATTACAGGTATATATTATTTTAGTAATTGTAAATAGTATAAAATATTTATCTTTTTTTTTAACAATTACTGTGCGTAGAATACCTATTTATTATTTGCATAGTGATGAAAATCACCAAAGCTATAGTTGACCTGCATATTTATTTATTAGTCTGATCTGTGATTCTTACACGCATTGTATTCAATAATAATTTTTTTCTAATTCGTTTATTTTAATGAAAATTTATAATCTGTACAAGTAAGTACAATGAGCAAATGAGTGGAGTAAATAATATGAGGCGGTGAAAAAGAAAACATTGAGTAGAAGTTTTACATTAAAAACTCCTGAACATGAGTGATAATTTTTGGAAGAAATAATATTATACACGCTAAGTGTGATATGCATTGAGAAAATTTCTGGGCCATTCAAGTTTCTGACGTCTGGCTGGGTTGCCCGGAAATGTCCTGGAATTAAGTTGAGCGATGGGGGTGTTTGAATGGTTTTCCATATTGGAGTGTAGGCATGAGTAATATATGGTAGCTGTTTGCCTTATGATGGTGAGGATTTGAAGGTTATTATATAGTGCGATATTTGTAACGTACTAAGAGGCTTAAGCAATCATGCGGAGGTAGATGGCTTGGAATCCTTTAACAGTTCTAGTGTTTCATGGTTTAGCGGTACTCCCTGAACAATATTTTTTTGTTTTGAAAGATGTAGCAATGTGGTCCATTACACGGCGAAGTTGGTGGAGAGTAGTATGTTTGGCTCGGAAACCGAATTTGGAAGTTGAGAAAGGCGTTTTGTTTGAATGTGATAGTCAAAAGTTTCTTAAGAACATTTTTCCAAACTTGGGTAGAAGACCGATTGGTCTATAAAATTGAAGTACATCAAATTGTTTGTCTGGTTTGAGTATAGTTATTATAAGTGCTCACTTCCAATTGGTCGGGAAACTATATTTTAAATAATTGTTCATGATATTCGGTAAATAAGTATTTTTATTTTTACCCAATGAAAATTTACATGATGTATACATTATATTTTTGCACTTTAAAAGTTTAAAATTTTAATACCTAATTGTTTTTGTTACTTTAATTTTAATTTATTGAAAACCATTTCGTTTAAACGATCTAACATAAGATAGTGTAGTAATTACCAATTATAGCAACATATACGTGATTATAGAGTATTTCATTAATTTAATAATTCTTGAGTAAATTAAAACGATACAGAACTAAGTACAGTAACAGTAAACGATATAATATGTTACATTGAATTATTAAATGTTTGTGTACGAACACACTATATAATCGATATAATATAGTACAGACTGAAAGGATATAGTGTGTATAATAGCATAACACTAAATAAGATATCACTTAAGTAAATAATTTTACTATTTATCATTGAGAAATGCTAATGATAATATAAACGCGAATAATGATTGGCGTAAAAAAAATCAACACACAAGTCGATCGACGATCGGAAAGTGATTTGAAAAACTACGAAAGCGTAAAAAATATAATTGAACATTTTTAACTTACTATAATATATAACATTAAAATTTATATTGGAGACTTTTCATTTTTCGTGTAATATATATATATATATATATTTTTTTTTAATGGAATACTTTAAAATGTACGTTTTTTAATGTACTGTATGATATGTAATATGATAGATTAAAATAAACCTATTTTATAATCATATAATTAAATATAGTGTTTTGAATATTAAGTTTATTTATTTTACCTACTGGTATTTTTTATCATACTTTTATGTTAGGTTAAGTATTGACGTATTGTATAAGTTCCCAGAAATACTCTGATAAAACTAACATTTTTTTTTATCGTGGTCATATATTTATTATTATTATAAATTCTTTTAAAAATATTATTTTGTTTAAAACACCAACATCTTTTAATTTTTTTTTTCTATGTTAATAAAAGAAAGCTTATAGATAAATCAATGCAGTATATTGTGTATAGATATTGAGATTTGTATACAAAATAAAAATTATGTTTAGTTCATATTATTAATTTATTTCTCGAATTATTTATTCGCATATTATGAATTTTTTTTATTAAAATAAAAAATATTTGTTTATTTATATGCACTTAATAATAATATACAATATTATTACAATAGATTTAAAAAAATAAAAATAAAGTAACTTTAGTATTATTTTTAACAGTTATTTAGTTGATTTAGTGGTATGATTAAAATTATACTCTAGAGAAAACAAAAATGACGTGTGGACTTTATTTCGATTTAAATTCTTTAAACTTTTAAGTTTAAAAGTTTAAATCATAGTCGTTACCTAATTCAAATTCGATAAATGTAATGTTATATTATTTTAGTTCTTAAAAAAGTGTACGTACTTTACTATGAAATAAATAATTCAAAATACTATGAAATACACGTAAATTATTATCTGAAAATACTATTTTAATTATTGGTGTATACAAATCAACAATGTGTTAAGTTATATGATATTGATTTTATATTGACAAGACAATTTAATGCACTACAATATTTAATATATTATGGTACTAATAAGTAATAACTATACCTACAACTATATTTTAGAACCACGTGCACATATAATATTATTATTAAATTATCAATGTGCTCATATCAAATAAACTGACAAAACATCATGAAGAATTAAGCTAAATTTAAATACAATATAAATCAATTCGTATATATCAACAATCGAATATGAACATGTTTTTATAATAATATTTAGATATATACAAGTAGGTACCTATCTATTAGCCGTACTCTGGTGCTCACATGTTATTTATTTACGTATGTATTTCTATAATACTAAGCCTACACAAAAATGTTTTAATTGTAAAATCGCTGCAGGGAATATTATAGAAAGCATTTTATTTATGTTCAGACATGTCGTGCAAACTATTATTTTCAAAACGTTTATACACTGTAT
>JACXSJ010000330.1:208227-327397 GCA_014851325.1 Pentalonia nigronervosa
TCTCTTTAGAGTTCTAACACCACACACACACACACACACACACACACACACACACACACACACACACACACACACACACACACACACACACACACACCCCAACCATACTGGCATTTATAACCTATAATCGCTTTGAGATTTATTGGTTAAGCAAACGAGCAAATAAATGACGAGTTGGTACGTGACAAATTGTCAGACAACATAATAGCATAATAATTAGTAGCAGTATGATTATTAAAACAAACACACACACACGCACAACATAAATGCAAATAAAAATATAATAACTGGTTATTATATTATATTATGCCGATAGCGTTATGTTTTGTTCGCTATACTCAATAATTATTATGAATCTGTGCGGTTCGGTCGATACAGCACCGTGGCAATTCAATGTGTATACACAATATTATATTGACAAAAAATAATAAACAATATATATTATTATAGTCGGTATTGAACAAAACTACATTCATAAAAAAAACCGTAAATGGTGTCTACTGTGTGTGCAGTGTATACATTGTTCTGACCCATTTGTGCAAACATTCGCGAATTTACAACATATATTATTACAACTCGAGCTGCCACCGACTACAGTACGAATAACGCAGTTATCTGCGACCGCTCCGGACTATGAACTGTATAAACTATAAATGATGGTTTTTTATTAATCTTGCATTTTGTACTTTTATTATTTTTGTACATGAAATTTAAATTTCAATGTTAGCAATCTCGAGAAATTACGTCCAACGTTTTATATAATGGTAAATACATTTTAAAAAATTAGTAACCACAAACATCTATAATTGTTTTCAACAAAATGTTTGGTACCGAAAATGATTTTGAGTCTTATTTGACCTTTTGAACTAAAACATAGAATAATATAGGCACTTTATTTATAAATATCACTACAATAATGTATAGGGTGATTCATCATGCATGTTCATTGTTCCATTGTTTATCCAATAAGGATAAAAAAAGGTTCATTATATATTATGCTTGAAAGATGTGGAGGCTATGATGATTTGATTATAATAGTAGAAAACTAATATTAATCTATGGACATTTTATAATTTGTAAAAATTGTTTGATTGTAATTATAAATACTAGATATAAACTATTTTTTACATAAATTTTAAAGTTTTATACGGTATGCATTTACGTTTAACTCGGAGACTATACTTGTCCAAATGTTGATTTACCATAAGTACATCTAAACTATCAAAAAGTCTTCCGATTAACGGTTTACTATTTACACGAGAATAAGGCGATATTCATTAGAAAAAAGACTGTGTCGCCACAGCCACAGGAAACTACTAAATTTAATGGAATTTTTATTTAAATAAAAACAGAACTTTAAAAGGGAAAAATGAGAGTACTTGACGAATCGACCTGTATTATTATATAACAGTGTATAACTTAAGACATAAACAATAATAATCAATAATAAAAACCAATAAAACATAGTTCACGCAACGTCTCGTGTTAAAGTCATTATAGCCTGCGTATATTAGAGTCCATTGTTCCCAGTTAAAATAAATCACTCTGTATATTATACCGCTCGCGTGTATCGATTGATCGGTTTTTTTTTGTTTTTATTAATCTTTTACTGTAGATAAGCACAGTGTATATACATCACAATGCACGTATATTATTATTATTATCTGCAACGATTGTATTGCATCCGCAGAGTTTTTACGCACGGTTTTTAGTCGAATAAAAACGAGTAACAACTCACAATATATACTTTGTATACACTTATAATACCTTTCCATACACATAAATATATATATATATATATATATATGTATGCCTCCAGGGCAGAGATCACTTTCCTCCGAATGCGTACAATTCGCTCGTCATCACGTGTACACAATCGGTCGACGGACCGCGTGTGTGGTGGTGGGTGTGTGGGGGATCGAGGGAAACTGCCCCATTGTCCTCATTGCCTTATATATTATAAATATATATACACACACACAAGTAATACAACCGTCGTCACTCGTCGCGGTAGTACAGTAAAATAAATATAAAAGAGCGTAAAACCCATATACATATTATATAAGTATATAACACCGAGCGTCATGCGCACTGTTGTCCTAATATAAATACGCACAGGCAATAACACAAGACCTAAACAGTTGAATATTTATGGACCTTAATAACCGTCGCTGTTAATGAACGCGCTCTTTCACGGTGCAATTCACAAACGGATTAGGCGCGGGTATGTGTATGTGTGTGCAGGGGTTGGTGTAAAAATCCTGTCGGCAGAGATTTAGAAATTAGAAAGTCCCCGGACCTGCAGACCAGACTAGATCCCGCACACACTTTATTTTGAATTTCGGTTTCTATTAACACTTTTGCGTCTGTTAATAGTTACAGTGTTGCGCTCGTTCACAAGTTTTGAATGGCCGCGAGTCGCAATGCAGTTTCTATTATAGCAGTGTGTAATGTACCTACATATTATAATTTATAGATACGCATAGTGCCTACAAGTTATAGTTACTGCACGTTACAAAGTTACAGTGTCTTTAACAGACACGAAAATTGTCTATAGCGTTCTATAGTCCAACACATCAACACACCGAAAAGTGCCTAAATATTTGTTACTGTTTAACAACTAAATAATAGCTGTGTTATTAAACGATACAATATTAATGACCGGAAATGTATTTTGCATTAATTTGTTTATAATATTCGTCATTATACATTAATCGTTATACATTAATATATTATAATGTAGTTATTATAAATAATTTTAGCACAATTATAAATACAAAGATCTTTTGGAATTTTATATTCGTTATATTATATTTTGTGACAATTAATTATGTTAGTATCGGTCATGGGATATTGAATGTCGAGTTTTAAATTAGAAATGCAATTTGTAAATAATGTAAATGTTATTTTGAAGATTATAATGTCATTATGAATACACATTAGTCAACTTACATGTTCCTATTTGTTAATATGGGATATTTTATCATACTCGGTTCTTTTTTCAAATATCCATATGTCGTTATTTTAAAACCTTTTTATAGCAATTATACATAATGATTTCAAAACTTTCTCATGAAATAGTAAGATAATTTATATATCATTAATTGGCAATTTTTTTCTCAACAAATAATAATAAAAATAACGAACTAGCCATTGCATTTTTTTCGTGTATAAATATCAAATTTTTAATAAAGGTTCTATTAAAACTTCCATTCAACGAAAAATTATTTTTATTTTGAATTTAACTGGACTTTTAAATTTTGAATACATCGCTAACGATGTTACAAGATCCTTGTTCCAATATCCCTGTGTACCTAATTCAATCATCTAGATATAAAATAATTTTTTTTTAACATAATATTATAATTTATTATAACATAATAATAACACAATATCAAATGTTTTAAAAAATAAAGAAAAAATAAATGGTAGAATGTCATGAATCATGATATTATTTTGCCAGTAAATGATCAATTCAAATAAACATACAAACAAACTAAATTAACAGAGATCATATTACTTTCATTTCTTGTCTACAATATATTACTTATAAGTTACAAGTCCTATAATCACCATAGTAGGAACATTATATTAAACTATAATAATAATCGTGAATTATATTTCATTATCATATTTTTTATACCCGAATAAGAAAACCTAAATATAACTAAAATTAGTTAATTGACGGATAAGGCCATAGTACATGTCATTATATTAAATATTTGCTACCCATACTTATATAATATAATTATACTACCCAAGACAACAAAAATAAATCGGTTATTCGTACAAGTAGGTTTATGAGAAAATATCGGAGTACCTTTATAAAACATTGTATTACGTATTTCTCGGAACCAATAATGACCCTGGCCAAATGTGATAAAGAAAAGAAAACAATTCTCTAAATAAAATTAATCCTGGTCCATTTGGAAATAAAGGGAAAAAATTATACACGCGTGAATGCTGTTGTGGATATGAATTGTAAATTATTTATGTAACGTACTGACCGGTTTCCATGCTGCAGTTGGGTGCAGTGACTCACTTTTCGTGCACAAGGATTTCTATGTCCCGGAGGCAGCTGGTCACATTTCTCCGTGCTCCCCCGTCCACATTTAACGCGAACATGTCAACGATCACAATACGATTACATTATACCTATATACCTTTATACATATACATACGTATAAATATATACACAGGAATAATAGCATGCAGACGTATAATGTTTTATAATGTGTCGTTTGAACCTCGCTAGTTTATAATATTTCGCTTATAGAACGGATGCAAAGGACACGGGATGGACTCGCGTACGAACGCATAATCCGACAAATAATTTGTCATCGACCCGATAAAGGCGTCACCGAGGCTGACTTACGCCTATATTAAAGTTTTTATCCCTTCTGTCCAGTAGCGCACGGATAGGTTTACAAATGGTGTAACTGCATATGTTCTCGTGGGTGGTGGGTGTATGGGTGGATTGGTGGGTATATAGTAAAATAACTTGGATACCAAACATTATGGTAAGCAAATAAGCAATAATATAACACGGATATTATATCTAAATCGGTTAGGCGGTAACCGGTAGAGACATTTTAACACGCGCATGGCATGTCAATTATACTCAACGACACTCGTTGCTATACTATATAGTACACTATAATAGCCAAATATGAAATTGTTTTCCGCGGGCTGTAACAATATGTTTATTATTTTTTTGTACCTAATATCCAAAGGTTTATAGAACATGCATAATGGCTATTAATTATTACATATTTACATTATGAATCGTTGGACGTAGATTATAAATAGACATTTGATACCGTCGGCGACGGTCTACGACGTATGATGATTACTGATTAGTGAATAGTAATAGTTTTATTCTATTATTAACAAAATTTCCAATCGACGCGACGGTATTATTAAGCTGATGCTATATAGTTGATACCCGCGTGTACACTTCCATGTTTACAGTGTATATTTTTGTATGGTCAACAGTCAACCACACTTTGCACAATAGTCGCACAGTTATTACTTATTAGTATTATCGTGTATGCGTGTAGCGAATATCGTCTTGTTAATTATAGTTCGCATTGTGCAAAATTATAATTTATTTAATCACAATTAAAATGTCGAATTCCAATACTGGTTTAGTCTGTCCATGTGATAAACAAAAGTTGAATTTGAATGAAACTAATTGGAAGATGCATATTGCGTGTCCTGTAAAAGTAAAGCAGACGAGAGATTAAAAATCTATAATAATAATAATAATTCTATAATACGTGTAATAACTTGAACAAATATTTTCAAAAAAAAAAAAAATATTCAACAATGATTGATGTTGATGGACTTAATGGAACGTTATTGCAAAAGAATAAGTATTAAATTAAAAATTTAATTTAATATTACTTGGACATTATCGGAAAATTTTGCTGTTGAAGAATAGTTAAATTTCAAATTTGTGCTACATTAATGTCTTAAGATTATAATATGTAGGTAGGTACATTGGTAGTTTAGTTATTTTCAACAGTCGATAGATTTTTTTAGTAAATCCTTTTATTTACTAATTATTTTTGTATTAACTACTTTAGTTTCATCATTTGAAATGGATGTTCAAGGGTCAAGTACAAATAGTACTATATTAATGCCTGAGAAATCTGAGATTATAGGTAGATATATTTACCTATATTTTTTTTTTTGTTGTATTTTTATTAAATTATTTAATTAATAATGTATGAATTAATTATTTTATTATTTGCATTTATGCATTTTAAGTTTTATCTATTATTATTATTATAAATATTTTTTTTTTATTATTATTATAGACAATATGATTGTAAATGTGTTTGAAGATGATCCAGCACAATTTTCGTCAAAAAAATTTTATCCAAATTCAAATATTACCTATGAAATTGTTTTCAAAATATTAGAAATGGGACCATGTCAATCACTTCCAACAGAACTTTTTGGTGGTAAATATCCAGTTATAAATAGTCATCAATTTTTACCAAAATTCTACCACAAAATATTACTTGATGGGACTGTTACAAGACGGAATTGGTTATCATAATCTAAGTCAACTGAACGTTTGTATTAGATTGAATGTATACTTTTCCTGGAAATGGTAAAAATGCACCAAATAAACCTTGGGTTATTGATGGTTTTAAAAATTGGAATACTTGTAATATTAAAATAAAAAAATCATGAAAAAATTTCAGCGCGTATTTACTCTTCACTCGCACTTAAAATTCGACAATCATCCTTACCATTGGTACCCGCTATAGCTGCTCAAAAAAATGAAGAAGTTTCCATTAATAGAGAAATAATCAAAGAACTGATTGACATAACTATTTTTAGGAAGACACAATATGGTTTTTAGAGGGCACAGGGAAAATTGGTAAAACAACACGCGTGGCAATTTCAAAGATTTATGTACTTTAATATCAACATTTTCCCCTACTATGACAACTTATTTCAGTTCTCAAAAGCAAAATTATAAAATTAACCAACGTTCTCAATACTCATTTACTTAATGGCACCAACAGAATGCGTTGATTGATATAATGTCGAATCATACATTTGAAATCAAGTATACCTCTCACTATAAAAAATTCTAAGTTTTTTAGTATTGTCATAGATTCCATATTTGATACCTCTCATCGAGAGCAAATTTCTTTTGTGTTTAGACGTGCAGATGAGGAAAAATGTGAAATAAAAGAGAGACTTTTAGCATTAAAGGATACTCCAAAAACAACTGGTAACATTTTGTGTGAAATGTTCAAAGAAGTGTGTAAATTAAACAGCTTAGATTGGACCAATAATTTGGTTGGTCAATCTTATGATGGGGCCTTAAATATGGGGGGGGCGATATAATAGATTACAGCAATTAATACGCAATGATATTCCTCAGACATATTTGTCTGGTGTTTCAGTCATCGTTTAAATTTAATTGTTGCTGATGCAATTGGTGTATGTACCAATGTCGTGAATATTTTTCAAAATTTAGAACGACTATACGATTTTATATCAAGCAGTAAATTTCGTGCAGACGTGTATGAATAATAATAAAAAAAAATTATCCTGGACAGTAAATCCGTTGATTAAAAAGAATATCTAATACTAGATGGATGTCCCATAAATTCGCGTTAGATGTTGTATTAAATAATTTTGTTACAATAGTTGATTGTTTAAAATGAAATTCGCAATAAATCGGGTGACAAAAAAGGTGGTTCAGAAGCTGGAGGTTTTTTAAATTATATTTAGTCAAAAAGATTTGTCTATACAGCTTATAGTTTTAAAGTTCTTCAAATACTCAAACCTGTGTCCAGTTTGTTACAAAAAACAGATTTTGATTTGTTGGCTGCATCATTTTTTAATAAAAAAAAAAAAGAACTAAGAGGAAATAGTTTTATATCGATCAGAGGAATCATTAAATATTATTTTGGCTGAATCTATGATTTATGGATTCAATGCCTAATATTGAATTTAATCCACTTTCAGAAAGACATGCTAGAAAAAGAAAAATGATGTTTGATGAACAAGTACCAGATGAGACAACTAGTGAACCTTTAGTTAATTTTCAGGTAAATATTTATTTTACTTCTGTTGATCTCATTTTGTCAGAACTAAATGGGTGATTTCTTGGCGACAGTGATGAAAATGTAGAACAAATATCATTATCTAAGAATTTTTCTCTTCTATCAAAAAAACTATTGAAAGAATTAAAAGCAAACCCGACCAATCTACTTAAAGATGCATTTTTAATGGTTTGTAAAATTTATAAAAAATATTTAAAATCACAAGTCGTTTGTGATAAATATTTGAATTTCATTCAATGTTTTGAAGTTTTTCTTAAAACTGATAAGTTGCCAAAATGTCTTTGTAGTAATAATGATATAGCTATAGATTCAAATTGTGAATTAGAAACAGAAAATTATGATGACAATGATGATAATGATAGTTATTCTTTAAAAAACGAAATTGAAAATCATGGAAGTTTGTTACCAGTATTTAGGTAAAGAAATCTTATATTGTTATTTTTTGTATGCCTTGTTCTAATGTTCTATTATTCAATATGCTCAATAAGTTGTTTTAAATTACCTATCTATGTATTATGTATAATTTTTTTTTACAGAGTTTTTATGCACAATGATCTTCATACATTATTTTCAAATATTTATATTATATTGAAACTGCCGTTGACCTTGCCAGTTGGAAGTGTATCAACAGAAAGAAGTTTCTCAATGTTAAAACTGATTTAAACTAGACTAGGATCTACAATGGGAAATGATCAATTGGAGGTACTAATGATTATATCCTATGAAAATAACATAAACATTAATTATGAAGAAGTTATTGAAAATTTTAGTAAAACCAGTCCATATTTATTTAAAATATTAAATTAAAAAATAAAAAATATATACTGTACCTATATTTTGTTTATTATACAATCTTAAATGTTTAATTTCTGTATTTTTTAGAGGATTAATTATGTTATACTTAAAATATATTGTAATATAATGTAAAGGTAAGATCCAGAACATCTCATGTCTCTGGTGTAGACATCTTTGTTATTATTTTAAGTTATTTTAAGATTATGTTATATTTGATTACAAACTAGAGTTCAAAAGAACGTTTTTTAAAAATAGAAAAAAAATGGGTGGGTGTGCAACTTTTGTTAGTTGTATATCTTCTCAAAATACCTTTGTGCGCCTCTGCTTTTATCGACGGTATTACATAATACTAATATTACAACATTAGACGTCATGTTCACAGACACAGCCGGCGGGCATTTCGACATATTGGCATTTGAAATTTGAATGGGATAGGTAGGTACAACTCAATTAACCTACAGGGGAAAAATTACATTATATATATATATATGTGTGTGTGTATTATATATGGGTATTATTGCCAAGGGGCTGGCTTTTGAAGACAAAGCGAAGATATTCTCAAAGGTTCCTTAATTAATGTTAGGAAATGGCATATACATATATAGTATATAATAGCTATGTTTATTAATATCATACTTCAATGAATTCTCCGTTTACTGTTCTACCGGTTCAATAATATACAGACAATTACGTTTTGTATCAAATTTCTTATATTTTGTTAATCTGACAGAACCAAACACGAATTATCAAATATTAATTATAATTTACACAACATAATGTAAGTACCTACTGTATTTTCCATGACAGCGCATTACTTGCAATAATATAATAGACGTCCAACGTTATTGAAAGATTAAAGTGAATCAATTAGAATAAAAAAACCAAACGTATCTCTTTATGCATATTAGATTTTATATTATAATTTAATACCTAGTTTACAAATATTTACGTTGGTAGGTATCTAAAATCTCAAAAGTGAAGCAATAAAGGATGGATACATCCTATAATATATATTATATATATTTTTTAAATTTGATTATTTATTTATAAGCATGTCGGCATGTGATCATTATTTCCAACAAAATTAGGACTATAAAAGTTGAAAATCGTAAAGAAAAACTACTGGATAATTGTAATAGGTGCATCCATCGCTAAATTTTGTTTAGTGGCCATCTCATTTATATAGAAACACTCAATTTCAACGATTTTTTATTTCAGTGCTATGATTAAATATATTTAATAGCTACTATATGACTCAAAAATAAAAGCTTAAGTTACATTTTATGTTTATGATAAGATTCGATATTATTTTATTAAAATAATAGGCACACGACTGGGTATTGGTACTCATAAGTCATAACTTATTGATGGAACTATATTCAATACATTTATAAATATTATTGGACTTGTGCCCATTAATTTAAAATTGCTTATTAAGATATATATAATAATATACACTAATCCACTAAATACTATATATACTAAGTATGGTAGACCAAGATTTACTCAAGTTAGTTATTTTGATTATCATGGTTTATAGTTGCATTCAAATATTCAATTTGTAGCTTTAGTAATAATTCACTACCAATTCTACGTCATGATGATCGAACCATAGAAAATAGATTAAGCCGATCGAACCGTCAAGAAGATCCATGTTCTCGTATTAGTATATCTTGTCTGGATTTTTATATTTTGGAAATATTTATAAATGATACAAGTAAAAAATAAATTGTTTATGTTATTTTATAACGAATAAAATTAATATTTCAACCATAAAAAAATAGTAATACGTTACTATACGTTATTATACGTTCAAAACTATACAATGCTATTCAGTAGAAACTCCAAACATCAAATAAAAGCTTAAAACGAAAATCAAAAAATGTTTGATGATTAAAGCGTTTGAAACAGATCTAAAAATTCGTATAAAAATTAAACACAATATGAATGCAGACGTGCAGTAGTGTTACGTTTTGATTACTCATCATGAATTCTATTAAACAAATTATGAAAACTAAATAAAACGAATGAATTTGAAAGCATTACGAGCGTTTGAGAAACAAATAAATAGCTTTAAAGAAAACTTTATGATTGAGAAATACATTGTAGCTATTTTAATTCAAATGCAGACTATAATAACGAATAATATGTCTATAAACACGGAGATTTATTTTCATGATTTCAAAGTGTTATAATCTTTTTAATATTATATTAATATATTTTTATTACGGTTCAGCAATATTACCATTTTATAGCCAAAATAAATGTAGGTTAGTGCTTCTGGTTTCGCTGTTCCTATGTATATAAAATACAAATATACAATATGTATAATATATTAGGCACTTATTAATTGTTAATTTATTAAGCACGTTGTATCTACCCATGATAAGTATTTTGTGAACTAGCTAACTAAAATATAGACTATATATTTTAATATATAATGCCTCGGGAACTGGACTGTGTGTAAAGATAGATATAATTGGGATCAAATATATTTGAGGATCGAAAATAATAATGTATAGATACTTAGTATTGTTAATAAATATTATAAATGCAATACCTATATATTGTGTTTTATGATATTATACTATTTATTAAGGCATAAATAAAAAACCATGTATAATTGTTCCAATAGAGGTTAAATTGATACAAGTTGTTTACAACATTTTCTTTCTTTTATGAAATATAAATACATATATCTAAGAACTTTCATTTGAAATTAAATTTCGTTTTGTGTTAACTACAATATAAAAGTTACAAAATGATCGTATTTATCGTTATTTAAAATTAAAACGTTAAATAACTTTTGCGTATATCGTTTATCGTTAAAAATGATATCTAATAAGAGGAATAATATACTATTTTTAATGTTATAAATTATAATGTTACATAATATCATACTTTTAGTATATATTGTTAAAACACATATTCATATGAATATTTAATAAAAAAGAAATATGTATTTAACAATAATATAAATTGAAAAAATAAATAACTTCTATAGGTTTTCGTTATTTTGACGGAAGTCTAAAATTTCAATTTTTTCTCAAAGCGATAATCGTTTACTATAATAATTTATTGCGTCGAAAACCGTTACTAGATAACTAACAAAGTGCACAAAACATTGACAGTCAAGACATTGATATTTTCGTCATAATGGTCGTTATTCATCGTAATTTTATCTTAACGTCTTATATCGAGACATCGAATATACTAGTGCCATATCCTAATGTGAACACGCTTTTCTGTCGTCATTTTGTCATTATTTTTTAATAAATATTAAAATAGGTGTTCGCTATCTGGAAGTTTTCCTATTGAAAAGTAGTGAAATGTCCCCGTTCCCAAAAAAAGTTCACTATTGGGAGATGTCTGCTATTGGTAGTGTCCATAACTATTGGAAAGTTAGGGGAGGTTTCACTGTATTTTATAAACTGCGTTTTGCGTTGTGTATTGCTTAATGATATACCTATTATAATATATTTTGTTAATCGTCGTTACCTATTATGTTTTACTTTGTGATAATTAATTATTTTTGTTTACTGTTTTCTGGTTTAATTACGTTTACAAATTTCAATCGTTCTTTTTACATTATATAACGTTACTAAAACGTTTGTAAGTCCTAATATTTATATATGCACATTACTTACATAGGTATTGTAAATCATGCTGAAAGGAAATAAATTTTAAGAAAATCTTTTGATACTGTTCCATTTATATCACTGACTATATCTTGCATTTTCCAATCAATAAACAGGTCATATTTAAATTTTATAGAATTTGTATTGCATATTAAAAAGTTTTTTTTGCTTTAACAGACATGTGAAAGCAGGATTAATGATAAAAAATCTTTTCAATGATATTTCTCTTCTGGCATTTAATAACAACATTGTATCATAATAAAAAGTCTTTATTGTTCAATAGAAATTAAAAATTAAGGAAATATAAGTAAATTATATCGATTATGCTATATTTACACATTACATAACATAAGTATTTAAACAATTATTCATAATATCGCTTATTAATTCTTATTCTGTTGAACTTCCGTATAAATAGTATATACCGAGTGATCTATTTACCGTAAGTCATACATTATTTTAAAAATCATTGGCGTTTTTGAAAATATTTTTATTACATATTTTTTTTAATACAACGTTTTTCTAAAAAAAATATAATTTTTACTATTTATTATGATTTTTTAAATTTTTTTTAATGACAACATTATTTTTTTATTTATTTTCTTATGCCAAAGTATAATATTTTTTGGAATACTTCAATGTATAAAATTCGAATTTTGGATGAGTATTTTATGAGCTATAATTTATAAGTATTTAAGGTTTTGATGAGCTGAGTGGTTTTGGTACCCCAGTACTGCGCAAAATTTTGATTCAATACTTTAATTATCAAAACTTTAAATACTTATAAGTTATAAGTTATAACTAATATACTATTTATCCGAAATTTGGTTTTCAGAGATCGAAATATTCCTAATAATATTCTACTTTGAAATATGAAATATGAAATTAAAAATGTATATTGTTATTCAAAAGAATAAAAAACATTAAAATGATAACAATAAAAAATTTAAAATAGTAATAAATACAATCTTTCCCAAAAATGTTGTTTTATTATCACTCATCAGTTAAAATAATGCATAAGAAATATTTAAAAAAAATGTTATTGTTTTCTGAAATAATGTCTGTTTTATTATCATATGAACACCACTATATTATGTATTGTGTCTTGTGGAGTGTCAAATGTCAATGTATATATACGATATACGTATAATCTATATATTACTTATATTATTATAATATAAAATATTTATATACCATAACTCAATAAAATTATTATATTAGGACCTATATTATAGGTACACGAGTAACCCCAACGAATATATTCAGAATATTTAAAAATATACTCAGAATACGACGCTGGGAACAAAAACCAAAAACAACTAAAAAATTATGATAAATGAAGCAAATTTTATGCCTTTTTTGATCAATAAAAATAAATAAATATACTCTAACTATTTGATTAAAATAATCAAATGTCGGTCGCTAGTCTGGTCCTCATATTTTCAAATTTAGATAATAATAAATATTAATAAATATTTTGAGTATGAGTATGGATTACATTTTTCTTCCATTTTTTTCTCTAAGAGTAGAAGGATTATTTTTACAGAATGAGTTAATTCATAACTATTGTTCATTTGTACTCAAAAAATGATATTCCGAGTCAAGTACTCAAGTTAAACCAAAAAACCGGGAAGTTAATCTTCTGTATAGTTGTAAATGATGAGTGTGCCTCGTAATCAAGAATTACACTGTAATGGATATGTATAAGTTGAATTCATTAATAAGTCATTGTATACGATAAAAATATTATATAATTAAGCAATTTATTTTTCCATAAGTGTTATACGGTAGGATTAGGTTGAAATAATTTTTGACACAAACAAATTACATATATCTATGTATTATTATATAATAACAATAATTAAATAAATAATACATAATAACAATAATAATATAATAGATGCTATTAAAACTTATATTGATACCGATGTACCGTCGAACGTTGTGAATAGGTTCGTGGTATAAATAGCTTAAAATTAATCTAAATATTTTGAAAATTTCACTCTGCATACTTAGAAGTAAAAATACATAATGGTAATAATAAAAATTTACATAATGGTAAACATTTTCAAGTCCCTGCGAATATCATTTTTTGAATAATTACAACAATTAAGTAAAATCCTGATTATATATGTTAGATTATATATATATTACTATGTTTGAATTTTCGATATTGTCAAATTCAAATTCAAACGCGCATAAAAATGAATGAGACGTTACGTTAAACTTTTATTTCTAACAAAAATAATTTATGAGAAATCTTCTATTACATTTTTAAGTCAACATTTATGGGAAAAAAACTAAAAAAGTCGACAATTTCAAATGTATAAATAGCTCTAAAAGAGTAAAAATATTTTAAAAACTATTCCGTATCATTTATAGAAAATGCTCATATAAATACACTTGATGACACAATTTAAATATCTAGGTTTGATATTGACCGAAAAAAATCAAATTGAGAAGGAAGTAACAGCACAAATTCTATCGTGAAACTAATATTTCTACGGGCTTTAAAAAATACTAGGGTCCCAGTCTCTGTTTAGAAAAATAAATGTACAATTATGCGTAACGCTATTACATACCATAATTATATATGGAGCAGAAACGCGGAAATTAAGAAAAACGGAAGAAAAGAAATTAATTGTTTTGGGGAGGAAAATATTAAGAAAGATCTTTGGTTCGGTAAAAGACGAGGAAACCACCGATTGGAGAATACGAGAAAATAAAGAATTAGAGGAACTCTTTAAGAAACCTAACATATTAGATAAAATCCAGAGTAGAAGATTACAGTGGGCTGGGCATGTCTAGCGTAGTTAGAACCCACTATTGCACATGATAATTTCAGAGAATCCAGAAGAAAAAAGACCTCTTGGACGACCTCGACTGAGATGGGATGATGTGGTAAAGAGAAATGTGGAATTTTTAAATAGAGGACCAGATTGGAAAATTAAGAGCGGCCAACAGGAAGGATTGGAGAATTGGATGTTTGACGGGATGGTCATAGCGGCCGACAACCCCCCCCCCCCACTCCATTGAAAAAAAACCTATTCATTGACCTCTATTTTTATTTTTTAACGATACAATACAACCTCAATATGATAGAAGTATATCATTACTATTAAAATATATAAATAAAGTTGACCTGGTACTACTGTAACATAGCTAAGATATATAACTAGTCATAAAAATCTCTACTTCTGGAAAATTTTAACTTTGCAAGTGTTTCACTTTATTCTTTACTTTCAATTATCAAAATACCTATAATATATAAATATTATTTATTATTAATATGTTATACACTTATATTATATGTGTGTTTCAAACTTTAAATTTTAATAGTACGTACGTAATTGAATAAAATTCTCTTTCAAAGAATAAATACATTTCTTTATTCGTGGACAATAATATTGTATAAAATGAACAGGATACAACATAATACAAGTGTCAATTTATAATTTAATATAGTAGTGTTTAATAATTATTTGATATGTTTACAATTGCAGAAAGCTGTTTTCCAACGATATTTTTACTGGTTAATTATAAATAATGGTATAAGGTATAACATCGTGGTTTAAATTGATTGATTAAAACATTAAATAGAATTATTATGTGACTAAATATTTTCAGTTGATAACAACTCCAAACAAATTTTTATTTTATATATTTTTAGACTTAAATTAAAAATTGTTGTGCGTCATTCAATAAAAACAAGACTATCGCGAGAATAAATGGTTTTTTGTTTAAATTTTATCGTCTTTTTCATGCTGTAACGACAAATCTAAAATAAAAACAGTACTACTTTATTGATAGTTTTTTGTGATAGTTTTCGAGAATATTCGCATCTCTAACACGAAGTTTTGTGATTCATTTGTTTATTATTATTGTTCAAAAATAATTTTAAAAAATAACTTGAAATATCATTAAAATAAATTGTTTTATTATTCCAGCTTACGAATAAAACTGTTATTAAACGTGTTCAAATAGGTATTTTTATCAAGTTACTCATAAGGTAATCTATTTATGAATAAAATTCTTTAAAAAAATATGATTAAAATTTAGGTACATATTTATATATTGCAAATAGCATTTAAATAACGATCAATCTTTATTTGTCACAATTTATTTATGCGATATAAATATTATGCAAATCCAATACAATCATTGTTCAAGTTTTTAACATCGTGAATTCTAAAAATCATTTTATAATATAAAAAAGTCATACAAATATTGAGTGAAAGAAATAATTTACATTGGTGTTGATAGGTTGTATACATATAAGCATATCGCGCACACGCAATTATTCAAGTGTGAAAACAAGTATTAATTTAAATTGTACGGAAATAGTATGAATGTCATCATAACATAATAAACCTAAGAAAATAATTTCCGATAATTAATTTGCATAAATATGTTATTTGCATTTGGTGAAAATAATATGTACAACGAACTCATAAAAATTTATATAGGACATAGAGTGGTTCAATTATTTATTTTCATCAATTTCGCAAGAATATTGGCCAACTTTGGAATACATATTTATATTATTACGAAACAAAATTGTCTGTATCTATTCATATATAAGTAGGTATCTAGTTATATGATAAGTTCCTACTCAAATTTAATTAAATTAATAAATGTATATTACACTTATTTTTTTGTTTGAATATAAATTGTATTTTTAAGGGTTGTTTTTGTACTTTACATGAATACAAATAGGTACGTACTTTTAATAATTACTTTTGTCTTTATTATATTAGAAAAAAGAAAATACACATTCAATTATGAAAAACGAAATACTCGAAAAGAACATTTTATGTAAATATGTTATACATTATGCTTGTGATTACATTATAATATATTTTAGGTACGTGTGGTTAAAGTATAAAAAATAAATGCTTATATTGGATGAGCTCACAACTTGTTATTTAATATGTTTTCGATGTATTGTATTTTCAATTGTTGCAATAAAATATATTATTATTATATTGGTAATTTTAAAAACTATAATAAGTGTATAAACATAGTATATTTATTGTTATACAGGTTGGGGCAGTGGGTTCTGACGAATTTTAATTGTAGTTTATTAGTCAAGTATTAAAAACAAAGTAATGAAATAAATTGTATTTTATTCAACATAAAGATTATATTTAATTATCATTAACAAAAGTCCTAACTTTTAAAAATTACACTATTCAAGTGCCGCTTTCATTTTGCATACAGTCGGCTGTCCGTTTTTTTATACTGTCCATAACTTTCTGAAGAATATGCGCATCGATGGCTGTAATTTAACGTCTAATTTTTTCTTTTAACTCTAATAATATATGTGGCTTATTAGTGAATACTTTAGATTTCAAATAACCCCACAAATAGAAATCGGACGGAGTCAAATCAGGAGAACGTGGTGGCCAGGCAATATCGTTATTCCGCGAAATCACACGATTCAGAAAAAAACACGCCGATTTACAGGCCACGTGTTACAGGCCATGATTACTGATAAAGTAAAACTAAACATCATGAACTTTAATCTGGCGACAAACTAGTTTATCTTATCTACTTTAATACCTAACCGCTGTACTCTATAAATCGTCAGAACCCACTGGCCCATCCTGTATAAGGGTTGAGTACTTGCTGCTTCACATTATCATGTAAACATACAGCATATTAGTAGATATACACCATTACAAAATAAATATACAAAGTCTAAACGGTTGGAAAACGAAATTGAGAATTCAGGTTAACGACAATTTTTCTATAACGTATAGTATAGGTACTGTCAGTTCGATAACAACACACTGCGCAATATTTCTATTTTCTACCCATTGACATTTTTATTATATTTTACTTGTTTGATCGGAAACGACACATTTAAATTGAATGTACTATACAATGTCCAAAACAATGACTGTATATTGTGTAGAGTGTTCAATGATTGTGAACGCATATATTTGATGTACATCAAAGCAAAATAATATTTCAACGGGTCTGTAAAATCCTATGGGTACCAGCTATATATACCTTATACCTAAATAATATTATAATGTACGTGAGATACATTGACTGTTTGTCAAGTGAACGTACTTTTTTCATCGGTATGGCGGGCATCTATGTACATTGTACCTATGTCCTATTTGAATTACGTCATATTCCGAGTTTGTGTTACAAGTACTTACATATTAATTTACTTTATATTAAATATTTATAATACATACGTTTTGTCGGTAGTTGAAATACTTTTCAAATAAAAATTAAAAAAAAAAAAATAATAAAATAGTAAATTTTAATTTATTTAGTGTAACAAAACTATTATAAATACTACAAGATTGCGTTGATCAACCCTGAACTTGGGTACACAAGGTCTGGTGGACTGGCGACAGTATGCTGTAAGACCAGATATGCGACACGATTACCTTTTAGTGTCATTATCCCCAAACTGTGATTGAGCCTCCAGCCGAAAACCATTAGTCCGGCGGTGTTTTGTTTAATTGACACAACCGTATTATTTGTGTGTAAAATAAACAATAAAACATTCTCTCATCTTAATTAAATTATAAAAAATATACTTATATAAATTAATAAAAACATTTATATATCTATTTTATTTATTTTAAAGAAATATTCTAAAACCTATTCACAAATTAAATAAAAATAAAAATAAAAGAATAGCTAAATGTTTCAATAATGAATTATAATATATTATATACATATATTTTTCAGTAATATTAATAAACTAAAGCACTGATCTAAAATTATTTATTTGAAACGTTCATCCGCCATATACATTGGTACTATCCATGTATCTACAATATAAGTTATTATAGTGCCAGTGTTTGGGACTTAATAGGCAACTAAAATCATCAAAATAAGAGTTGATAAAAGAATTTGGAAACTTCATTATAAGCACTTAAATAAAAATATTGTTTGAACACTTAACGACATAAAATAAGCAAACATAGACAATCTCAAAAATTAATCCCCTCCCCCCAGAAAAAAAATCGGTACTCTCCTCGAAATCTTTCTTCTTTCCTTTATAAATGAATAATTGCAACTTTTTAAAACTGCTCTAGCAAAAAAGATATAATTTTTTCATTATAAATTAATACACGATTACAAGCAACGTTCAAACAACATGATAAACAGCGCCGTGACCGAAAATCGACTAATCATATATTATCATGTTGATCACACCAACGGTATTGGTTTCACTTTCGAAACCATCCGTATATACCGGGAATTGTTTAAGGAACTATTAAGTATTAATTATTACAATGTAACTGAATTTTCAGTGTAAACCGCGTGGTTAACCCGTTTCCACAATATGCCAAATAGTTGAAAATATTCAACTATTTCACAGTAGGTTAGGTCAATTAGGTGGTTATTTGAATGCAAAGCTGGGCGAGTTAAATATTTTTTTTTAACTTAGTTAAATTAAATTGATATGCTTAAAGTTGTGTATTAATAAAAAAAGTTAAAGTTATAAGTTAATTAATTTTTGGGTAATTTAGTTAAGTTTAAATTAAATACACAATTTTTTTAAAATTTTTATTAGGTAAATTAAAAAAAAAAGTTTAATTTTATTAGCCTATTTTATTTTTATACAAGCTCAAAACTTTAAAGTGCTTATTGCTTAAACAATTTATTCATATAGGTAGTACTTCATTGAAGTTATTAGTCACTAAAAAAACAATTCACATAAAACATTATCAGAAATATTTTTTTTTGACACGAAAGCGAAATCAATTGAAATGTAATAAAATAAAATAAAATTCAAAACAAAAATTAACTTAACTTCTTAAAATAAAAATTTAATTCGTTGAATTCGCACGCAAGTTAAAAAAATAAATATAAGTTAAATTAGTACATATAGTTAAATTATCGGAATCCCAAAAGTAACTAATATAAAGTTAAAAGGTTAAAATAATATCAGCTTTTTTTAACTTAACTTTAACCTTTTAACTTTTTAATGCCTACCTTTGTATAAATGTTTGATGACTGGTGAAATCGTTTTACTTAAACGTAATATTATTTGATTTGGTGAACAATAGTAAAATTTCGAACATGGTTTTGATTTTGATGAATTTTGTAATTATTTAAATTTTAAATGCTTATAAAAAAAAATCGTGTCTACAAATTTTTAATATTATTGAATTGCTACCATAATAACTTATGAGGAACATTGTATAGATTCATATTAGTTGCCAAAATATTAAACAGTTTTTAGTTTATATACACAGATATGATTAACTATTAACATTTATAATTTGTGAGTATTCCTTCAATAAGCCTTTTAAAATAGTGATATTTATTATTGTAAAAACCATATATTTTTTAATATTCTTATAATGGAGTTTTGATGTACATTTCTAGTGATTACTTGGGTTTTATTTGATATTATATTATATTTATAAATAATACTCGATTTATCAAACATGAATAGGATTTATATTTTTTTTTTAATGTACCTATTAGTGTGTAAATATGCTTATAATTATTATTATTTTGTCGAGTATTTTTTTTTTTTATTGGGTATTATTTCTTCGGGAATTATTTTCACTGGTATTTTTTACTGGGTAATTTCACCATGGGAATTTTTTTCTAAATTTATAAAATCAATACATTAAACCACTGATCATACATTTTATACTCTTCACTCAGAATCTTAAATAAATATATACAACTTAATTATTACTACTAGTTATTAAGTAATAGAATACCTATAAAGGCAACATTTTATGGTAAACACATATTAAAGAAAACAGTTATTGGAAAAAAATCGGGTTTTTGTCAGTGATGACTATGCCATCTGGTTAAAATAAAAGGACATTCAAATTTCATATTTGAAATTGTAGTAACATGAGATATTGACGATATTATTGAAATAAGTTTCTAAAGCACTCTGCTAGGTTTAAAGTCAAAGTAAAAATCAGGGCTTGAAAACGATTAAAAAACTATCGGTTACGATTTCGATTTAAATTTTTAGATATCGGTTTTAGGAAATTATTGTTTTGATTTTGATTTTATATGCCAGTTTTTTGTATTTTATGATAAAGTTTTTAGTTTTTAATACCGGCTTTGATTTATAAGGATTACAATATTGATATTAATTTTTAACTGTTTTCAACAGGTATTTAAAAATGATATTTTAAATCGGTTTTAAGCCCTGCAAAAGATAAAGCAAACCCTTTAAATTACGAACCCTAGGGCTTAGTTGGTTATTACTAATAACAATAATAACTCTATGGAATTACATTTTGTCAATTTTGCATTGTAAATAATACATAAGCACGTTCATTACTTTAAAATTAAAATTGTAATTCATGATTCACGAAATTAATATTACAAGAATAATATAAATATGTATATATTTGGGATATAGGACAATTGGTTCCCGCGAAAAAACGCAGCATGCAGACAATTGGTCCCCGACTTAAAAATTAAATACAAAATATTTTTTAGCATAAAACGTTCTCATATAATATAATTCAAATAATAATAAATATTCCATGTTTAATATAATATTAACTATTTTTGTGACACTGAACAAGGTAAAAATAATTAAAAAGTTAAATACTTAAAATACAAAATAACGTTTTTAAAACTTATTTTCAATAATATAATACGTTTGAATAAAATATATTGTCAAATAAATAAATAAAAATGAATAATATCTTGCGAGAATAAAGTCTTGATAGTGTTTATCGATGTTTTGTACGTAGTAAGACTTAGGGAATACAAATAATTCAAAAGTTCATCTTTAGAGAAGTTAATGTCAAAACTATTATAAATAGATACAATGTTTTTTTTTCTATCACTTGATGGTTTTAAAAAATTATTAAAAAAAAAAACATCTTCATTGTTCTTTGTCAAATATATCATCGTTATAGAATTAATTATTTGTATGGATTCAATAAAAATATAAATACTTGGATGTTTAATTCTGATAATATTTTGAAATTTATTGTTGGATGCTTCTAATATGTTATTAGGGCAGGCGTAATCTTTTTTTGATACATTATATACACTCCATAAATGTGGTGGAAAAATCGGTGATTGGCATTTTAAATACGTGGTTTCGAATTCCGTAGTTGTTGCTTTATAATTTTGATTGACGTACGTTGCATCAAAATAAGTTAAGATGTCGTATACATCGTCATTGTAATTAAATGTATATATAATATCTATTCCTAAAAAAAATACTAATAATAATTAATTAATAATTCATATTTTATTACTTTTTTCATACATATTCACAAGTAAGAAAGCCAAAGCGCTTATGATTTCACAGCTTGTCTGAATTATTTATTTTCATTTTCTTTGAATATTATGATTTCGTCTAAATATTTCCGCCCAGATATGACAAGTTCAAGTTCACTTTCGCACGGTAGCCTGCAATATTTCAAGCATCAGTCGAATTTATAGAAAATACTAATGTAAAACTTAGTTAAGGAGACAATTTCCATATCCATTTAAACGCATTCTAAGAATTTATTGAGGTGGCTTGCGCGAAATGATAATCATCGATCATTCATAAAATTTGCTGACCACGCGCCGCAGATAGACGGTAATTGATTTTTTACTTATTAGTATATTATTATTAAACTATTATGTTGCTCAGAAGAATATCATGTGAGGTGGGTGTATAGTTGCATTAAAGTAAAGTTTCATCGTGTGTCTCTCTTTTTTGCATTTTTCAAGTATTAAAGCGGATGGATTTATAAGACGGTTTTTTTAAAAACGTTATCACCGTATACGTATTACTAACTTAATGAACTTCGAAATGCATTTCGATTTTTGGACACGTCAGCCTTTTCACAGTCCTGAATATGCCATGACTCATGGCTCATGAGTATCAAATATACGCTTGTCTACAATCTATTGTTAAATAGATTTGGCATTATAAAATTGCCATTTGGTGGCATTAATGAATAAATAATAATAATGTTAGTTGACCCGCGCGCACCTAAATATTGTATGGTGCATTGTGTGTATCTATTTTAATAATGTCATTATTTTAATGATACCGCCATATCGGTTCGATAAGCGTTCACGTGTGTTGTTTAAGACGGAAAATTTTTAGGGTGACAGACTGCCAATTGACATAACGTTATCGTTATATTTTACAATTTATTACGGGCAATAATCTACAACTGGACTTGAGGTACACTTTGCTATCACCTAACGTAGACGTTTAGACTATGGACTTTGATAACATTATGCGACGTGCAGGCGCCCGATGTCCGCGTGCAATGAGTCACGACTTAATACAGTCGTGTTATCTAGTAGGCCATATGCCACAGTGTTTGAATAGTATATTATATTATATTGATGGTATTTAGCGGCGACGAATGACAATAAACTATACGGAATAATATTTTGTTTAATCAATATAAATTATGTAAACACAGCTGCAGCCGATATACCATCGCACTGCAGCGTGCGACATCTACCTAATACCCAGCCATAAAGGTTTATTATACTTACGACGACGACGTGGATGTTTGGTTTTTATAAGTCGGGTCAGACATCTGTGGTGGCAACAAGATAGGTAGTATTGTACACACATAAGTCGTTAGAATATGGTTTTGATATGGCAGTAGGTACTTAATTCGTATACATAAACCTAACACAGAAATACATACATATTATACCTGTATAGTAACTATATTGCTCATCTGTATTCACACAGGATGTGTTCCGATCTGCAGCTGATGTGTTATAAATCCCGTTTTTTGTTTATTTATTATTATTTTTTATTGGATCGTTATAGGCCACGGGCTTGTATTAAACTCAAAGTAAAACAAACAGTTTATATGAAGAGAAAAATAATCATTCGACAGTAATTGCAGTGTGCAAACCTCTAACTTTTTTCGTAATGTTTTAAATAATATATTACTGTAAGTCGGTATATAAACTTCCGCGGAGAATAAAACAGCAGTGTGACGATAAACTATTGCCTATTATAAATGTTTATCGCTGTAAACAATAGTTAACAACATAAATGTTATAGGTTATTGGCACATTTGACGTAAACCGACGTTTGGTCATAGTAAAATATTAAGACGGACATATTTTGGTTCCTGGGAGGAATTATAATATAATGCATTAAAGACATTTGGCTCTCCGCATATACTGATTAAAGGACGTTTGATATACGATTTTGAAATTATGACTTTAATTAACTTCTTAAAAATATTGATATAAAATGTTTAAATCAATTCAATAAAAAAAAAAACTATAAATTTATTTTTTTGTTTAATTTACGAAAATGATTTTACAATACAAATATGGTAATCGGTAAAAAAGACTCAGAAAAAAGAACAAGAAAGAAAGCACAATTTTTAAAAATTAAAATAATATTATATTATATCAACAAAAAAAAAAAAAAATTATTGATATCAATTTGATATCAAATTATTATTTATCACTGGTAACACTGCAAACCTATAAAGCTGATAAGTCTTATTGTTTATTAAACATTGTCTAGGTTATATTCACATTTCACATAAATGTTTTGTCTCATGACTTATTCATAGAAAAATAATTAAGAACCATTTCTATACAAATACAAAATATTATAAAACATTTGACATACATTTAATAATAATAAATTAATAAAATTAAACAAGCCAAAACAAATTAAATAATAAATAAATTTTGACCATAAATTCAAAATTAATGATATTGTATTGTGTGTGATACGACAGTTAAGCAATTTTAAATATTATCCTTTTTACCATTTTTGTAATCTTCGCATAAAGTTAATAGTTCTATTTTCATTTTTTCATAAATAGTGTGTTTTTTTTTTGGTTTATTATTTTGAGTCAACTTTGTTTCATCGCTTATATATAGTTATACATAGGGAATTTCCAGCAATAAAAATGTATTTTACTCTATAATGGAGTAATATATATATAATATATATAGTATAAGTAAAGTGTGTGCATGCGGAAAATAAAAAATTGTTCTTCTTTTCAGTAGTCTTTTTTTCTGTTCTTTTTTTCTTGTTCTTTTTTTCCTTAGTCTTTTTTTCTGGGATTCTACAAGTACAATTTCATATAATTTATATTTTAATGACTTACGTCACACAAATATACACTCAACTTTGACGTCAATTTACTCATGTTTTTAAACAATATAAATTATATTCATTATTATTATAATTTAAATTCAGTTTAATTGCATTTTCTTTTCTTTAGAATTAATTGTTATTGCCACGTTTTTTTTTTGTTTTAATGAAATAGTGAACTAATATTAAATTGATTTCCAAACTCTATATTATTTTCTTATTGTTTAAATATTAATAAAGAAATTAATAAAAACAATGATTTAAACAATCGGTGGACAAACGTTTTATAATAGCTAATTATTCCCGGGAACAAAACATCCGCATAAACTTAATTTTTTAATTGGAACAAAACGTCCTCGATTCCTCTTTTGCAGTAAAACGAAATATGTAATCGACGGCCATGGTAGTTATTCCATGGTCAAGTTATGAGAAATTGAATTGGCTCCAAAACTCAGGTAATCAATATTTATCTAATTACTGAATTGGTTTCGTCAACATTTATTTCTGAAATACATTGGTTATCAGAATTATTTATAATAATTATTTAACTATACATCAAATAATTATTTAAAATATAAACATTAAATTGTGTAGTCATATACTATTACAAGTATAATATATACCTTTGTAAAAATGATATTAATGTCGCATACTTTTTCAACTTTTATGTTTTGATAACCACTTTGTTGCGTACCGAATAGTGCTACATTATTGCAGGCGCTGATAATCATTATTGTAATATTATTATCGCGGCGATTATACATTATCGAGATCAGTCAATCAAGTCTAGACCGCGGAAAGCACGCGACTTGTTGTTCGTATGATTTAATGTAAGTGAGTTAATATATTATAAATAAATCAAAAATAGGGTATATAGTCCACACACACATAAAATACACGTATTTAATTGATTAAGTTAAACTTACCACGTGCCAACACACTTGTTGAAAATGTTATTGGGAGCCAATTCAATGATCACCGGCATTCTATGATATAAATTCGATTAAAACTTATGAATACCTACTTATAATGTATATATAGGTACTATGATTATTCCATTTGATTAATTTAATTAAGGCTAATTCCCCCTAGACCCTATAAATTGCGCTTATGGCTTATTTGACTCCAGGTTTCAAGGTACTTTTAAAACCCGTGTTCGTATACATAAATCTTAAACCATTATTAAGTTTATAGAAATTTCTCCTTGCGCGGTGATGCGTGCAATAAAGATACAAACCTGCTACGCAATTCTCATGGCTGCAACAGACATGTAATTTGATTATTATATGTATCTACCTACGCAGATATGCTATATAATTTTGAATAATGACGATGTATATAGAAGTTCAAAGCTTGTATTTTTAATAACAAGCTATGCGTAAATATTTTAGAGAACAATGTTCATTTCATTTTAATATCAGAGACTTGGTACATTGGAAATATTTGCCTTGGAATTTCTTCCATAAAATCGAAAAACAGTTATATTATTAATATATATTTGAAACATTGAATATCCTTCTTATTTTAGATTACTTTACCTCGAATAAAAAGAATACCTTCTATTTTATAGCATTGTGTGTCCGCGGTTATGACTTTGTTGTCATGGTTACTAAGTTACTAAAGAACGAATTTGTTATTTTTTATAAAGGAATCTATCTTGGTATTGAAACCCTTTGAAATATATAGAAACGAAAAGCGGAAAAGCATTTCTGTGTTAGAGAATTATGATTAAAATTTGCGTACACGTTTTTAACGGAATAACATTTTAAAATAAATTGTTTGCACGTTTTATCAAATGTTTTTGACATATTTGGTAGCTGTAATATTGCAGGTTAAATAACATTATTTGATATTTATAATCATATTGCGATATAGTGAGCTTTTATATTTAGTTTTAATTAAAATAAGACGAATGGTTTCATTCTTTTGAGGAGCATTGAAATGATCACGTTCTTTGTTGAAAAGGATCTTTCACCACTACAACTACTACTATAACCCGTTCAAGTTTATATTTTTATAACACAGCTGAACACATCAAACACATACCTACATCAATAGATTAAATTTTAGAGCATAAAAAGCAGTATAAAAATATTCCCGTTTACTGCGAATACCATGTTAAAAACCGATTACTGCCAATAATTTACACAATTGTTGAATGCAATCTGTTACAGGACAACAATATTATTAAACCTGAATATCGGTTCATAAACCTAATGAGACAAGAAAAATCAGACACTATTTTACATGTTTACGCTTAAGATTACTGAATTCAATTTAATTGCTATAGGCATGGTTAAAAATAACAATTTATTATGTTTTAATTATTAAAATACAAAGGTATATAATAAAATGTAATAAATAATAGTACATTTTAATAATAATTATAAAATAATAATTATTCTTTATTATATAATGACGGAACAAATAAGTTTAAACTGATTTTAAAAGTTTAAAATGAATTCATTTTTTTCAGTAGATAATATTTTATTGATACCCGTTCACTTTTCTGTGTAAAGTATTTTTTTTTGCCTTATTTTTATTTCATATAACAAATATTAGTAATTTTAATAAACATTTTTACAAATACTATTTAAAGTTTTGTAAAAATTTTAATTATTATTTTGACATTACTTGTATATGCATCCACATATCCATATGTTATGTTTCTATATTTTATAAAATATTTATTTAAAACAAAAAAAAAAATGACTATTGTAACAAATTACAAACAAACCATTCTTTCAAAAAATTAATATGATACATAAAAAAAATTATTATTATTATTATTATTATGTTTGGCCACATACTCGTTATGCGAGTGCCGAATCAATGAATCGTGTCTATTGGTTAAGTATATAGAATAGTATATAAGTTTTGTAATATATGTTCTGTGTATTATTTAATTATTTTATAAATAAAGTTGTCAACATCAAAATAAAATTCTTATTTACAAATGTCTCCTCCGTCCCATATGGACTTATGGCATCATACTCTGGGGCCCAGCCAAAAGATCCAATACTCAAACGATTCAAGCCTTTCAATTAATCTGTTTCCGTATCGTTGTTAAAACTCCCTGGTACGTTACGAACAAATTACTTCACGATGACCTTCAAATCAAAACCATCCATGACATAGTATCAATTTTTACAAAAGGCTTCATGTGAAACTCCATATGAATCACAACCACCTCATTTCGCAATTGGCCTCAAAAACGCTTCCTGACAACCCCACAAGACGTCTAAACCACAACTGGTGCAGAGATCTTCTCAATCTATAAAAATATATTTTTATTACTCATAAAAATTTAATTACATTGTATAAAGGTGACTCGACTGCGAGCCCTCCTTTCACGTTACTCAAAGCCATTGTTATATATTATTTTATTTACCATATCATATTTACTTATTGTATATAATGTACAGATTGTAAATCTTCAATAAACGCCATTTAATAAAAAAAAAAATAAATAAATAAAGTTGTTACAAAATCGTCACTTTGTAAAATATTTGTTTAAAATATATATCTATATATATGAATATCTGAATTTGGTGGCCTATTTAAACCGGGTTCACCAGGACCAGTCTTGTAAAAGATACTTTTTAAAGTATTCAAATTCTTTAAGCATAGATACAGATACTTATTTCAAAAATACGTATTTGAAAAGGTACTCACCAAATAAAGTATTTGAGTAAAATACAGATAAGTACTATAAAAAAAATAATATATATAACATTCATCGTATACAATAGGTAGTAAATAAATAAAATTATTACATTCATTGAGGTTTTTTTTTTATAAGAATCTTATTTATTTATTAATTTTGCAAAATATAACATTAGATACTTAAATATTATTTATAGCTTTGTTCGTGCAGGTGCCTGACTATATTTCAATACATTTTTTTTATTTCAAAAGTAAGATAAGTTTTCATAACTACAATATTGTTTAAATACATTCTGATAACACTTGTTCAAAACAGAATTCTATGAAATACTGAATACCTATTTTAAAGGTCAAGATATCTTTGTATAGGATGACAGAGAATCAAATAATTTCATTATTATCAAAGTTCTGAATTATGCATAGTACGTTTGACCTTATTGTGATATCTATTTGTTTTGATTTAATAAATGTTTATCCGGTGGTGTTAGTTAGTAGATCATCAATATACACCAAAACAACGTTTCATCACGTTTTTGAAACAGAAGCTTATCATATTAATTATGTGAGTTTAATTTTATGCCATTATACGATAACGTATGATAAATAGGAAGGATAAGGGTTTAGCAAAATTACTAACTGAACAAAATGACAAGTTTTTTATGTTATTTATTATTAATGAAAACTTTGTAACAGGTAAAGTGAGTTGAACTACAGTTATCTTCAGTTTGTTTTAATTCAATGATAAATTATTAGCCATTCTGAAAACCATATTAAACAAAACATTATTTACCATAGAAGGTATTTATCTACGCGTTTATATAGTTTTTATACCGAGAAAGTAATTTTTTAAATTTTTATGTAAGTAAAAAAATACTTAGGACATTTTCGAATGTCTTAATTTTCAATCAAAATTGTAATATAATATGACTAATCAAAAACCGCATACGCAGTTAAACACATGTTTCAAAATTTTAACCCTACGAACCGTAATGACATTTTAAAAATTCGTAATCATAAATATCTAGATTAATTGTATTAAAATTATATTAAGTCTAATATCAATACCGACTTAAATTTGATACTTTCCAATGTGATTAATATACCGGACGTTTGTAAATAAAAAACATTTGTAGAGGTAGCTATTTCAGTTAGGATCGAATTAAAATTAAAAGTGTTATTAATAACAAATTAAAATTATGTCAATTATTTTGAAGTAAGGTACACAAAAATGCTGCAATATAATATAAGTTATAATAATATAAATGCTATTAAGTATAAAGAGAATAAAACTGTTGATTCTTAATATCCATCTATCCACCATTTAATTAAAATAATAGTTAAATCTAGTTCATGCAGAGGTTAATTTAATTCATAAGTCATACATTTAGGACTCGGATTTATATGAATTAAAAATAACAAAAATATTGTTCAAAATAATACTCTAAGTACCAAAAATGGCCAAATATGTGGTATATATGCCCATAAATCCATGTTCTTTTTAAAATTAAAAGTATGATTTTGGTTTTAAATCATAGGCGTGCGCAGACGTGTGTGGAAAGTAGTGCAGGTGCATATTGCTACTGCATACTAATTTAATTTTTCTTTTATTAATAACGAATTATATTAAACAAATTACAATTCGTTAAAAATCAGAGCATTATTTTTAGTCAAAAAAGTATCTACACAGTACACACATACAAAAAATAAATAAAGAAAAAAAGACATCTGTAAAATTAATAGGTAGGTACATTATTTATTTACTAAAATGTAATGTTTATAAAATATAATATGTATACCGTATACAAATATGAAATTATCTATATATATATATATATATATATATATATATTATATTGTCAATTATAATTCTAGTCGACGTTTTCCAAGTACTAAATGTTTAAATTCATCTATCACTTTATTATAATCAATGCTATTGGCCAATTCTTGTTCAATAAATATTAATAAAAGGTTATCAAGTCGATCTTGTGTCATTAAACTTCGTAGTTTTGTCTTCACTAAGCTTAATTTTGAAAACGACCGTTCACATGTACAACTCGTAACTGGAATCGTTATAAATAATTTTACTGCTTTATAAACATTACAATATATTAGTTTTGTTTGTTTTAACCAATCTAACCAGCACCTTATAGATTTATTAGAACTTCCTGTTTGTAATTTAACAAGTTGTTCTTTCGGCAAATGTTTAATTAATTTTATTTCAGCATCAAGTTCACTTTCATTTAACATACATTTTTCTGAGAGTAGATGTAAATCAGAAATACTTGTATCTAATTTTAAAAGTCTTCCCATAGCATTGATTAAATTTAAAATATCTTGGTTAAAACGTTCTTCAATACCCATAATAAGATTATCAAGTAGTGGAATATAGACAGTATTTTTTAATTCTTCTTGTTTAGTTTTTGGGAAATATTGATTTTACTGGATATTTTTCTTATTTTTACTTCTAGTAAATTAATCTCATGTATATTGCAAGTAGATACTGCTTCATTATATTGTATTGAAAAATTTATATTATCAGATCTCATTGTTGTTAAAGCAGCTTTTAAGGACAGAACCACATCAACGGCCGATAAGAGATTTAAGTTTAGATCTTGTAATGTGGCACTCACTTTTAAAATCATTATTAATATTGGACTTATAACTTGTAATACAAAAACAAATTTAAATGTTTTCATTTGATATAGCAAACCTTTTGCTTTTGCTCTAACATCTGCCATTGTAGTTTTTTTAGCAATTTCGTCCAAACATTTAAGTAGAGAAGAATAGTTGGTTTTAATTGCTTCGACAGCTTCCGAACGGCAAGCCCATCTAGTCGTTGATAAAGACTTAAGGGTTTTAAGTTTTAATTTAGAAGATTCAACGATTTGTTCAATTATGGAATGACGAGTTGGACTTCCTTCAACAAAACTGTAGATCATTTGTAAACAACCAAAAAAATTAAATACAGTTTTATTATCTTTTCCAAGTGAATCAACAAGAACCAAGTTAAGACAATGTCCATAACAATGAACATATGATATTTTTGAGTTGGCTTCTTTAGCTTTAGCTTGTATGCCATTTAAACTTCCAGCCATAGAAGCTGTACCATTAAAGCATACACCTATTACAGAATCCCATTTTAACCCAACTTGAGCAATGGTATTTGTTAAACAATTAAAAATTGACTGTGCATCTTCAGAAACTAATCTTTGCAAACCAATAAATTGTTTTACAGCTTCATTTTTTTCTTCATCAAAAAAACATATTGCAACGGAAAGTTGTTCATAATGACCACAATCGCTAGTCTCGTCAGCAATTATAGAAACAAATTTATTCTCAACATTCGAAGTTATAGTTTTAATCATAACATTATGAATACTTTTTATTATGTCATTTTAAATATGGTTACTTGTATATAAAGCATTTTTAGCACCATCATTCAAGTGATTTGCTAACAAATTATCATATTTTTTTAAACTCCTAAAATGTCCAAAAATAATTTTTTTGATACACTTGAATCTTTTTCATTGTGACCTCGAAAAGGTTTGCCACTTTTAGCTAAACATAATACAATGTCTATCAAGCGACATAAAATACTATGATTCTTTAATTGAATTTCCTCTCTTTGGGATATACATTGAGAATTACTCTCATCTAAAACAACATCAATGGATTTTGAATTTAAAAATGTTGAATAGGAATTAACACTATTAAAATGTGCTTTAGATTTTTGATGGTTATATAGAGATGTAGTTGCATTATTCCAAGAATTAAAACCTATTTTTGAAAATGGTTTTTCTTTTTGACCAACATTTAAACAACTACTTGAATTAAACATTCGACATGTAAAACAAAATGCTCGATCTACATTAGGACTATATTCTAGCCAATTGTAGTTATTATACCAATTTCTATTAAAACTTCTATTAATATCTCCTATTTTAGTTCTTTGGTATAGTTTTAATATTGGTTGATATGGTCCTTTTATTATTTTATCTTTACATTCTAACTGATTTGTTGGCAATTTATTGGTAGGATCATTTATATCACACAATGTACCTATTACATTAAAATTTAAATCATGTAATACTAACATTATTTTCCATTTCTATCAAATTAACACCATTTATTTACAAAAATTCAAATTAATAAGAAAATAAAGCCACCATACAATATTACAGATTAACATCATTACATATTATCACATATTTCATCATTCCTTGGTATTTAATATTAATAGTTACTAATAAATACTTCAATTGTTAGATATTACAATAACCAATTAATAACTAGATAATATCCACCTGTCACCAAACATATAGATATAATAAATCAGTTATACATAAAAATCACATACATAAAAAAATAAGAATTAGTAAAATATTTTTATACATACAATGAATATAGGAACGCTAATAACATTGAACACAAAAAGTCAATAACACAGAACACATAAACAAAATAGTTATTAATATTACCAATATTGTCTAATAGTTCACAAACTGTTGTTTTTGACGACTGACCCATTTCAAATTGTTCTATAAAATGATAAAATAAATTGAAACTGAGATTTTAAAACTAATTATTTTGTATACATAAACTACCCACAGCATACAGATAATACAGCTAATAATTTTTCAAATATTATACATTATATTACATTACCTGATGATTTTGATTCATTAACAATAATTTCCTGTGCAGTTTCATGCTGATCTTTATTAAATTGTTCTATAAAACAACAAAATGCATTCAAATTAAATTCAATATTCAACAGTAATAATTTGTATCAAATTAGTTTAACTTAAAATAGAAACAATTTAGATGTACCTAATAATTAAATGATAATAATAATATTAGTTCAGAGTTCTTAATTCACTATACAATTATAATTCATAATATGTCAACTTACCAGGTTTAGATTTAAAAAAATCATGTAAAGTTTTTGTTTTTAATTTCTTTGTAGTACTCATACCTATTGTCTTCTGATGATAGTATATTAATAATGACAATGAATATTGAATATTATTGTTTAATAAAATAATAATAATCATATATAAACAGTAACACGGATAATAATAAATAAAACAAAAAATTATATATAAATTTTATTGAGTAGCAAACTCGTGTCGTATAATGAAATAAATCGAAATCAAAAACTATAATATTATACATTACCTTGTAATATGTAATAATATTATATTAAATATTATATTATTTTAACTTTGCAGTTTATTATTTGATAACAATATTTTGACGCTTAAATTGTATTATCAAGTATTTGAGGGTTTGACTGGTTTACGGTTAGCTACCGTCTGCAAGATCCATTTTGTAGGTAATTAGTATCAATGTATCATCATAGAAAAAATCAGTACCCATATTTGAAGCTATATTATCATTCAAAAAATATAAATTTATACTCACGCTTATAAGTATAACTGTAATTATTGAATATACGTATACTGTATACATACAGTTTTGAAAAATAATTTTTATCTTCATTTTTGAATCATAAATTATTATTAATTCGTAAGGGGCCTTTAAGGGCAGAGGCACTAATGGAGGCTCGCAGGTCGTGCACAAGCACGACCTGCACGACTCGTGGGCACGCCTATGTTTTAAATTATCACAAAACATGTTACAAACATATCGTTTATTAATGTATACTTGGATAATTATAATTTCCGAAAAAAATAACATACTAATCGTAGTAAAACAGTAAAGAAATAATATAGTTTAAAATAATAATAATTGAATAAGTGAATAGAATTTATCTTTTTTGCTTTTACTGAATAGGCAGTGTTTATTAAAAAAATATTTTTTCAAAGTTGAACGTATAGTTTTTATTTAAGTTACAAAACTGTGAAATTTTTTATAAAAAGATTAATATTATCTTAAAACTGTAAAATATTGAAATATGCACAAATACGTTTGAAAAGTATTCGTACCTTTAATCACACAATTTTATTTTATTTTGTGCTTACATAGAATACGTAGTATATTTACTAATAAAAATATGCAAATTCAAACCCTAGACTTATAATTTACTTAGTAACCAGACAGCCAGTAGGTATTGATATAAAGGATAAGTATTCGTATACGTATAATTTTAATATTTAATTTTAAATTAAGAATATTGTTTTATTTTTAACTTCATAAGTTTCGTTTCTTTTGTTGATTTACTCTTTTACCTATATAGGTATTTTTATACAAAAGTACAAGCACTTATATAAATGTAATAAAATTCAAAGTACCTATTGATTTTAGCTCAAAGCATTTAATTAAAACATTCTGTTGCTTTTCTCTTTCTTGAACAGCAGCATGAGGGAGACTGCCTTAGTATAATTCCCTTTCAAGTATTTTGTTGCTCATTTATAATCGTACTCCGATTGTTTTTAGAGTACCTGTGGGCTGTCTGGGTTTAATATTGTTATTATAGAATAATGATTTCGTTTTCATAAAGTCTCATTATTTATCAATTAAATTGAATTAATGTTTATTGCTATGTTTTATTTTATCATAAACTAAACTGTAATTATAATTATTATAATCTATCATTTAAAAATTAGCTGGATTGAGATTAATTATAAATTTAAATATAAGGTATTTAAATATAGATACTTATTTTTTTTTTAAAGCTATATATTTTAATTTAATTTTAATAATTTAAATTATTATTTGTTTTAGATAGCTAGGAGGTACTATAAATGTATATTATATTCCCAGTTATAATCAGGAAATAATATACTAATTACCATGTATGATAATATACTTTCATGTTAGTGTAACCATACGAATCATTAAAATTACCATGAGATACGCTGATATACTTCATTAGACGTGTGCATACATTACAAATTCTGAACAGTGAAGACCGCGTGCCACCGTTTAACGTGTTTTATGAATTGTGTGAGTGGATTTAATAAGAACCCACGTTTGATTTGGAAACTGTTGTATTAGTTTAGAAAATGTACGTATTTCGTAGAATATTAAATATATATAACTATATTTGTTTTATTTTGTGGTAAAATACGTAGACAAAATCGATAATACGTTGGTATATTACAAGACTTATCGATACTTGCCAAAAAAAAAAAAAAATGTCAATTTCTTTTAAAGCCGTAAATAAAATGTCTAATGTGTTTTAATAGCATTGTTTGTAGGGATTTTGTGACGTGAAAACCAATGTTACTGTCTTATACTTAATTGAACCGGATACCAACTAACGCAAGTACAAAAAAAAAAATACGGTCAACCACTGAAACATAATAATTTAGACGTTGTCGTTTTATAAAATAAATCCTACACAGAGCTGATGGGATAACAAAAGAGGAAAACAATAATATATTCGCCGAGAGGATCTGTGAGATTGAACATGGGACTGCAAAAGACAGTGTTGTAGGTATAGTTGCACAAATCGTAAAAAAAAAAACTAAAAAAACTAAAAAAGCGAAATTCCGATATACCATCAAGAGATAGCTGTGCAGGCTGTAGAGGGATGAAACGATATAAGACAAGCGGCGGTGGAACTGCACACGCTAAATTCAAGCTGGATTAACGTGATTTTCGACCACAATAATATATAAATACACCGTCGTCGAAGTAATAAAACTACTTTAATAATAGGGTACCTGCAAGCGGCTGACTTTCTTATCGTTGCTTCGAACGTATTGGTGGTATCCGCCGTAGGGGATAACGAGCATAATGTAATATACCCGAACTCCGATGTCATAATGCCGACGACCGACTGGTAGACAACTCTCTCTCTCTCTCTCTATATATATATATATATAAACCGGGTAGTATCCGTATATTTGCGGTGCTCGACGGCGATTTTATTTGAGCTTCAGGCGAGCGATTAGGGAGGGGGGGATGGGAGGGAAAAAATCAATCAAATAACACAAAACCGTGCAGAGGGTCGAACACCCGCGTCCCACTGCCAAATACCTTTGTCCGATCGGTACTTCAATTTTGGCTTCACCCCATCACCGATCGAGTAAAATAAATACCTACCTACTTACATAAACGATGCTAAAATGTCCATTATTGCAGGTTACAATAATTAATACTATAGTGGTTTCATGCCGTACCGTCATGTCATAAATTATATTATTATTAGTACCTAATTATATATCCTGTATGATGGTAATGACAAACTGTCTGTCGATAAGTTTAAATAATGAAAAATCATTAAAAGAATGTTGTAACCAAATAAAAAAAAAAACAAGAAAATAGTATAAACGAGAAAAATCTATTCAAAAAATAGGTACTGAAAATTGTTAAAAATCTTTCGAAATGTATTTAATTATATATTTACATTACACCATTGTATTATAAGTAACACTTTTTACTCAATAGTAATGATACAATTTCATTTTTCATTCCCATTTTTGTTTACACATTTTAGTCTAATAAACGTAATAGTAACAGAAAGTTAAGATTTTAAATAATTGTTTCTTTGAAACATAATATTACAAACTTAATTAAAACTTTCTAAGAACTAGAACTAAATTACGAAGTTTACTGAAAATGAGAGTTTACAGCTCAAAACTACTTTTGAATGTTTTTGAAAACAATGTTTAATATTAATAGAGGTACCTATATGAATGATAATAATTTCAAATACATAATATAAATACAACACAAAAACTAAAAACCGCAAAATAAAATGGGACCTATATACTACGATTAAAATGTGTGACCGAATGACTGACAAAATCTATAAGAAAAAAAATAATTTATTTGCATCATTTAAATTTAACTGCATTTACTCATGGAAGAAAATAAGGAGGAGACTTTCGAATGCTTATCCCTTTCCTCAAAAATTTGAATAGCATTCCCAAATACAATTGTTTATGTACATTCGTAGATCATGAAATATGTACTCGTACTAATCAGAGCGAGCAGTTACTTAACTCTAAATAATTCTATAATGTCGAAAAATGACCCAAAATATATACAATTTTAGTTTTTTTAGTATTAAAATATACTATAATCTAATATACTTTCTTAACTGTGGAGCTAATAATACAATTTCATAAATGATTCTTATAACTATTATCTAAATTCTAATCCACTATAATTTTATTGTAAAAACCGTAAGCACAATCGCCTCATCATCTCTAGATTATGACCACTCAACTACATTAATAGGTACTCGAAACAAATAACTTCCCCGAGAAGTTTTCTTCAAAAACGGAAACAAAATTTTAAGAAATGAGACAAGTATATTCAAGAATTAAAAAATCTTTACCATTCTTTTGTAATTCGAAAACCAGCTACATTATATCAGTATGGTTTTTTTAATTGGAGGAATGATTTTTAATCACTTTCTGTAAACATATAGATGGACGGACAGTGGACAACCAACGGTCCATAGTACCACGTACAAAATCTCCATACCATATCTTTACTAATCGGTCCGGACTTCGGGAGTCCGGTCGCGCAAAAATAGGTGGTAAGTAAGAATACGATCAGAAAGGGCATGAATAATAATATTATATATTAAATTCGTATGCGTATAACACTTTTTAAATTTTTTTTCATCAGACGAATCAACTCGTTGAATTGCACGTTTAAAACATATATTGTACATACAAGTAATGTACCGTTTAAACTTATTTTAAGCGATGGGTATTAGAGTTGTATCGTATTATATATATTGCCGTCGCGTAGTTACATTATTAATACCTACTCAACTAAACCTCGCCATAGCCACTACGAGAACATTATACTATACATTTATATGGAACGGTGCATGTACCTATAGCTATATTTACACGGCACAGATTTATATTACCAATTTATTTTGTCGCCTTGTCGGTATATTAGAATTCGTACATGTATCGGTATATGGATACCTAGCTGGTATTCTCCACAGTCATGCGCACCGATTTTTCTACCCAACTGTTGTCATATATTATGATGCATGATTGACTTGACGATTGTATTGTGCACACAAATTGGGTCCGGTATTTCTGATAGTGCACTTGCCCCATTATATTACTTGGCAGTAATTTAATGATAATAGCTTGCGTACATTGTTATAATGTACACAAATCTGCATAATTGCGTCTCATCAAATCGGAATGTAAGTTCATTAAGTCGCGACAACAACAACAACGACTAGCTGGCTGTCTCTGCTCGTTGGTAAGTGTTTATAATACAGCAATATATTAAATTCGGCGTACGGCGATCGAATTGGTAGGCAACGTTATACGCGGTAAAATTAATTAGGTACCTAATCGGAAAACATTAGGTGGTGCATTAGTGTATTATAGTTTACCTTGCCAGTAATGTAGCAGAAGAAAGTTCATCGGAAATGATATTAATATTATACAAAATAAACACAAAAACACGAGCCCTGCTCTTTGGTTATTTGCATTGTTGATTCCATGTACACGGTTCATCTGTCAATAGCATTTACCTACCGTACATTTTGATTATATATAATTACAATAATTTCACTACGCATTTTCCTCAATGTTAGAAATTGTAATTATGTACTTATTGCGAATAAACCAAGTCAACTACGAAAGTTTTCCGCAGCAAATTACGTATTTTGCGTCGTTTGTAAAATACAATTTGATAACGTATATTAATAACGTGGCCTTTCATGTAGAAAGCAGTGGCAAATAATGAAATATGTATATAGGAGACTCTTATAAAGTTAGCAGCACAAACTTAAAAAACTCTATTGGTGTAATAATGGCGTTCAACTAAATTTAGGAGTGCTCTAACAATATATATGCCAAAACGAGCTTTACATATTTTAATTGTTAAAAAATTCGCGAACACAAAGTTGTGCTATTGGAATTAAGTAGGTAACGTAAAACTTAAAAATGAACTTCTGATAAAAATAAAATACAACAAAATCAAAGAACAAACCAACAATGTCCAACAATTTTGTTGGATGCTTTATTACATATATATCTAGCCCTATATAATAATTAGTATGATTATTAATTAGTAGATACCTAGTGGAACAGTGATTAAATTATATAGGTAACCAAAAATAACACATCGCAGCGTAATATTCATAAATAGAAAAATATTATCATAACCTCTGGTTTTGTTCAGGTCCGTTTTGAAGGGGTTGGGGGTAAGGATCTTACGCAAAACTTTTTCCTATTTATGCCGCAACCCATTATGAATTTTCACATATTACTGTATAAATTAATGCTTAAATTAGTTTTTTTCTGTGATTGACATTAGCAATTTAGGTATATATTATTGCCTATTATAGTTACTGAGTTATTTTTTTAAAAAAAAATATTTAACTATTGTTTTAGATAATAATTAGTTAGTACAAATACAATATAAAAAACCACGAACCATCCAAGTCCATGAAATTGTATTTGTATTTGTTTTTGTTATGCTTATCGCATATAGCGTACAACAATCGGTGATTCATTGATCCTCAGTTATTCAAATAAATAATAGGTACCTACACATCGTTGAATCTTTATTTTATCAAGTATTGAAAAGTATAATAAAACAAAATTAAGTAGCTTTTCATCGGTCGTTACTCGTTTGACCACCTGTTCCGCCCTGATTAGGTTAGATAAAACACGGTCGTCACTCGTCAGTATAGATTTTTGACTACATATGTATAACTGTACATAGTCAACCCTCGTCGGACAAATGCGACGTCGTCGACGGAAAGGTTATAATATCCATCGTTTAAATTGTATACATTATATTATTTAATATTATAATAACGCGATTCATACATTTCATTCTTATCATAGGTAGTTTACAATTGTTGAGAAAATATCATTGGGAATTAAAAATATTATTGCTGGAATCTTTTGCTGTTGTCAATGGAATTGTTTAAATGTGCATATAATTTTTTTTTTTAATTCCGTATAATTCGTTTGATTAATAGCTATGTGTATTTGAATTTAATTTGGCTACTAAGTAGCTATATAATATGGTATTGAATGCGTGATAATCGTAATTGATAATTTATGAGAAAAATTTTGTATATTTAGTAGAGATTTGAAAATAGACCTTGACATTTTCATTGGTTATTTATTTTCCCATTATGTATTATACTTAAACTTGGTAAATTATAAAAAACTATTTGTTTTTATTTTAATATATTAAAATCTGTAATATACTGGGTTATGATTTTAATAACATTTTAAGAGAATTTAATTACTCAAAACTCGTTTCAAAGCAATTAAATAATGTTTGTTATAAAATATTAGGTAGGTAACATAAATGGAAATTATAACTATGAAATTGTTATTTATAATGATTTTTTGGTTTCTCTGTTTTGGTATAAAATATAAAATCATGTAGTTTTCAATTTAAATTTCAATATACATACATTTACATTTGAAGATAAATCGCAGCATAAACATAGCTTTAAAAAACAATTATTCAAAATAATATCATATACATTTGCTGGTTTTGGTGAACATTTTAACACATTATACTAAACAATTCTAAAAAAAGCAATTTCTCGAAAACGTATCCATTAAATTACTTTTTTCGTGACCAATTTAATTTGTTTGCTTACTAAAAATTACTTTTTATCATATTTATACACAGACGAATGAAAAAATAAACCGAATTTTCAACATTAATTACATTTTTTTGCACAGTCTATTTTTAACTTAATATTTTATTCGTGAACATTTGCAGATTCTGTATATTTGTTGGTTTATGTATATATATATTTTTTAAGTTAAAATAAATTAAAACCATTTTTTTCAAATTAAATATATTAAAAATAAATAAATAATTTAATTATTGAGTATTTATATTTACTAGGTATTCAATTAAAATGCACGACCCATAATCTATCTGCAGGAGTTCATGTTTGATATTTGTCATTCAACGATTGATCCTTTCTGAGACAATGAATAGCCGCGGGTTTCTGCAATATCATAACATTATATTCTCTGCTAGTATATTAAACATAATATTATACGTATCACATACTGGGGAGTTACAAATACAAAATTTTGACATCGACTGGTACAATAATTGATTTATTAAAAATAAATAATATAGTGATTTCCGATCCGTGCTTTTACATAATGGTCGCAAAGCCATATAAACTTCATATAACTGCGAAATTATCTGCAATAATAATCAGCTGTAATTTTCTCTTCTGTTGTTATAGTTTGTACCTACCCCACTTTAGGAACTAAAGTTTGTGTTGGTGTGATTTTTAATTACAATTCATTAACTCATTGTCCAATTATAATGTAATTTAATTAAATCAATTAATGTATATGTGTTCATTTGAATAGTGACGGTGTTCAATTTGTAGTACTATTTAATGCAAATTAAATAATAACTGGGTTCTCAAATTAATAATGGATGTCAAAAATATTTTAAAGCTACACAACAACAAAATATGTTATTTTTAAAATTAGTTAACTTAATTAGTTCTGTTGCGAAAACTCATAATTAATTTTAAGTACTATTGAGTTCTGTAGCATATATACTTTTAGAACGTTTCATATGGGAATTATATGGATAGATTAGCAAATACTTTGCAAAAGTTCGGTTCGTTGGAGTGTTAATATGATTTTAAGTCCTTGTACATATATAGTATTGCATAATGTTAATAAGTCGTGAAGGCTATGATCTGCGTAGTTTGTCTTCCATTAAAAATGAATAACAATGTATTGCATATTATTTATAATAAATACATAACATCACTTGGAAAGTCATCGTGAGCTGATCCAGACGGCAAGCACACTTAGCTTTTCTTGATCGAAAATTGAATTAATGATAATGATGTCGGTTGAACGCTCTCAATAGCTGTACGAGTGTTACAAAGCCTGATGGTAAGCATTTGATTTAGCACAGTTAATAAAAGCTCAAAATATAAATTGAGAACAGAAGGGGATGATATTCCAATTGCAAATATACAGCATCATTCATGAGGGGTATCGCTCTTCTTATTATTCGCCATAATATCTCTATGAAAGTGTGAGTACCTGATTTATATTTGATAACATCTACTATACGGTACTTGTAAACGTATTATAAGTTTGAATTATCATAAGTAAAAATAACAAGACAAATATGAGTATAACAATCATAAAAATAAAGAAGTTTATAGTCTTGTTAGTACCTATTAAATAATATTAGTGACGAGTTATTACTACAAATCGCTCTCCAACTTTTATTATGACTGTAATATACTACCTAATATATCACATAATAAATAAAATGTTATATTAATGTTGTACTACCATTGGTGGCAAAGAATAGCAACAACTTGTATTATATTTGTATTAGTGTAGGTGTTACTATAAATAACATATCACATTATTTTATTTATGATTACACTTTTTTAATAAAACAAATATAAACAATTTATTTTGTTTTTAATCTTTAACAATTTTACTATATGAAGCTAAAAAAAATAATTTTTTATAAGTACCTACCTACCTACAAACAATAATAAAATTGAGATTATTCATATAATAATTCCACTGTGCAAATTATGTCTAGACAGTTACGACTGTTATTAGTATGTTTTATATTATTCTTTGTGTAAAAATAAAGTGATCACTATTTGTTTGTTTGTAAAAAGTGAAACATATTTTTAAACTTAATAAGGTGGTTGTTTTCGGGACGGACAAAACTTTGTATCAAATTTTTAATTCTAAAATTGAATCGTAATCGAGTCTAAAACTTCTTCTAAAAAAAAAGTTGGAAAGTGGGTATCGTTTCGCTGTATAGTCAGTGTCGAGTGGGTCACTGTTATGGATGTGTTAAATTTGAATTCAATGATTTTTTTTATAAGCATTTTGAGTTCAAATTTTGATCAAAATTCATCAATAACATTTGTAAATTATTTTGTAGTTACAAATTCACAAAACGTTCAATTTTTATGTCTAAGATTTTGAAAATTTTATGCAAGGTTTCTTTTTCTTGTAAATATTTTATATTGTAACCAAAAGATTTAAAAAATGCATTTACATTGTTGATTTTTAAAGACATTTTAAGTTTAAATTTGAACGAAATTAGATATTTAAATGAAGAATAACGATGTTAGTATATTTTACGTGGGTGCTTTTGAAGTCTATTATTTATTTAATCATTGTATACGAAAAACGATTCTGAGCTAAGACGGTCTGTCGGCTTACATTCTTAAACATATTATTATTATTATAAAGTAATTTATTATACTATTAATAATACAGTAGGTTGAATTAATTTTATATTTTCTTTTATAAAATATTATTATATTTTTTACTCTCAATAATATTTTCAAAAGCAATTTTGTCAAAAATTAATTCAACCTACTGCATTATTACTTTATAATAATAATAATATCATAAAATACACTTATAGTTATGTATAGGCAAACAGACAATCTTTGCTCAGAAACGTTTTTCATATACAATAATTTTATATCATTCAATTCAAATTTAACACATCTATTGCAGTGACGCACTCGACACCTACAGTACTGCATAGTGGTACCCACTTGCCGACCTTTTTCATAATAAAATTCATTAACTTTTTTTAGTGTAAAAATATATATTGAGTAGGTATTTAATTAAAAATCTAGAGTGTATTATCCTAAATGCTATATCCAATACAGAAGACAATAAAACTATGGTAGTAATAATTAGTAGGTATTTTAATACTAATTTACAATGAAACGTAAATAAACAAGCAACATGAAATAAATTTAAAAGTGATGAGAGAGTTATAGTATAAAAAAAAAAATCCTCATTAAATATTAAATAGTAACAAATTTACATATGTTACTGCCAAAATATTCTTAATTCATACTCTTATTTTCAACATTAGACATTAAATTAAACAAATGTAATGAATTTTTAACTAAAAATTATTATCCGTATCTAAAAAAAAAAAAAATAAAATATTTTGAAAATTGTATCATTTTTAGAAAATGCAAACATAAATATTTGTTGAACATTAGAAGTCTTTACAGTTATTCATTTTTAAGTTGCAATAAAAAAGTACAATCTAATTTTGCATATATAGTTTCTTTTTATTTTTTTTTTTGCCGATCCCGATTATTTTGAAAGTTACCTACTTTTTTCTCTTGACCCTTTATTCTAATGGGAAGATTAAATCAAATTTTCAACTAAAAACTTCCTTTAAAGTTGAAGATTTGGTGCATTTTTAAAACTTCATAAAAATATATATATAACACACATCATTGTAAAATCAATACATTCATTGTTTTTCTCATAAAAATGTGTCAAATATGACTTATGGTCAATTATTTTCGAATGTAGATCATTATAGTTTATAAGTTATAACTATTATTAAATGGCAAAGAATAATAGCAAATATAAATATTAAAATAACGGAAAATGTATATAATTTTTTGTTGTTATTGAACTATAAATCACACGTACACAAACAAATTAAATCGCTATAAAATGCATTTGAATGTAGGTTATCATCGAAGTAAAGAAATTTCGAATTAAATAGAATGCAAATTGCATTAGGTAGGTATAACAACGTTAAATAACCAACAATGCTAAATTAATGTAAATGTTAAACTAATTAAATTTCAAACCGTCTGAAAAATACATATATGTAGGTAGACCATTTTAATTAATTTAATTTAATTTTAGCATACAGTACGGACATGTGCCCAATTTACAATGAATATAATACAATTAAAATTACAAATGTGATATAACAGTGAGGATAATACTTGGTTAGGTTTAAGATATAAAAAAGGAGGGGTCAGAATTGGCAATAAACATACAGTGCCGAAGTGGTTTATTTAAATCATAATTAGTGAAGGAGGTTGGTAAATTAAAAGTGGTATGTTGACGAGCGAAGCGAGGAACGACATTTAAAGGAATTAGAGAGAGAATAGATGGTGAATCAATCTGCCCATTCAATAATTTAAAAAGAAATTTAAAGTTGGCAGTACGTCTACGATCTGCCAGTGAATCTAGTTTGAAATACTCGAGTACTGGTAAATAATTATGTGGAGGATATTCAATTCTTAGTACAAGACTGGTATATTTTAAAAAATTATTTTGTACTTGCTCAAGCATTATTGTGTTATGAGCAGTATTAGGATCCCAAATGACAAAACCGTATTTGAGAATAGGCCTAACGAGCGAACAGTACAGTGCCTTAAGGGGAGATGCTAATTTAAACTTTGTTGTTATGCGTTTAATAAAACCTAATATTTTAAATGATTTACAACAGGCATGTTCAATAAGTAAATTTGGGCTAAGCGTAAGACACATAATAAAGCCAAGATCAATGACAGATTTATCAAACAATTGCAAGGTTGTGCCATTAACTGCATATTTAAAATTAATTGGGGATTTAAGATGTGTAAAAGTCATATAGTGGCATTTAGCAATATTGAAATCCAACCCAAGCTTGTTGGCCCATGCAACAATTGTATTTAGTTCGTCTTGTAGGACAAGGCAATCGTTTAGAGAGTCGATACAGTAGAATATTTATACATCATCCTCAAGCGTTAGGAGCCGTGCATGCTTTAATGTACAGTTAATACTGTTTAAAAATATAGAAAACCGGAGAGGAGAGATGTGGCCACTTTAAATGGTACTAGAGAAAATGGGAAGTGTATCAGAAAAGACTATTGATTTTCACAAATTATTTCCTATCATCAATAAAAGAATGAAACCACAATAATAGTGGTTAACCGAAACCAGTTGCTAGCAAGACACAGCAATATATGATGATCGACACGGTCAAAGATTTTGCAAAATTCGGTGAAGATGATATCAACTTGCGAATGTGCTTTAAACATTTCAAATATATAATTACAAAAGACTGCATTACAAGTGGTTGTAGAAGGACCTGACCGAAAACCATGCTGTTCCTTCATTAACACTCAGTTGACGCTTGATTGAATATTTTTAAGTACAATTGATTCAAATAATTTGGGAATATGGGAAAGAATTGAAATTGGCCTGTAGTTGTAGATTAGAGTTAAAAGAAAATAGGTACATATTGATTTCATTATAGCGATCTTTGTGAAATTTATAAAATTCATGAGTTGAATCATACTGCATAATTGTAGTCACCATAATATAATTGATAGTTAGTGCAGGGTGGTAGGGATCAAGAGTGACTAAGGGTTCAATTACTGGTTCAACACTCAAATTATTAAGATTAGAGAACACCAAATTCAGAATCTAGTTACGATAATTAAAGACACTATTGTACTCCAAGAAGCCTGATAAAGCATATATTTCAAGGACACAGGGAACTTAGTCCAGTACAGGAACTATACTAAAGACCTTTACTATTAGCAGCTTATGTAATTTTCAGGTAGATTGTAGTCATCACAGAAGATAAAGGAGTAATTCTGATACAGGGAAACAACGGAACCCATAACATACATATGAGGCTCATAAGTAGAAGGATGCGAGGAAGGGGGAAGTAAACACAACAAATTATAAAAGAAAGAGATCCGACGTGAAAGTGCACAAACAACTGCTCAACATTGGAACAGTCAATTGGTACAATGCAAGAGAATAGATCTTTACGGACACCATTTAAGATCCCTCCCCCTCGAGAGCAAGAACTAACTAGTCTCACATCTGTCAAATCTGAATATATTATAATTAAAAAAACCAAGTTCACAGTCAGAGAATGAATTACTAAGTCAGGTTTCAATTAAAACAATAAATATATAGTTAAGGGACACAACATTACATTTAACATTAGAAAGTTTCGTGCGTAGTCCTCTACAGTTCTGGTAGAAGCCAGAAACTGTTAAAACTAGTAGTTGCTTAGAGTGCTGGACTTTGAACCGGGTTGGAGTTGAGGAGGTTCTCCGTTTTTTAATTCTGAGATCATTTTCGGAACAACATTCATATATTTAACATAAAGCACAAATTCATCATTGAAAGTTCGAAGGTCAAGTTCCGCGTGGCAAAATCTTAGCTGCTTCCGTTGAAGTAGGGTCTTATCTTTGACAATTCGAAAACCTTGAGGAAATGTCACTCCTTATCACTTAGCCTCATTAAAGGAAGTAACCAGGTTGGTTGCATCTTCTTTAGATCCAAAATTAACTTTAAGAGTGAGTACTTTATCAAAACGGGCTTTTCCAAGCCGAATATATTTTTAGCTATTTAACGGCACATTACTACTACTGAGCAGTTCCTGCAAAGAAACTTTATTCTCTCTAATCCTCTGAGAAACAGAAGAAGACTTAATCTTAGGGATATTATAGACAATAGTGTTGCAGAACACCTTTCTCGCTCATAAGTCTCTTGTAAAACTTGATGATATAATGCCATAATTAATGATATAATAATAGCATAAAATAATAATTAAAGATCAATAAATACAAATAAATGGTAGAAAATGTGAACAATTTATGACCAAGCTAGTTATACCATTAAATTATCTATATAAATTATAAATATACTAAAATGTTTAAAGAATTTTTGGCTGTACTGTATTTTTAATGACATTTAAAAACAAAATCATATGCACATCAAACAAAACTAGTTTTGACTAAAAGTTTAAATACTTTAAAAGCAAAAATTATCATTATATTAATTGTTTAAATTCAAAACCAATATTCACATTAAAAATTAAGCATACAATCGACATGTTCTATTAAACACTGGAATAAAAGCGTAAATGAAACAAAAAAGTCATAGCAGTTATTATTAACTTAAAATTTTTAAAAGTTTAAAAATATATTTAAAATGGTAAAGTTTTTTTAAAGTTAAAAACAGTTCAATTAAAAATTATAAAATTGTAATCATTTATACTTTTAGAAGATATGAGTTTTTATTAGTAAAATCAAGGCCAGATTAGGAACCTATATGGCCCCCGAGCTGTAGTTTGAGGTGGACCCATGTATCATATGTATCCATGTATCTAATGTATCATATTGAAATTAAATGGGCCTCTATCTACTTTGGTATTTGAGAAGGGCCAGGGCTGCCTTGCTGGCTAGAACCCCATTAATCAGGTCATGAGTAGAAGTGAAGAACACATAGCTATTTTGTTTATATGAACAACAATTGTCTACTAAATAGTAAATATAAACTATGCCTATCTAATAATAAGTTTTAAGTTGAAAATGAACTAATTTTAATAAATTATATAATGTTTTATTTGTAAACATGTACTACATTTTGTTATTATTTAACTAATAAAGCCAATATTAATTTTACAGAACCTTACAAAATATATCGTAGGTACCTACTTAAAATATTCATATGGAGTTAGTAAGGAAAAATAAATGCTCTTGTACGCCATTATGAACACTATATTTTATAAACTTTTGTATTATTTTGTTTTATATTATCTAAACTTCAATGTTGGTATTTAATTTTACACAATATTTTTAATTTACACTCATCAAACATAAATTATAATTTTCTATCTCTTCCACTCTACTGTTTAACATCTACAAGACTACATGTGCCAGTAAATTATAGTATTTTAAGTTTTCCGGGACATTCAAGTTTGTAATATTATGCTAATTCATTATATTATTGTTGTTATTATCTGTTCTTCGACGCCTTTTGTATTGTCACAACAAAATCTTCATAATCGTGAGTTTGTAGATATTACCTCATTGATACAAATTCTTGCATGCTATACGGTCTGTTATCTGATGACGAGAACAAAATAAAATGCAATGCACATAGTATACTATTTACATATGCCAACAAAAAGCCAATAAGCGTTATATTTTTTACGATGTACAGGCTACTCTAGAGTAACACCATCGGGTTTATCGGAAATTGAGATCTATCCGATTTTGGGATTTTATAGGTATTTAATATTCTCCAAAAGTAGTTTCGTTTTATTTGTCGACCTATGGAGATGCACTGAAATACATTATCATTGACCTGTTTATAATGTGCTAGGGTTTATTTTTTTTTTTCTAGAATCTAAACGTATAATATAAAAAACATTAATTAAATTACCGATGTGGGTACTTTGATAGTCATGGGGCATTCTAATGCATAACTAAAATAATAAACATTGAATATATTAAATCTGAAACATAACAAATAACGTATGGTTACAAACACAAATACCAATTATTAAATAATTATCTAAAAAATATCATATGAAAAAAATTAAAAAATATTATGAACCAAATTAACAATATTATGGCGCATAACTTTTATAACATTGTAATATATTATTATAATATTAATTGTATACAAATCGTAGACAGTGATTACACGAATATTAAATTATCACAAACACAGAATAAAAATGAGCCATATCTCTGTGTTCTGTTTAATTTTAATGATAATTAGATATTTGTTTTGGTACCTAATCATTTTTTGTGGACAATATTATAATTTATGATCCATGACTGCAAAACTGCAGTATCGTGATATAAGATAACGTAAATAGCTTTGCATTATGTCTACTGAAAAGCTAATTTACTACACTGCGTGAATGTTTTCAACTGATAAATGAGTTTCTTTTTCCCTCGGTTTTCGTTTCAGCGATTTGGGTTCATTATAATTGAATGGTATGTATATTATTATCTACTTTTTTTGTGCATGCAGTCGCATGCTCTACGCGCCCCCAGGATCCGCCAATGAATTCCAGGCATGTGGTAAATTTGTAACTTCCAAAAATGTTATTAAATATACAAATCGGCACGTGGCTCAAACGCTCCTCACATCGGTTTCTTATTATGTTATTATCATGGTTATATCTTATGAAATGGCGTATTGTGTCATTAAGCTAATTTACAATTTAGTACTGTTTAAATAATGTTATCTTAAAAAAATAAAAAATAGCTAAACAGTAAACAAACGTTTATAACGGTACAAAATAGTGGTAAATAATTATTATAGTATACACATTTAAATTGTGACAATGATTTATAAGGGCATATGAAAATACAACAATTCCAGATAAATCTCAGGTTCATAATATTGTTTATCGTGTGACTCTTTTCAAAACATCAATTTTTCAAATGCTTATTTACAATAATTACACAATGATGTACGAACTGCAGACGAGTAAATTGTTCGTTTTAGTATGCGGTGCATAATAATAGGTACATATTATGAATAACCACGTGTAAGTATGTCAAATATGAATACTTGATAGTACAAATAATTAATAAAACTGAAGTATATTAAGAAATATCTATAAATACTTAGTATCATTTAATAATTTAAAATATTCAAAACATTCAAAATTTAAAACTTTATATAGAATAATATTTTGTATATTACTATTTTTAATTTGTTTTATCATAACGGAATAACGGATATAAAATAACAAATTGTTGTATTAATTTTTTGGTTTACTTAAGTAACGATGATTGATTTTAAACGAATATTGCAAATGAAAGTGTAGCTAACGAGTGACTCATTACTCAAGATTACAACATGTCAAAATTAATAAGAACCAAAAAATTATACTTACTGTACAAACAAATATGTCTAAATCGTATATTATAATAATAAAAAAACAGAAATTAATAATTTAAAATCGTAGATTTAGTACAATTTATTGGTTTTACCATAGAAGGTAATCTATGATTTAAAAAAATTAATGTATGCCTTATAACTTTTGAAATTTTCAGATTTTTAGATCGTCTTATTTAGATAAACTTATAGGCAGCTTTAATGATAATAAAATTGTTATGGGCATGTTATATATTGTTTTTATAAGATTTAAATTTGTAATTTTGGGTACTAACGAAATTATTTCATGAATCTGTGTGACTTTATATAAATTAGTTAATTTTTAATAATTAAGATCAACTAATTCTAAGTTTATTTTAATATCCAAGATAAAAATAATAAAAATAATGAAATATGTAATATAATAAGTATTATTACTACCTATGTATGTATATACTATATTATTGCTTTTGACATTTATTATATTCAAAAATAATATAATGGCAGTTTAAATTACATCTTACTTAAAAGTTAAATTATAAGAAAAAAAATCCTAGTTCACCAATTTGTTAATAGTTTGATAGTTATACATATAATCAGGTCCGAATTTAAAAATATTGCTCCCCTTTTCAATTCACTTTTTTAATACCATAATACAGTGATGGCTAAACTTTTTTCCAAAAATTTGAAAATGTAATACATGGTACCTCTTATAAATTGTTATAAGTGTAGTTAAAAAAAAAAAATACAAGTATTAATTCACAATAATTTTTTATAAATGCCTGAAGTTAGGATTTTAAAAAGAATTGGAGAAAAATAAAAATATTTGCAAATTATTTTGTTAAAAGTTTGTAAAAATTGTATTTTTATGTTTAAGATTTGAAAATGTAATGTTTTCTTTACAGATAAAAATTGAATTGTTTGTTCATTTTATCTGAGAACATTTTTCCGCCCCCAAAGTGTGCCGTCCCTGGTGCCCACATCCTTGAAACCGGCCCTACTTATAATTGAGATAACACTACAAATACTACAAATTATACATAAGTTAAATATTAATTTATGTTTTTAAACAAATAATAATAATAAAATATGGCAATATAAATAATATATTATACATTCGTCTTCACCAAAGATTTTTTAACCGAATCAATACCAGTTTTTAAATAGTGTATTGTTTGATGTATACGTCATACGATTGCATGAACATTATATGAATATATTGCTAAATAATCATTTAATTATTTAATAATTTGTAATAATCTATAATGTAATATGTAACAACTTTAAATTTTAGTCTAAAAACTTTGAATACCCACGAGTAATGTTCTTAGAATTGTTTTCTCGTTAATACCTATATCGTATTTATACATACACCTAATGCAATATAGTTATACTATTAAATGATTTGTTTGTCGATTTTCAAATTGTTTTAACTTTTAATAAAACTTCAGTTGAAAGTATCAAAACTTAAGAAACTTTGTAGACTACATTTTTAAGGTAAAAACTATATTGAACTTTTTCGAGAATAATATATGAGTAGATGTATTAAATTATTAAGTAATCGTGGAATAGAAATATAAGAATATGGAGCGTCATTGCTTAAAGTTTATAGATTAATAACTACGTTAATAGTCATTTCAACACTATATATTTGAGTAATAAAGTATTAGTTCGACGCCAACGATATTACAAGTTAAGATGAAAGTTGAGTAATACACTTAGATAAATTTGAAGTGACACATTACAACAAGAATTTTCAGGTAGGTATATAATAACAACATATATAATAATATGTAATTATTATTATTATTATTATTGTGTACCTTCATACAATAACGTATCTTATGTATTATAAATCACAAAAATAAATCGAAACCACATTGAAGTATTAGATTAACTTAACGTATAGAATTACAATTAGGTACCAATAATTTTACGTTTTTATTTTTTAATAATTTTAGATTCTTTATGTATAGTAGTGGTTAACTATATTTTGGTTTCACGATATGATATCTATGGTTTTATTTTAGTAATTAATACGTAGACGGTACAAAGATTATTATTCATTAGTAAGTTTGTTAAAGACATCAGAGTTACATAATTCCTATATTTTTCACAACATAAAAGCAATTATTATACGAATGTTGACATTTTTGTTTACCTACTGCAATTTTATTATACATGATATTATATTCAAATACAAGCATCTTAAATAAGAAAAATCATGAAAGCATTAATAAGTCCTTATACTGTAAACTGAGCTGTGCTCATGATCATCTTTCACAATTTCACATGTACAAGTACTGAAACACATACCTTCTTATATGGTTGCCTACCCACGCTCATACAGGCTACCATTTATATAAAATCACTCATAGTTTATAAGTTTATAACGTCTTGTAAGTAATTCCATTGAGTTGAAAATATCATTGATGGCATTTTTTTTTTTTTTTTTTAATGAGCTTGAACGATTTTTCTCGTTTGGTCGAGTGCGCAGAACAATATTGCAAACATATAATACTAGATAATACCTCAACAAGCTAAAACTAAATAGGTAATAACTACTTTAAACTGTTTTAATTTTTTAATAAAACTTCTTTTACTATATCGCATTCTATATTTATACAATACTTTGTGTTTATACGTTAAGGCGTAATATTATTACATTATGTGTGTATAGCATTATTCTTGTTAACCAATCAAAAAAACATCAATATGCATCTATATATTTACACGCTCGCGCCATTTTAAAATCTAAAATAAACCAATAAACGACCTTTTCTAAATAACACGCGCTATCTACGTATTGCTATTGACAGTGAGTACCTATTGAGTATTTTGTTCAATTGTTGTCAATAAAATGACGATGTTTTAATGATATAGAATATGAGAGGTATATAAAAAAGGTTGTCTGCGTCAGATTGGATGTCTGTCTGTCAACACACAACTTTCAAAGTCTCAACTGCACATCATTATGTCAGTGTTGAATAGAATAAAAAATAACTGTAGCGTATAGAAAATATGTAAAAAGTAATAACTTACCTTAAAGTATGACGATTATTGAAAGTTAAAAATAAATAAATATATTATATGATTTACACCAAGATTACAGAAAATGTAGAAACTAGACGGATAGTAGGAATTTTAAACTATAAATACGTTTAGATACCTTCCTTTGTAGTCAATACCTATTCGTAATCTTTATATAATGTGCAGTTCATTTTTTTCGCATAATATATATATTTTTTTAGGTTAATTAAGAATATAAATTTAATATTAATAAGAAATGTTTTGACATATTTCTTAAACAATAGGATGAACTACAAATGCATTTTTCTTGAAAATATTCTGAGTTTCAAAAACGTTAATGCGTCGTGAAATATTAAAGACAATTTTTAATATATCCAGTTATCACTATAATCTTACAGCCAATTCATCAGAAATAGCGTTATTATTACAACTTTGTAGAAAACACAGCATATTTGGCAAGTTTAAACATCGCTGTTTAGTAACAAACAAACAACTGCATCCGATTGTAAATTGACAAAAAGGATTTATATAAAACTTTTAGATTACTGTTCCAAAAGGTGTTTTCGAAGTATTTTCTTTGTTTTGTAAAAAACACATAAATATAAAACTACTTAAACTCACTAAACTAAAATGTCGAATGAAAAATAAGTATAATACAATGCAATATTTCATAGGTTCATAAAAATAATTTATTCATTTAGTATAAGAAAACTATTGAAAACTTATTATCTGCAGATATTTCTAATACTTATCATTAGGGACTAAAAATCTATATACCCGAGGATCAATATAATATAACTATATGTCAACTAGACATTAATTATTAATCTGTAATTAAGATGAAAATTAAAGTCTGTTTTGAAAATTTCATTGTGGTATACCTACTGTTAGAAAATAGGTATAGATCTATAAAAATAGTTTTATATCTATACTATAAATTAATTTGTGGTACAAATGCATACAATTATAGATTCTGAGTGAAGTGATGAATGTATTGATTTTACAATGTTATGTGTTTTCTTTTTTTTATTTTTTGTGTCTGTCATCACGTTTTAGTGTAATAAAAGTGCTTCGATTTTCTTCATCAGCATCTTTTCTGATAGGAAAGTGAATCTAGTTGGTACTTTGAGGGATTAAAAGTAAAATGTTTTCCATAGTTTTTAAATGCGTCGGGGGAAAAAAATTTAAGGAAAAACGAGAATTTTTTCGCAAAGCAAAATTTTGACAAAATTAATTTTTATTTTTAATGTAATAAAATAAATAATGACTGTAAACACATGATTTTTCACCGAATGCTTATATAAGTATTTTCTATCCACTATAAAATTTTCAAAATATTTTGATTTTTTTTTAAGCTATTTATAAGCATAATAATTTTTAGGTTTTTTTATTTTTTTTTTATTATTGGCGATAAAAAATTTTTAGCCGGTCAAAAAACTTAAAAATGTAATACAATATTCTTCATAAGTTGTTGTAAGTAAAAATTAAAAGAAAAATCGAGCATAGGTCTCTAATAGTTTTTTATAAGCAACTTAAGTTGAAATTTTGAGAAAATACATGAAAATCACGAAATTTTGTACTCAGAATCTAAAATAATTTTTTATAGACATTTTAAGTTCAAATTTAGACAAAATTAGATAATTAAATGAAAAATAATGATGTTATTTATTTCGTTGTAATTTAAAAATATTTTTCGTGGATGCTTGAAACTTTTAAAGTATATTATTATATTTTATACATTGAATTAAATTTTCAAATGCAATTTTTTCTGAAAAAATGAATTCGACCTACTGAAGTATTAATAGTAAAATGAATTATTTTAATAGCAACAATATTTTAAAATACATTTAGTTATGTAGGCTGACAGACCGTCTTCGCTTAAAATCGTTTTTCGTATACAATGATTTATATTATTGAATACAAATTTAATACATCAATGAAAGTGACTCACTCAATATCTACTGTACAGCATAGTGGTACACACTTGCAGCTGACCTTTTTTATTTTAACAACTAGGTGTTTAACATTTAATACAAAATTCATCATAAGTCATAATGTTTTTTTTACTAGAATATAAAAATGTTACAAAGTTCAGTGTAAATCACGATTGTTATATAAGTGTTTAAAGTTAAATTTTGACACACAAGATATTCAAACGTATAATAATGATTTCTAATAAACTTTGATATTTTGTTATAAATCATAGAAATAATCATTCCACTATTACTTAAATTATAATTTTATTTATGCTATCGGAAATGTTGAAATTTCTAAAAAAGGAAAACAATGATATCATTGCCTAGGTATTGTTATGATTTCCGTAGTTTATCAGGCAATGTTATTAATGTTATCTGTAATTATACATTGTTTTCTTACTTTTAATTTAAAATTGAAAATATAAAAAAAAAAATCCTGTATCGACAATTTAGCTAAATATATTTAGCTGAATCTATGATAGTTGCCATCCACTGATTGTAGATAGGGTTATCGAAAACCAATATCACTTCGGGAGGCAGCTACTATAAATAGTATTTCAGGATCAGAGGCACAAGGAAAATACCAGTTGTTATTGTTAAAAAATGCAAGATAAACAGGTGTGCTTGTATACGAAGTTTGTAATTCTATATGTAACGGAAGTTTGCCATGTAAAAATAAATATGAATTATAGGTAACTGTCTTAAAATGTTGTCTTGTCAACTTTAATGACTTATATTATAAGTATTATGTATAAAAAAGAATGTAAAAAAATTGTAGTGAATATTACGAGCACTGTACTCCATCTGATATTAAGCTGCTTTTTTTTTTAGCAGCACTCGTACTCGATACATTATCATATTAGTCATATAATTTTTAATTTACAGTGCCCATTGGTGTACATTAGAGTTACCAGGGGGTGCTTAAAACCTCCTAGTCATAATTTAGCACTCCTATTTTTTTAGTTAAAAATATTGTTTAAATAGGATTATTTTACATTTATGAGAATAAGTTTATTTCAGATTGTGTTGGTAATACCACGGATGTACATACCTTATATATCAGGGGTGGCCAATATGGATATGTTCGCAAGTCACATGGATAAATACAATGTTATCTAGAGCCAAAATGTTTATACAGTAAATTCTTATCATGTCGAACGTCGAAATCTCGAATTTTTCATAATCTCGAACTCAAATTAAATTCTCTTGAAATAATTACCATTGTAATAAAACTCGATATCTCAAACTTTTTGATATATCGAACTTTTTTTTGTTCCCTTTAAGCTTCGGCATAACGAGAGTTTACTAAATATATTTTATAATTAGAAAAAAAAATTAAATTCATAATAATAATAACTACATATTGGTTTTTGTTAATAAGACGTGAAATGCAAGTTGACCGCCCCTGTTATATACACATTATATATATTTAGACATGCAGTGTCATGCTAACTAACATTGGCCCCAACAAACATAATATTTAAACCTTAAAAATTGGTCATTGTGCTTTGTTGACCATAAATTTTATACTGGGGACGTTTAACACTGAGCGAACGGTTTGCTGTCATCCGTAAAGTATTTAATTAAATATTTACTTCAAAAATAAAATACACATGTAAGAGAGATGATATTCCTGTGGGAAAACATTTAGCAATGATCTTCCATTATTTAGTATCTGATAAGTCTTGATTCAAACATCCTTATTTGTTTATATTTATTTTATAAATTGTAAATATACATTTTACAATCGATTATCAAGTAGTTCTTCTTCTTACTCTTGACTTAGTTTTTTTAGACCATACAGCTAGATAAAATTTCTGTCATATTACTTTGTTCTCTTCAGTTTTTTTCTAATTTCCGGCTTTACTGATTTATTGTCTTTCTTCATTCGGTGAACACTAGTCTTTTCCATTTTAACCTTGGCCACTCTAAAGGCCATTTCCCTATAGACCCTATAGGGCTATAGCATAGAGAATTCTTCAATCACCTACCTAACTAAAGATCGTAATTTATGCCTGGCATAACTTACCATATTTAATTTAGTTTAATTATATCAAATCTGTTCACTATCATAGTGTCCACTATCATGGATGTTCTCATCATGGACTGTTATCTAACCGTTTTGACATTATGTATGTAATTTTGAATATAGTATTAATAAACAGATGGTATAATTTATTGACATATCTATTATTTAGTGTCTTCTAAGTTAGTTTCTTTATAATAGATATTTTTATGTGAGCGTTTTGTGCTCTCTCCTATTGGTCCTCCACGACTTTTGAAGTCTATAACCCTGAGTCCATTCTTTCTAGGTACTTTGTAAATGCTGTGATTACCAATTGTCGCTCATAAAATGGTTTCCTTCCCTATTTTGGCATTAAAGTCCCCTACACTATCCTTATTCTACTATGTAAGGTTTCTTTTAGTATGTGCTTCAAATTATTATATAATTTATCATTCTCATAATTTTTTTTCAATGGGTGCCATGTGATTTCGAAATATTGTACTTTCATTGTTAGTACTGATATCCTTGGGTTGATAATTTAAAATTCCCTTATTGATGGTTCTATATTATTCTTATTATCTACTGCGAAGCCCGTTCCAAATTGACGTTAGAATTGACGCTAGAAGATTTTCGTATCTTGAATATTCATAGTTCTTTATCGCTCCATCTTGTTTTTTGTAAGACTTCTAATCCTGATTTATATTTCTTTATTTTTTCGACTAAATATTGTATTACTCCATGTTTAAAAATTGTGGGTACGTTTCATATTCCAAAAGATGGTCCGTTTTGTTTCCGAAGCTCCACAATTCTAAGGCAAGTTTGTTGTTAGATCTTGATTAGTGTTGTTATCCGAAGCAAAACAGTTCTCTTCGATTTTTAGATTAGAGTGAAGCTATTGTAATACATTTTACTGCATTGGACGATAACGTTCATTATAATTCCAGCGTACCACACTCTCTATGCTAAGATTATCAAGTAATTAAAATTTTAAAAATAATTATTATTTTTATCAAATTGCTGGGGATAGTTATCAATTACTTAAAATTTCTACTTTCAATATCAACAATATCAAACATATTAGGTGTTTGTTGTATGTTTTGTAAATAGAAATAAATAATTCATTGGTTTCAGATTATTTTGCATTAATTAGTGAAGACAATCTTAAATATTTTATTAATGGGAAATAATTTAACAACTTCACAACACTTTTAAGTTATAACACTTATAACAAGACTCTTGAATTAATAATCCAGCAACATATTTAAATAATATAAACACTTCAGTCCCTTAAATATTTTATTAATGATATACAATTCAATAACTTAACAACTATTATAATTTATAACACTTATATACAATTCTTGAATTTGATAATTTAACAACTTTTTTAAATATTCTAATAAATTTTAATTTAATTTAGTCTTTTAACTATAAATGTATGTAAAATCATATATATTTTTTATAAAGAATATTTAAGGAATTTGATAGTCATGAATAAATAAAAAAAAAAATAATGAACTAAAGTAAATAAGTAATGAAATAGGCAAAAGTGTTTGTAAAGCACTACCACAAACATATAAACCATATGTGCATTATTCTTGTACAATCATCTATTGTTGATTTTGTTTTTTCTTTCTTTACGTATTAATAAAATGTTTCAGTTTATCATTAGTTTGTAACATCTTTTGTTTTTTTCGGAGTTAGCCAAGCACGTTTACACAGTGCGTAGTTCTTTTATTTTCTCAAAGTTTATTGAGAAATTCCAAAACCTATCTTGTAAAGTATAGTTCTACATTATACTGCAATATAATATACTAATCCAATATATACAGGTTATAATGAATCTTTTAAAGTATCCCTTTAGCATGAAAAGTATTACTGTCAAATAAAAAACATAATAAAACATATAATTGCAAAACCAATGTAGTATGGAGAGGTATTTTTATTCTACGCTCAAAAACAAAATGTAATGTGTGCTACCGACAACGCTGAATAATATAATACTATGCATTGGATTATGTTACCAAATGGCACAATATCAAATTACGTATATACAGAATTCAAGTGTATTAAATTATTAGACATCCATATTGGGGCTTGGATGAAAGAGAAAGAAATTTCGTCATTACTCATCTTCAGAAAATATATTTTTCTAAATTATTAATAAATAGTTAAACACATAGATTCAAACACTATTGTAAAATATAAAACAAGAAATAGTACTGTTATTGTATTGTATACTGAAAATTTAGAATGAATTTACTTTGAAATCTTAAAGGCAGATTTTTTTGGAAAATAAATTGAAGATGGTATAGAAATGTATGAAAGTTCATAATTCATATTTTCAATAAGGTTGTACTTGATAAATTACTCTAGTTTTATTAAAAATGACTGAGTTTGGAAAAATTAAAGTAATTTTTAACTATCGAATTATTATTTATTTTTAAAGATGGACAGCTTAATGAAAAATTAAGTTAGTTAAGTTACGATAATGACACCATTAAAATGGTTATAAATTAATAATCAAACAATATATTTGATTTTAAAATTTTAAAGTCTAATGGAAAAAATGTGGTACTAACTCCAATAAAAAAAAAGTCAATACATTTTTTTATATTACCACCTGGGTCACGCAATTGCAACTTAAAATTTTTTTAAATAATTATTAAACATGTATCATACAAGGTAATTTTTCTTAGTTTTTATTGTACACTAGCTGTTCACTACTTGGTTAATTACAAGATTGTGTCTACAAAATTATTAGACCAAGAATATTTATTTACAATTTTGTACAATTATGATATTTCAAAAATTATATAGATGTATAATTTATTGGAAATTTATCTAGATAGGTAATAGATAAAATTTAAAATATATTTTTAAATACTTAACTGATTAACGATAACTACATTTTCTAAATGGAATTAGAAAACTTTTACATAATTTAAAACTTGCATTTCTAAAAAAGCATTTTCGCAATAAATATAATAATATTATATATAGTTTTAACTGTTTATGATTTATATTTTATACTCCAAAATATCTAATACTAAATACTAATATTATACTCATTTGGAGACATAAAATACGTATTCAAAGTCCTATCTACCATTGTTTTTCTTAGTACCTCACTATAATTTTTTAAACATTAATATTATATTATAGTAATACATTCCAATCATTTTATGTTTTTAATCAGTTTATTATTTATAACACTTAATTTAAAATATTAAAACTCAAAATAGTAGGCAACAATCCACTAGGTACTTACTGAAAATTGTAATCGAATAACCATCATTAATAATAGTTATTGATTTATATATTTGTAAATCAAAACTGGAGTTATTATCATGCTTCCATACTATTCATAACTTTTATCGAACGTAATTGTATTAATCAAGGCTGGGCATTAACGAGTTAAAAAGTTAAGTTATGTTTAACTAAATTACTTAACAAGTTACTTTTATTTTCATAAGTAACTTCTAACTTAAAAAGATTGTTTTTTAAAGTAACTTCCAACTTATCGAGTTAATTTATTTATTTTTTCTAATATAAATTTCATAAATTTAAAATTATATTTTGATTTTTATAACTTATTCATATATATATATATAAAAATAATAATTGTCTGAAAAATAAAAATACTATTTATGTTATTTTATTCTATATTCTAAATAAATTCTAAATTTTAAACCGTTGCAAGTGTTTAGCATTATTTCTGTATTTAAGATTTCAATAGATATTAAAATGACATAATAAGTACCTAGTTACAAGTAAATAAAGAAAAAGTTTAATATATATATATAATATATAATGTAAACTGTATAGTATTAAGTTGTTATAAGTAATAAATTATAATATTTCAATTGCTAATTCACAGAAAATATGTTTATATTATAATATTATTATTAAACAGAAACGTTATAGGACTATAGTTAGTTATGGGACTATAGTTAGTATAATATGGGTTTTGTTGAATTTTATAATTGATTGAAGTATGTAAATATCTACTGAAATTAATACATTTACATACATTCTTAAAAAATTGTAAGACCTCTATTATATTATGTTATTTGTTAAGCTTTAATAAAATGGTTATGATAATTAATTTTACACGAAAAAAAAGTAACTTATCTTTAATTAAGTTAAGTTACTTTTTTCAAATTAACTTTTAACTTTTAACGAATTAAATAAAAAAGAAAAATAACTTTAAACTTAACTTAAATTTTTCTATATTAACTTAACTTAACGAGTTAAAAGAATTAGTAAACATGCCGAGCCTTGGCATTAATATACATATTTTTATGTATATAATATAAGATATATGTAAGGTTTCAATACTCATTTCATTGTTATTTACGTAGTATTAAGAATAATATATATTTATATTTAATTTAACTGACATATAAACAATATAACAATGTTTATCAGTTTTATGTAAGAACATTATTTCTACAAATTACATGCCCATGTTTACTGTCTGTTTGGTAGTTTCAATAGTCAGTGGTTGGTTTTATTATTTTTAATTATTACTCTGATCATGATGATCTAAATTTATACGTTGCTATTTATGAAATGTCACAGTCAATCAATTTACGTTGTATGTGTTTACAATAATTGAATGATATAAAATTGAATATCTGAAATATGTTCAGTTTCTGGGTAAATAATACGATAATAAATAGGTTTCGTATGGTGTTATACAATTTCATATTAGGTTTATTGAAACTATTTCTCTGAAATTATTGATAAATTTAGTATTTTGACTTGTACAAATATGTATAAAAAAAAAATCTTAAAAATTAATATTCGTATACAGGACAGAAGTTATTCGTATACTAGTTCAGTTGTACGGATTACATAAGTATAACTATTACTTGACTACTCTGTACAGAATAGTTCAACAAAAATAGTGGTTATGGCACTATTTGCTGTTTCTTTTAACAATATAGGTATACTTCTTTTTTTTTATTAACATTAATAGTTCCAATTTTTACACCGGTTAATGGGTATGTATGTATTAAATACAAATAAACACATTCTTCCCCCCACCAAAAAAAAATATTTAGATATATAGGTATCAATAAAAATACATATAAATATAAATAATTATATATATATATATATATATATATATATATATATATATGTATATTATATATATTATATATAATTATATAATTATAAATAATTTATATCAGATAACTGATTTTATTTAAATAGATAAATAAAAAGAAACTTCAATATTTTTTCTCTAGATAAAACAAAAATATGTCTAAATATTTTTATCTAGATAATGCGCGACATTGTTAATTGTATAAGTATAAAAATTATTTGAACTTAAAGAATTTTTTTTTAACTCGACTGGAAAAAGCCAAGTTCCTAAAATAGAAATATTAACTAGTTAAAATTCAAGGAATCCTATATAAAATACTATTAAAATTAAAAAGTTAAAAAAAATTGTCTGTACCTATTTATTACAATAGTAATTTGCATTTGTATCTTAATATGCTAAAACTATAACATCCCACAAATAACAGTAAGAGATAATCTGAATAAATAGATAAATAAAATAAAATAAAATAAATATAAATAATAATAAAAAATTACCTAATAAATAGATATATGTTACTCGGTGCAGAGTAAGCCCTAATGGCTTTTACTTTTTAAATAAATAATATGCAATTAGTGTTTTGCTTATATAGTAGGTCATGTCGTATTATAGCGTTTAGTTATTGTTCTAAAATACTTTTTTTTAAGTCTCTCTGTAGATGAGATGTTTTAATAGTATTTATTTCATGACGTAATTGAGTTTTAGATGTTTTTTTTTAGTACCTGCGCTGAACTGTATGACTACAATATTGATGATATTCAAAAACTATTATTAAGTAGACAAGTGGTGTTTATTATTTGATTAATTTATAAATCTTTATAATTGTTAATATATATTCATCTTAACTTTAATTAAACATACCACATATGTGCTAATCACACAAGTATTTTATTTGTGTTAAACATCATAAAGTAGGCATTAAATAGATATTCTATAAAGAATAATAATGGTTGATTTATTGATTTAAACATGAGTAGTTAGTAGATATATACTTTAGTACAAAATTGGTTTATTAAACTAAAATTCGTTTTAAAAATAAATTTTCGGTGGGTATTCGGATTTCGAAAACGTAATTCTAATTTTATTCATAATAGTTATAATAATACTAGTCCGAATCCACCAAAAGATTAATAATTATTGTAATTAGTTTGATAATCAATAGGCACCTATATAGAATATTATTTATTATAAATGTTGTATAATAGGGAATCTATTCTATTTGTTCATAAGAAACCTATATATTTTTGTAATCTAAACGAACAAGATGTCGGATGTTGTAGGTATTACGCCTATTAGTACTTGGCGAGCTTAAAACAGTATATTAGTTTGTTTTGTGCATAGCCTATAATTTCATGTTACTTATAAGTACTTAATATTAATAATATCCGACGAATCTATAATCCGGTAGTTTAACGAAAATATAAAATACTTATGTATCTACCTACCTACACGTTACAAGAGTTACAACTTACAGTTATGTACAGCTATCTAATATAATGATAATGTATATTATTACAAACGTTAATAGTAAATTTAATGATAAGTATATAGTTCACGTATGAAATATGTAAAATATATTACACAACCACCGTTATCCGCAAATCTTCAATTTAATGAAAATTCAAAATAATATTCATTCTATCATTGATTACTGATTAACATATTTCGACAGTATATTCATTATTATTTGTCTAATCTTGCGCAGCGCGTTCCTACTCTCCACTTCGTACTTGTACGCCATCATATATTATTATTATTAGGATACCACGTATCACCTATTTAATTTTATTTTTCTATCACATCTCAAAGTGCAGTGGTAACTTGCAAAATGTTTTCCACTACTCTGCTAATTAAAAGTTTAAATACTTATAAATTATAACTAATAAAATACTTAATTGATCTTTATAAATAGAATTTTCTAAATAATATTCTTCTTTGGAATATAAAATAAAAAATATATGGTGTAATTTAAAAAAGTAAAACACATAAAAAAGTGTAATGACAAAAAATATAAAAATATTTCAGAAATGCTGTTTTGAAATTACATTAAATTGTATAAAAAAATACTTCAAAAAAGTTTAAACTTTTTCCAAATAAAGAGTGTAGACACTTAAATGGACCCACCTGGTATGACATGTAATCAACCAAAATGTTTTCAAAAATAGTTTATTCAACTTCACCTTTTAGATTTTAAACCACTCTCTAAACCTCTCTAAGAACAATATTTCTAAAATTATCGTTAAAACCGTTCAAATAGTTTTTGAGTTTATAAACTTCAATTATACACACATTTTCAAATGGTTTTTATATGTATATAGAATTATAGAAGGTTATGTTATTATTGTTTTTCAATAGGTAAACATGTTACGGCCATTGATAAAATAAACTTTAATAAAAACAGTAATATAATATATTATAATTATATTATATTTTTTCCTCGTATTCGTTCAAAATAGAAAGTATTTTAAAAACTAGTTTTATATTTATTTTATTCATATAATATTATATCGCCTTAGTATAGGAATAATAGAGCGTTTAAAAATTATATTAATACTAGCAAACCCGGCGAACTCCGTTTCGCCACCAGATGGCTTCGTTTTATGTAACATTTCGTTTGGTGATTAAAAGATGAAGAAAAATTTTTGTTTTGTTTTATGTTTGAAAAGGAAAAATTTTATTTCATTTAACAACAGTAATGAATTCATTTCGATTACAAAAATGTAGTGTTATTTAGTTGAACTTCTCTAAGTAAATGAAAGTGAATCCAAAGTAAATACAGAATCGAAGCGTTATACGTATCCGCAAATTATCCGTTTCATTGAAGTGCTCTTTGGTAAACCACATTTTTTGTTTTTTGGTCTGACGTTAACACAAACAAAGCGGATGGTTTCCCAACTCGTAAACACGCAACGTATAACTGCCCATGTGAAAAACAATGATTTTCTAAATTTATCCCGCAAACACTAAGCGATTGGCCTTGCGACTTGTTAATTGTCATTGCTAACGCAAGGCGAACTGGAAATTGCAATCGTTTGAAGTCAAACGGAAGATCAGTCGGAATCATTGTTATTTGAGGAATACATACATTTTCACCTGCGTACTTTCCGTTTAATAATTTGTTGCCTCAATCAAATTCGGCATAAGTCTTTTTGCCGAAAGTCGAGTACCGTTGCAAAGTCGCGGTGGATTCAAATTACGCAATATCATAATAACTGTACCAACTTTAAGTTGTAAGTTATGTGGTGGAAATCCTGGTAACTCCAGAGAGTTCAAAAACTCCGTTGGATAATTTACTACATCATCGAGATTTGTTATCGAATCAACTGATTTGTATGTCACCAAATCGCCAGCAATTTTTGATTGAACGGTGAAATTCAGTGTGTGTACATAATTGTTCTTTGCGGCAAGAATTGCTCGTTGACTTAACCAAGCATAATTCTGATAATTCTCACTAATGTTCGGGAAAACATTTTCAATAAGAGCTAATTGAGAGTCTACAAATCGGCAAAAGTCGTTGGTAAGAGTAATTAATCCAGATGTCGCATCAACTCGGACTTTTCAATTTCCAACAGCTAACAATTGTTCAGAAAATTGTGCAGCACTTTGATCATTTTGAAGTTGAACTTTCATATTAGTGGTTAGCGATAATGTTTTTACGTTATTCCATAAAGGTGATGCCTTCAGGCAAGCATTCAATTCATCTGCAGGCGTTCCACGGGGAATTACTGGCAACGTCTGCCTGAAATCGTCTGCCAACAATATCATCAAGCCGCCAAATATGTTGTTATTTCGCCGAAGATCCTTGAGTGTGAAGTTAAGTGTTTCAAGTGATTTCTTATGTGCCATTGTGCACTCATCCCAAACCATGAGCTTGCATTGCATCAACAATTTTTCCATTGCACTGGATCGGGAAATATTGCATGTTGGAGTATCAATTGTGTTTAAATTGAGTAGCAACTTAAGCGCAGAATGTGCAGTACGACCGCCATCTAGAAGAGTCGCCGCAATTCCAGATGATGCTAACGCCAAAGCTATGTCACATCTTGATCGAATAGTGGCCAAAATCAATGAAATGACAAATGTTTTCCCTGTTCCTCCAGGTGCGTCCAGGAAGAATAGACCACCAGTATTATTGTCTACCGCTTGCATTAATGTTTCGTATACTTGTTTTTGCTGTTCATTCAGCAACGGCACATTATTTTGAACGAATTCCTGCAATGTATCAACATTGTATTGCAGCTCTCGATTTAATTCTTGGTTGAATGCATCGTACATCGATCGATTTGGCGCAATCATTCCTACTTCAATCAGTAGCTTGTTTGCAATAGTCAAGCATTGATCCTCAATCAGAATCAATCCTATAATCATTGTAGATTTCATCGGTTATTTGGATGTCAGGATTATTCGTTTGAATGCGCAAGCGATGCAAGATATCTTTACATATGTCGTCTTTGTATTTGTTCCATAACTGAATTGGTTGTGAAGGAAAACATGTGGTGATGATAATTGCGAACAGCGTTCGTATTTGGTACGCATTTGATGAAACAACTAAATCCGCAAGTGTTAAATCCCAATGAGAATCGTTCTCCAGCAAACCCAATAGTTGACATGCTTCTCGATATGTTTGGCATTGGTGGCCATTCACAGTTTTTAAATGCGTAAATGATTTTGGTCCACGTACATTTACCAACAGCAGTCGCAAATAAAAACATTCATCATTTCTAGGATGAACAGTATACATGCGACCTAGTGCATCATTGGAAAACACCTGTGGCCAATCTGAAACTGGGGTTCCTTGTTTGCGACGTTGGAATTTCTTTGTTGATTGATTCCAAGTGTAATACTTGGGCATTTCAACGTACATCAGCGTCGCTGCAAATGGATCTGCTTCACACATTGCAAAGAAGCTAGTCAATGTTGTCGATGGTGGTCTCTCAGCTCGTTGTGCCGCATTAGCCTCAGTGAAGTAAACTCTTTGGCCATTTTCCAAATGCATTGCTAAATGTACAACTGTGAGTTATCTTTCATGAATTTGAAATGACAATAATCGCCACAGTGCTTCAGTACTGACGTATCTGCCCATTTGGAAGTTGCTGATTTCGTCATTCGCATTTTCCGACGCAATACCAAACACAGCCATGTCGCTGCCTTTTGTGACGTACTTGCACAAATATTTGATTGATTTGGCCGAATGACAACTCTCAACGTTTGCATGTGTTTCGAAAATTCGTGATAGCAGCGGGCAATAAGGTGCAATGAATTCATTTCCGATCTCAATCTCTTGATTTTGAACTTTAACTTTGATAGTTAGACCATTATCTTCTTTTGAACGCCGACGATAAACTGGATATCCATCGTTCCCTGTGACTGTTTCAGCAACTAACGGTCGCGGATATCGTTTTGTGCACTTTCCATTAGCCATGCAAGGCGATAATGGATTTAATGCACCGTACGGTCCATTCACCATCTGTGTTGTCACAATGTCGTGTAGATGAGGATCAGTGACTGGATCAGGAATTTCAGCTGATATGATGTCATCCAATTCATTTGAATGTAATTTGTTCAGCAACCAAATTAGGATATGAGCATGCGGTAGTCCACGCTTCTGCCATTCCACCGAGTACATATAACAATGTGTGTCACTAAAAACTCGATACTTTGTAAGCACATCCATCATAACATTGAGTTTTTGCTGAAATACTCTGGCGATTATGTAATGGCGATCTTGCGGTTTTTGGCCCGGTTCCAACTCACATTCAATTTCCGTCCACTTCGGATTGCATCTGAACATAATAAATAAATCCGGAGTTCCATAATTTCGGACGTACGTCATAGCGTCTTGAGCGTATTCGTGCATGTGGCGTGGGCTTCCGATATAAGTTGATGGGAGAATCTCGTCAGACGTCCAATATTCTGAACATCACCATCTGAATGAATAGCATCACGCAAGTGTATATAGTCCTCAGATCGTAGCTTTGCCTGATTGAATCGGATGAACGCTAAACGTTCGGTCTTGACTTTGACATACATGTCGACAGCGAATTGCTGGAATAGCCGACGGCACTTCAGAATTATATTCTCCGCATGTGTACGAATCATACGATACGCATAGTAATTCATTGCGCTTAGATTTTTATTCGTTGATACTCCTGAAAATGCAAAATAAAATGAATTGTTAATGGAAACCAATAATTATTGCTAACGTACCGCCACAAATTTGATGATTTCAGGCATGCGTTTAGTTCATCAGCAACAGTTGATCGGAGAATGACTGGAAGAATCTGACGAAATCAAAGATTCAAATCTATTCAATCAATGATTGATAAGTGCAAATTAGCGATATAGGTAGGCAATCCAGGTAAATTTAAAGCAATATACAGAGATATTATATTTTACTATAAAAATAATAATTTAATAATTCCTGTATATATTTTATTTACTATTTAAAAAAAAAATATATATATATAAACTATAATATATATATATATTTTATTTACTATTTAAAAAAAAATATATATATATAAACTATAATATATGAATATTTAAACGAAGTTATATATATATACATACGAATATATAACTATCATATATGATAGTATTATCATATTTCAATTATTACAGATAAACTCGTTTATTGTAACTAAGCGATTAGTTTAGGAACTAACATAAGTTACAGAACTCATAAGTATTTTTATTTTTATCTTAAGTGTCGTGTAGGAACTTACATTCGTTCATTGTACCTACCTAAACATTCATATCTACGTAAACACATAATAACACAAAAATAAAATATTATAAGCCTTTAAGTTTTAAAAACTGATGATAATTTTTAAACTGTACATACTTTCAGATACATGAATTTACAATTTTAAAAAAATCTGATAACAGTTTAAACTTTAGAGTTTAGTATTAAAAATTATTTTAGTCTAATCATATTATTTTTATTAGTTTTTAATATTTAAATATTAAAATTTTCAAATCAATTCTTTCTAAATATTGTAGAAACTGTATAGAATTGTAGGCATGGGTGGATAGGTCTACCGGGAAGCCGGGCATTTCCCGATGGACCCCATTCCATATTTGACGATGAGGCCTTTTGCCTCTTTTTATCGTTTGACGCAATGGTTCATTAATATTATACAATTACAATAAGAAATTAGAAATATAAAATAATATAATATAATTGCCCAAACAGCCTAACTTATAATCATATATCTGTGATATTTTATAAAAACGATTTATCGGCTCGCATCCGCCTAAAGTAAAAAATTCTCATTAATTTTAAATCCGTCAGGAAAAACAAAAAAAAAAAAAAATCAAAGAAAAACAGGTTTTTTTTCACAAAACAAATTTTTGACAAAATCAATTTTGATTTTTAGTGTAACGAAAGAACAGCCCATGATTATAGGAACCTACAAAACTTAAACGTTTCAAAAAATTTGATTAGAAAAATAATTATTGACTGCTGTGACATAGTATCAGTCTTGTTAAGTATTCGAATTCGAATACTTGTATTTAAATAATTTTTTGATATTTCAAATACTTTTATGAAATGCATTTTAAATACTTTTAAAATTACTAATTCTTTGTATTTTGTTCTAGAATACTAAATACTTTTATTCTTTATTTCATTGTATTTCAATGACCAATATTTTTGTTTCGTATTTTACTATTTTATATTTCTCAGAATTTTTAAGATTTCATAAAACACTTAAATTGTGGGCGGGGGGGAGTGTGCCAACTAATTTCCAGAAATTTTAGCATATCCTTACTACTAGCCCCTATGGCTCAATAACGTTTAACAAGTAATGGGGACATTCTTTTTTTAAAAATAAACAGGGTCCCCCTCTACTTTAATTTTGACTAGTCAAGCACTGAGTACATAGTTTAAATGTATATCTACCTAGTGGAAGTTAAACTTAACCTGATTAAAATATGATAAGTATGTGACATCAAAAATTCTTTAATCAATTAAAGAATTTATTTATTAATTATTTAATTTGGATATTTATAGACAATTTTAAGTATACATAATATCCACTTATGATAAACGTATCTACAAACATTTAAATATATACCTATAAAAATATTTGTAAAGTATTTTGAATACTTTTAAAATGTATTTGTATTAATATTCAAATACTTTTGAAAGATAGTACTCGAATAATACGTATTTCAAATACAAATTACACCATGTATATTTAAATACGTATTCATTTGAAAAGTATTCTTAACAAGACTGCACAGTATAAATAATATTATATATAGATATACTCTATAGATTGGTACCTAATGATTTAAATTAATTTATTAGTTAATGCATACAATTATACATGTTGAATTAGTATTAGACTATTAATATTATTAACAGTACAAAATCTATGTATTAATGTTATACCTAGCATTTGTTAGATGCAAATAGCCTGTTTTTTTTAAGGAGACTCTCCCATAACATTTTCGAAAAATTATATATGCTTAGTACTAAGCACTAACTTCTGAATTGGGAGGACTAAGTCATCCAGCCCTCCCCTATTTATAATGTGTATAATGGCTAATTTAAGAAATTTTAATATTCATATCAATAATTCATTACACATTTACATCAATCAGCACAAAAAGATTTATCTAAATTTATAACTTTTCAGTTTGCTGAACTTGTGGTTTTAAATTTTTTCGTATTTTATTAGAATTTATTTTATATAAACATAGGTAAAACTATAAATAATTTATTGTTGTATGAACAAGCCTAGATAAAAACATGTATTGGGATCGTGATTAAGTATTAACTATAAATCTTAACGCTAACAGGCAATAATGAACAATCATATTTATATTTTATCAGTTATCACTTAATCTACATTAGACATTCACGTTACACAGACTTGCATACTACAACTTCTGTATTGTACGTCTTAGTATAAAAGTCAGTAGTTGCATTATCTGATTATCATAATTCAAGATAATTATTGTTTTTTACGTAAGTAATTTTTTCTTGGGAATTTTTTACTACAAGCCATGATTAAAACCACCTTAAATATCACTGTCTTTATTCTTTTTGGCAGTCATCGTGAACTTAATAATATGACATAAATAGTGTGTAAATATACATGCGGTATATTTGATTTCATAGTGATAAACGTAGACTATGAATTTGAAATGTATTTGATACTTAGCACGCATTATTATAATTAACTCATTCACTCCTAAAAGAACATTTTTTGTACCTGAATGTGCACTAAATGGTAGATTATTATATGTTAAAATAAAAAAAATATATATATAGGTATTTGTCTGTGACCAATTAAATAATAATTATATTGTAAATGTTGTACATGTTCTGTTCGTTGCCTATGAGAATGCAGTAAAAAGTTTGATTTCAAGCTTTTAACAATGATCAAAAAAATAATAGTATAAACATACTATAGTATGATAACATATTAAATAACAATTAATTTTTACAGTAATAATACTGTGGAATTTATTAGGACATACATGCATACAAAAATGTTGTCTAATAAATGGTAATATACTAATACCTAATAAGCTTTAACAATTAACAATATCAACTAAATTTCCAAATTCCGTTGGTCTTTATCAAATTGACTTTTTGTAAACATTATGATTCTCCCCTCACACTCCTTTAAATTATCTCTTAACGACTCGCATCTCTGCACTTTTGATCACTCTCCAGCCATCTGCGACATAAATCATATTGTTTAAATGCCCTGCCGTACACGCAGAGCGCCTTCATCTTTTTTCCATTCTCCACTCTCTAAATATTCCTCTCAATTCTCACCACATACTTACTTCTAAATATCACCCTGCTATCCTTGCAACAATTGCTTTTATCACAAATTCTGGGCTGCTTATATAAATAATTCTGTTGTATATTAATATCTGTATTTAATATAATCGTCGAGACTAATTGTTACACAAAGTTTCAATAAAAAAATAAAAATAAAAAAAACATGATCCCACACGTTTGCGTTATTATCCATATTATATAATATTATTGTTATAGTATAATTAAATGTTTACCTGAGTAAGTATCTGACCAGACTGACTGAATAATACATACAATCAAATACTTTACTATTTAAGTGTTTATAATAAACGTAGGCGAGGCTACGGGGGAGGCAGGGTGGACAGCTGACTCCCCAGCAACTTATTGGAGGGTTATACCATCAGCCTATTTATACTAAAATATTAAACAATAATCTAATTTTCAATATTATGATAAAATGATATATCGAATAGGGGGCGTATAATTTTGGGGAAAATATTTGTTAGGAATGCTTTTATGACGGGAAAATAAAATTCAAGAAAATATATTTTAGAGGAAAACAACTATTACTAGGAATTGAAAATCGAGGAAAATATAAATCAAAAAAATAATAACCGAGAAAATAATACATAAGAATTCAAAATCAGGAAACTAATTATATAGGAATATAAAAATCAGGAAAGTATTACACAAAAGAATAATCAATAAATACTAGGAAAATATTTACACGGTACATTAATATTCAGGAATAATAGTTTTGTAGGGTAGCATAGGCAATTTCTATATTTTTTGGTTAACACTATGATTTTTGAAATATTTGAAAATTCTAAATAAATAGAAAATATGATTAAAACTAAAAAAAGGAAATTAAAAAAGTTAATGCCAGAACAAATAGAAAAGTTGTTGCCCCTTTTTCACTCTGGCTATGCCATTGAATCATATAATTGAAACTTTCAAAATACTAAAACCAGTAGATAGGCGTATGGAATTGTAAAAAGAATTTTTTAATTTACTGTACCTATTTTATTATTTGTTATTTTTACACTTTTTCATTAGTTACCAACTTGCAGTAGATAACATAAACATTTTTCTAATTTAAATCATTTTTTAATAAAAATAATTAAATTTTATTTTTTCATACTTATTTAATTTTAATGGGTAAGGACCTCATTTTAGTTTCAAATAACATTAACGGTATGATTTATTATATCCTAGCATTCATTTAACTTGACAGTTGACATATTTTATAATAAGTTACAGAGATTTTCTAAATTTTAAATGTTTACATATTTACATAAAAAGTTACAAGTGTTTATATCGTAATACTACGAGAAAAGAGTCACAAATATTAGGTAGGTGTAGATGTAGTATAGATGTAGATATTTAGTATGTAAAAACTAAATTTTTACAATTTGCCTCCTCAGCCATGGAGGTCTGGACATGCCTATAATAATATACGTACATTAAGTGTTTTTTTAATAGCACTAGAGAACTGGACTAGTTAAAACAATGACCAAATATTACTACATTTGTCTACATGGCTACACAAAGAGTAAATTATATTAATTTCTATGATAGATTGTTAAAAATAATAATTAAACAAAGCAGATTTATATATGATCATTATATTAGAGTTAGTCTAATTTACTGAACTGGAACCATGCTACATCATGGGCAAAACTAGTCCGAATGGGCTGAAACTCAACATACCACATTATAATACCCCCATACAACTTATTATATTACCTGATATAATGCTTGTTCAAATTTTTTTATTTAAGCACAGTGTAAGTTGTGTAAGAAGACATTAAAACTAAAATACTGTTAACAATATTAATGTGTGATAGGTATTGAATGCTGATATATCTTCAATTTACAGTATAATTAAATACTTCTCTATATATTTTAGTTTTGATTAATCATTCAATCACACATGTAAATTGTTTAGATTTCAAGTTATCTATTGATTAACAAAAAAAAAAAAAATCTATTGATTAACTGAAGAAGAAACTATAAAATACAATAATAAACAAAACTAATTTATAGTCATAAATTCATAATTAATAATGTTTTAAATATTTTATTAAGTGATCAAGCATATGATGATATGACGTACATCATATATTGCAAATATTAAATATAAAATAATTCATGTATGCTAAACATTAAAAATAATATTTATGTTGTCCAGGTATTTTAAGCAAAACTCAAATCACAATTGTAAAATATTATAATATGACGTCACAGATTAACAGAAGTACCTATTTATTATATTCTGCGGTTTTTATTTTTGCAATTTTATACCATCATTCTATGAGTATATTTTATTTAAATTGTTTATACTTTACTGTAATAAATTAATTAACACTTAGTGAAACATTTACGGAGAGGGGCGAGTACACTGGGTGCCAAATTTGAGAACAAGGACATGTTTAACCTTTGTATTCTTCATTATCCGTCGTGCTTTAGAGTTATCTAGTTCTTGCGGTAATTAAATATATACAACACGGACAACTCCATTTGCTTTGTATTATAGGTATATCTTTTTTGTGAGTCAATATTGACATAGACCAATTCGCTCTTTATAACAAAATGTTAATACATAAGTTTCTGTGTGATTAGATATTGCACGGACCTGTATTATACTTCCATTATTTTTAACAAGATTGTTTAACATGACAATATAATGTACTGATGTAAATTGTGTAATTGTACACAGTAAAATGTACTGTGATAAACGTATTATTATATTATATTAATTAATATGTATAATGACTATAATGTATGTAAATTAATTGTTCTGTGTAGAAAATTAAAAAATAAAATAAAATAAATGTTAGATAATAGATATCAATATAATGTTATGATAAGTGGTAACATTTATTGATATAAACATTCGGTTTTTATACGTTTCGGCTAAAATACTGTTTGCGCAAATAGTTGTCTGTTAAAATATTGTCGGCTAAAACACAGTTCTGCTAGTATACTTGTCCAATCAATTATTTTTCGGCTAAAGTATTTTACGGCTGGAATACGGATCGGTTGAAATATTTTCGGCTATTTTACGCGCTCCCTCCGGTAATCGTGCTAATATGAATTCTGTTGGCGTATATAGTATATTAATTTATTAATTAACAGACGACGATAACAATATGTTGAAGTGTTGAAAACATCACCCGTAGGGCGTACTGCCGTTGTTACCTTTACCTTATCGATAGGTATCTACAGTAATAATATTATTAAAAGGTGCGATTCCTATGACGCGGCTAACGCACTGCGTCTGACGCAGGGTACTACTTCCAAGGTTATCCAATGGTTGCGTTTCCTAAAATGCGTCAACAGCTTTGCGGCGGCCGCAAGTTGCTTCAGCCGCACGGACCGTCCGGTCAGTGAGCAGTATAGACGCAGCCGCACGCGCGTTCGTATAATTTTCTTATATTTTTTTCGTGTACTTTCGTCGTGTCAAAAGTACTCTTCACTGTCATTGAGGACGAACAACTTGTGGAAATGGTTGCTAAATACAATTGTTTGTATGATTTGGGTTGTAAATAAGAGATGTTCATTTGCATTCCTCTGTTCGACTAATAATTGTTCTATGAGAAATTCTTCTTCTTCAATTTCTTCAAGAAGATATGACAATAACTCACGTTGGCTCGTTTTAAATTTTTTAATTAAAAATATAATAATACTTTTAAAGTACAGGTTATGATATAATAATTTTATATTAAATAAAAAATTGGCTGAGACGTCTACTACCTCTCAACGACTGCACATTACTGACGCGTCATAGGAATCGTACCTTTAATAAGCTTGGTACCATACATATATTATGATAATGTAATATTTTACTAAATATAATTTGAATGGTTTTATACGCAAAGTTTACACGTATTCAGATAATATGTATAAATATTTAAGTAACATTCTCGATTTTAATAATTTATTTAGATCCGACCCAATTAAATTGTATTAAGTAATATAAACATTTTTTCAAATTATTCATTATTAATTTAATACCTGTGCATACATTATATATATAAATCAGAGAGTTAAAGTTCTAGTAAAGTATACTTTTCCTCGTTTGATTAAAACTTTTTTGATTTTTGTAAACTTCAAAACTTATATTTTCATGATAAAACCAGACTTCACTTAAGTTATATTAACCCATACCACATAGTATATATACATACCATCCTGTATATCTATACCATTCATAAATTTATTAATGGGGTTAAACAAATTTTAATAATTGTGTTGAAAAAATCCACCATAAAGATAAACTACTATGCTTCATCTTTAATAGATTATTTAAACTAAAATTAAAAGTAAATGATATCATTTTTTTTTTTGCGTAAACATCTATATTATGCGCTATTTTTTAACATTTGAGGCTATTAATGTAATTCCGTGAAAACGTCAGTTGCCATCACGAAAATGATTGGTAACAGTATGGTATACTACTTACTAACCGTTAAATTTAGCCAATCACAACACAGCGGTATTTTTTCCGGAAATCACGGTTCAAGGTTTAAGGTGCAGAGTGAAGTCGCCTTTCTATCCTACTTGAACGATGTGTTCACTATACATTATCACTTTCACGGTGGGCTGTGATTGGCTAAATCTAGCGGTTAATAAGCGGTATACTACAATGCTACCATAGTATATTTTATATACCAGAGTGTAGAATCTAATCCTATTCATGGTCCATGACTCATGTTATACCTGTTTCCAGTTATCATTTAATTACATCAATACGAACTTTTGAATCATTTCATTACATTGAAAATTATTTTATACACCATTTATTTCGTGCCATCCGAAATGCATTTAGATGTTTATACATAAAAAGAAAATACCTGCGAGTACTTTACTAGCTCACATTTATTTTATTTTTTTTGTTTTGTCAAATATCGATTTGAGTATGAATCAAAGAAAACAGAATTTATCACGTAATAATTTAATAAATAGTATGGCATATCACTCTATATGGCCATCAAATTTATGAAAGAATACTTAATTGATAGTCTGGTTCTCTGATAACAATATGTTTTCGAAAACAGATTGAGTCCGGATCGTGCATGATGAGTGTTCATAGAAAGAGACTAGAAGTCGATACCAAATTTATTGAGAAATTCGAACAAAATCTAAGTAGCCACAATAACTATTTCAAAAATAATTTTTAGAAGAACTCGTTAATGATCAAGTAAATAAATATTTTTTTTGTGATTTTTTGTTATTTTCACACTTTTTGCCATCCCCCTCCTCCTATACACACCATGCCGTCTATGGTGACATGTGCATGCATGTGTGGAAGTTACTTGTTATGCAGGTGTCCAATGTGCGTGCACACTATGAATGAGTAATGACCAGTTATTATACACAGAAATGTACAATATACGTACAACCACACAGCTTGTACGCACTCGTAGTCATTCATATTGCCTATATTAAACTTCTTAAAAATTAACCGTTTTTCATTAGGCTTAAATAGATTTAATACTTAAAATTGTGTAAATATTTAAATCTACAGATAACTATTATTATTATTTTGATGGCGCCTTATTAAAGACACTGATTTGTAATTTTTAAAATATTATGTGATCGTAAATTTATACAATTAATCACATATTTGGTCTGTTGTCCCTTTTGTACTGCTCTACTAGCAATATGGCTGCATTCTGTTGGATCTCCGTCACATAGTGACTCGCGCAGTTGCGCCCCGTGAAATTATCTATCTGTATAAAGCGTATCATTTTGTAGGGTATGGTTGCCTATTTTCGTCTGTTATTTTATTGTCGCTCGCTTAGCGGATTCTTTTCTCATTGAGTCTTTTTTTTTTGTAGCTGTTGTCCAAGAGTTATGACCTATGTTTCCGTTGCCTCACATTTCATGGCGAAGTGAACTTCTTCACATCTTTGACAGCATTTTGTGCGTTTGAGACCAAGACACATTTTTGAATTATGTCCATATATCATACATTTGTAGCATCTTACGTTTTTTCCCTATAGTCGAACCTTGTAGCTTATCAATCCAATTAAATATTTTCAGCTATAGTTTTAGCGTGGTGTATATAGATAGGTAGATACTAGTATACTACCATTGATCGTAAATACTAGTAAATACAAAATACTACGCAACAAAATCTTACTTTTATTATTTCTTATCATCTTAATAGTTAATAACTTATAGATACCTATTAACTTTCCGTTAAAATCCCAACCCTTCTTATTTTTATTTTATATAGGTATCTAGCAAAGCTAAATATTTTTTTTGAAAATGATTGATATATAAATAATTTAAAAAATATATAAAAATAATATAAATATAATCAAAAGTTAAACTAATATTTAATATAATATATGTTTGAATTGTAGGGGGCGTGATGGGACGAAAACCCTTTTCTTTTTAAAAATATTTATCAATACATATATTAGTTAAATCCTAATTAATTAAATACTCAGGTAAACAACATTTTTTTACACTTTTGACATCCCCCATCTAATTTTATTCTAGATCAAGCATTAAGTGTACATACATACTTCAATGTATAATTTCTGTGTATATTACAACATTATTTAAGCAATATTTTGCTTTCAAATATGATTAAAAGTTACCACTTAGGAAAAGTAAAATTCTTATTATGATAAATAAATAAATATAATAAAACTTAAAATAAATGTGATGTTATATTATAAGCAATAGTTTTTAGGTTACAAATTATAAGTGATATAAAACATTTTATGCAGTAATCCATATATGTTTTGTCAATTTAATTTAAATTAGTGTCATTTAAAAAACACTTAAAAATTGAACGCGACTTTACCCATAACTTTTAAACACTTAAAATAACTTATGAATAACCTTGTATTAATTTTTTTTAAATTTTTTGATATACTTAAAAAAAATTATTCATTAACCAATATTTAAAAAAATTCTAAAAAGCATTTATCAAAAATTTCTCATACCTATAAATAGATGAAAAAGAGTAAAAATATTTTGGACATTTTATCGTACTTGGAAAATGGTCTTATAAAATTTTGTAAAAATTGCAAGTATCAACAGCAATTTGTTTTTGAGTTAATACAAAACAACAAAATCGATTTTGTCAAAAACTGGGTTTGCGTTGAAATTTCCGTCTTTTCTTAATTTTTTTTTTTTTGTTCTTCCCAATGCTTTTGAAAGCTACGTGGAATTTTTTTACTTTACCCTTCAAAGTACCAACTAGATTCATTTTCCTATCAGAAAAGATGGTGAAATAGATAATTGAAGCATTTTTACTGCTCTCAAAATATGATGACAGACAAAAAAACACACCAATACATTCATCGCTTTGATCAGAATCTAAAATAAATATTTTATGTTAGGTCTATCAACATACATCACAAATATTAATTAATAATTAAATATATGAGACGAATTACACGAGACATAAGATTGTTTTCATTGTTCCAAAAGTATGTGTAATGTTCACTATATAATTTATAAATATATAATATATTAATACATTTCCTAAATTTTATATTATAAATTATATTTACAATATTTTGTATGAAAACATTCCTCATCAAGTTTAACCACAACATAAATGGTGAATAGAAGTGATTAAAAACTCCGTTAGTTAAAAGGTCAGTTCGTGAAATCGATAAAGATTTGTTAGTGTCAAATGCGTGATTCAATAATCCAGGACAAACAATTAAAGTTTTAAATACGTTATTGTGGCTTACGGAAGCTTAAAATAAAGTTAACACCACGAAAGTAAAAATTTGTTATGAAATAAAATCGAATAATGTATTTTTAAATGTATCACCAAATAAGAACTCAACTCTGATTACGAAAACTGTCAAAAACTTAAATTATAATAAATATTATAATACAAGGACATAATGCCATGACGTCAAAGGGCGTTGAGTGTTGCTGAATATTTTTAGCGATAGCAAAATGTTCAGGATGTGTATTTAGTACTTAATATATTTTTCCACGTTAAATAAATTATTATAAACCAAAATTCAAAAGAAAAAAAAACTAAAATCCTAATATTATAATTCTAATTGTTTTATTTCTTTTTAAATATTATAGTGGATTAGTAAAGGATTTATAATTATAAATATTAATCGTTAGAGATTTGAACTACATTTTAAGTTCTAAGTAAATATATTTAAATAATAATGATAATGAATTCGTTAGGCAGCTATACAAAATATGTATAAATTCCAGCAACGAGTTCTGACAACTTAACGAAATATATTATTATACAACTTGTCTGCTATACTGGAACAAGGATTAATAGTGCGTAGTGCGTGCATTTGCTCTACTGCAGGCACTTAAACCTGGTTCAAGTGGATATACGTGTAAGCGGATATTGCTGAATACAATATTTCGTAAAAAAAACATTCTAATAATATACATTTATTTCTATTTTTTACTAACGTATTTAGAGTTTTCATTCCTCAGCATAAATTAATTTTTTCCGCCTCTCCTTAAAAATGTAAAAATGTACTGTCAGTCTTGGATAATAAAAATGAATTGTATATAAAAATCAAAAAATAAATAAATAGCAAATAGGAAAAATAAATTCAACAAATAGTAATAAGCAATTAAATCCAAATAACAAGCAATAGTAATCAATACATATTTACACGTGTACATAAAAAGTACAAATATGAAATAAGTAATTAAATTTAAATAAATCAGTGTTCATTGTATTTAAAATTGATATATATATAGTTAAAAGAAAATAAGTTCAGATCATTATATAGGTTATATAATAATTCAATTATATTATAATAATATATTATTATTTTAGCAATATTTAAAACCATAATCAAAATAATTGTAACCTGTAACACTGTTGAAATTTATATTCCCTGTGGTACACACACATTTTCTGTATGGGGTGTCGACAGTTTTTACGATAAAGTACCCCTAGCCATTTGTCTAAATATAACAATAGGACCAAATTTGAATAGATACAGGAATCATATAATTGATATTCAATATTCGTACATCTACATGAGGTAATACAATAAACGAATAGAATGTTACCTATTACCTATACAATATGACAACTTAATATAGTATTGTGTGTATTATAATATTATTGTCTTACTTTATAATATTGGTTATTTTCAATTTTATAAAACACATTTTGTTTGAAACACGACTTGAATAGTTCGTCGAACTTGAGTACACAATGCGGGTATTTGAAACAAATAGCTTGAATAAGAATGAATAAATTAGAATAAATTTACTATTTAACTTTTAGTTTGTGAGTTTTATTCTATTGTAGAAACTCAATAATTCGAAAAATGTGTCAAATGTATGACAATAAAGTGAATGTATATTGACGTTAGTGACTAAAATAAATAACATATATATTAAACATCATCCATTATCGCACGTAATCGATATGTTTTGAAAAATTCCACTTCTAAAACTGGAATTTGGATTTCTATATATTTGTGTTTATGAAAACTCAGAATACTAAATAATCGAATATATAAATAGTTTATTAATAGTTAATATAATTATCCTAATGAGTCGATCAGAACTAAATGAATTAATTAATTACACTTGCACAGTATTTCTACACATAAATACTTAGTTGTTAAAATATTTTTTGAAAATATATACGTTTTATTACGTTTTTACATTTTTTACCTGTTGTTTTGCTGTAAATGCAAAATATGAAATAAAAATTACGAACACGTTTTATTATTTTTAGAGTTATAGACAATTTTAGTTAATAAAATCTAGGGGATATTTTTCTGCACCATTTTAATCTTGGTTTTTATTTTCACGTCCAAAAAGCGTTACTGGATGCTCTATTCAATCTAGCTGTCAACATTTGTAAATTATTATACATATTACTCCTTGTATTTATTTTATACAGATTGTAAATATTAGTTTTAATAAAAAAAAAATATTCAAAAATTACTGCAGTTACATAATCTTTTTATTAATATAAAAATAATTCATACACTATGTTTAGTTATTTCTGATATTTTTTGATACGACTATTGTAAAATAATATTTATCTGAAATGATCTATTGTGCATTTTGATGTCAATTACATACTAATCTTTAGTTTCAAAAATGTCAATATTGGAGGTTGGAGTAACAGGTATAACAGGAATACGCATTTTCCTCGAAAAATGTTGACATGTTGACTTCGGATATCGGATGTAAAAAGGCATGCTAATTACATTTGCAAGTAAAAGAAAATAATAAAACTAAAATTTTTTAAAATGAGAATGTGCTAGGGTAATGGGTGTAATGGAAAAACACATTTTTTGATGCAAATGATTACTATTAAGTACTTACGTAATTTATACGTCCACTTTCGAAATGTTCGTAAAATTTTTTCCTATTAAAAAACATATTAAATATTTATCTGCTGTATAATATAGTTCAACTTACTTGAAAATACATTTTTTGTTGCTTAAATAAATTAATTATCATTTTTTATTTATTTATTTATTTGATAAATTATTAGGTATCGTATAGAAACATTATTTAACTTATTAAATGAAAATAATTATTAAATATCAAATGTGAAACAAATAATTCTCTGATTGATTATTATTTATGGGGAGCTACACACTTCAATACTATAATATTGACAATATCAAAAATACTTACATATTATTAATTGACATATTATAAAGGTAACTTAGACTTATAGAATATTACTTAGTTGTATTTTGATTATCTATTCATAGGAAAATAAATTGGAATATTTAGAGTACAAAAACTTACTATTTATTGAAAGATGAGTGTTTATTAAATGTTGGGATATGTAATAGGTAACTAATAACTAATAAGCAAGAACGTTTAAACGCTCAAATCAGTTGATTAATTCAAAAAAAATATTTTCAACTACATATTTATATATATATATTAAATAATAATAACGATATTATAAGAACAAGCGTTTTTACATAGTTAGTTATCTAATTACATCTACCTGCGTTCTTTCTGAAACACCCAACACCCTATAGCCTATGGCATATTATACTATGAACAAATATATATTATATAGGTACCTGGTACATATTTACATGATTCAAGGACACGTGCATCGATATTTTTTTATATAAATTCCTTATAACTTTTATATTTTTGTTTCTTGTTTTACTAAATTTCGAATTCTAACATGATCATTAATATTTATTTAAATAATTAACATTTCATAAAATCAACGGCCGGATTCGTCATCAAAAAAACCATACCTAATGTATTATAAAATGTATTAACTAGGCTTAGCCAGTAATCGGTATAGGTATCTATACTGACCGGTTTAAACGATAATATTTACATCATCAAAAGCGACAAAAGCTATAATTTCAATTGGTATACAGCTTGTATATTTATTATAGTATATAATACACACCATTATAACTACCGCCTAAATATAGCGGTAACTACTATACCTACGCCGATTTTTTCCAAATTCTATTCGTATTACATAATCAAATATATAATGCGTTGACTAATGAAATACATTTACTTTTAAAATAATATGCAGATAGTGATTATTTATTACATATTTTATCGTGAACCTTGTAATATATTACATTATTACCATATAGAATTTATAGTGAGCATTTTTATTTTTATTTTAAGAACAAAGCCGATAATCGTATAAAAATATATAATATAATATTTTCAAAACGTTTAGAAAAAAAAATGTAAAATTCCTAGCAGTATTTCCTAAGACATTTTTTTGTGTACGATAAAATATTCGCCCTGCATTTAGACAAGTCGCAGTACGTAGATTTTTATCTTTATGAGTACCTACCTAGTACCTAGTACCTATCTAATACCTATCTACATACACGATGCATGATTTGAAGAATAAATACACAAATTTTTTTTAATTAGTCAGGCGTTTCATCAGTATTGATTGATATATTATACCGTGTGTCGTCATTATGTTTGCTCAACTCGCGGTTGATTGTTGAAATCATTTATTTTACACAGCGTTGATACATGAGATGCCACCCGTCCGTGATTTTTTTTTACTGCGAATGAATTTTACAATTCACTATTTTTAATAAATCTTACATATCTATATTTTATCTAGACAAAAATTTTTTTTTTATCAAATAAACTATTAACGACATTAGAGGCCATTGGACGTATTGCATTTTATATACATTAATACATTACATAGATATTAATATGATGATACATAGAAAAAGTTTTAAGATATAACAGATAGTTAAAAAAGAGAAAAAAATGAACTGATAAATTTACGTAATAGGTATTATATATGGTTTACACTTTATATATAAGTTGAGTTTTTAATAGGAACTGAATGAGTTTAGAGACGTTGTTAGGTTCTGGGTTAAGTATTTTCGCTAGGCGATCTGAGATTTGGAATTTTTCTCTTTCCTTGTCGTAAACTCTGCATTCAGTTAAAATATGTATAACTTTGAGAAAGACCCCATACCATGTACAAGGAGAAGGCCTTCTTTCTTCATTAAATGATTATGTGTTGTGAGGGTGTATCCTATTCTAAGACGATTGATGCAAGTACCGTGTTTTCTTGAGGTGTTGAATGAGAAGATAAAAGGCTGAACGGAGTTCTTAATTCCGTTTAGGTTGGTGACATTTCATTCCAATCGCTTTGACACAGTAGTAGTGTGTCATCTTTGATGATTTTCTTTATATCGTTATAGGAAAAAAAGGTAAGGTTAGAGCATCGGGTGACAAGTGAACGAGTTTGGCGGCCTTATCTGTTTGTTCGTTTTTAAATCTGTTACAGTTCCCAGGCATCTGAGTGTATGTAATGTTTTGCCTGATTGTTGTGTCGTGATATGAATGTTCTGAATTTTTCTGTCTGGCGATATCAGAGAGAGTAACAATTTTGAATTCTGGTAAGGGTAGAGAGGGAATCACTGAAAATTGTAATATTGTTGTCGACATTGGATGTAGACATCGGATATATACTAAATAGCTTTAAGAATTACCAAAGCTTCAGTGGTATAAATTGAACAATTCCTTCTTTGCTGGAGGCGTTGTGTAAATGTGAGTTTGTAGCTGTGTGCTCGAGAACAATTTTTTTTGAATACATTTCTGTAAATGATGGGGCAAGTTCCATTATTAGAGAATCTGTGTAAGTCAAGGTTAATATTTGTATTGAAGTGTAATGGAGGATAGAGAGAGAGGTATCTAGATGTATTATGTTTCCAAGATCGTATTTTACGTAATCATTGTTAAAGATGTGTTATGGGTGGTGTGTTAGGACTTTGGGTGATTTTTATATTCTTGCTGCTAATTTGGCCACTTGTTCTTTCCACCGTAATGCACGGAACGGAATTCCTGCAATATTTTGATGAGGCTAGAGCAGAAGGCACCAATGGAAGGATAAATTCCGAAATTGTGGATTGGTTCGAATATTTTTAGGTGTGTAGGTTTGGCTATTGAAAAAATTGGAGCACCGTAATCGAGTTTTGATAGAATAAGAGCTTTGTGTATTTTAAAAAGTGTTTAAAATTGGGCTCCCCGTGAGATGTGAGCAAGGATTTTAATAATGCTGAATCTTAACGAAGTAACGTTCTTTAAACTTAGAATGTAAGGGATACACGAGGCTTTATAGTCAAAAATAACGCCTAATATTTTAACTTTTGATTGATTTTCAATAGTATGGTTTCAGAAGTTAATATGAACCTTACTACTTGTTCTCTTTTAGTTGAAAACTATGAGACTGGTTTTTTCAGAGGAAAAACGGGAACCGGATATTTTTGATCAGGACATGAGTTTGTTAGTGGAATTTTCTAATATATGTTGAATAGAAGTAATATTTGAGGTGCGGCAGAGAATAGTGAAATCATCAGCATATAGTAGAGACATATCTGGACGTGTTATTTCTTCAGAAATATCGTTGATGACAATCAGAAAAAGAGTTACAGAAATAGTGGATCCTTGAGGTATTCCATTATCCTGAAAAAAGTGTCTGAGAGTGTGTTGGGAATTTTTACTTAAAAGGTTCAGTGCTTGAGGAAGTTAGAGATAAAATCAAGCATATTATTTTTAGCTACTTTTTTATTGAGCTTATCTATTGTTCTGAATCTCCAAGTCGCATTACCTTAAAAAAATATAAAGCACGTATAAGATTCCTGATAAAAAAAAACAGTAAAGTCTCAAGTTGGAAAAATGTCATGTCCAGCATCCACAATCACACTGACTCATCTATTGTCTAAAATAAAATCAAATCTTTAATAGGAACTAACAGACATAACACTATAAATCTAATTATCGACTCAAACTCTCCTCATTTTCTAAAGACGTTACCAACTCTCTCGGACTTATTTTCTATAACAATTCCAGCAACTTCAATTACGACCTCGATTTCTTAGCTTACTCTCAACGTTACATCAACCTTGTCAATACGATCAACCCACATAACCTTCATCAGTCCCTACTCAATTCTCCGTTGAAGACAGAGGAGCTAGAAAATATTCTTATCAACTGTAAAAGCAAAGCCCTCGGTTCCGATGGAATTCCCTATTCGTTCATCAAAAACTTACCAAAATACAGCAAAAACCACTTACTATCGATATACGAGTACAATACAATATGGGATAACATCTTTTTTTCTAGCATATGACATGGCTTGGACAAAATATATTTTCACTCATTTTAAAATATAATAATTTAAAAACAAAATAATAGTTGCTTATCTCTGCGGAAATATTTTTCAAAACTGTTTTAGTATTTTTTATGAGCTCATAAAAATATATAAAACATAATATTTATATAAGATTATAAGTTAGTATACATGCATAATTGCAATTTAGGAGGAACTTAGCTTAAATAAAATCGTTTATATATTATCAAATACATTTTTTTTTATACAATTTAAAACAATTTTTAGAAATTTATAAGAATTATTTTTGTCTAAACCTAATTTACAGTAACCATAGCTACTACCGTAAATTAAATATCTCGTGGTTATCTGTTTATAATTGTTATTTAAAATGAATAAAATTGAAAAACAGTTTAAATATATAGATATAACACTATAGTATATGTATAATATTAAATACATTTACAAATATACAGTGAATAATTCTGTAATTGACATGACGTCAGCGCACTTGTTTTCATGACTCTCTGAACCATGCAAATTATAGCAAATTTGCGTTCAGCAGAACCAATCTTGTGTTGTTAGCGTTAATAATATGAGAGTAAATTGACTGATTATTAAACTTAAAGATAAGAATATTATCTGTGTTTGTATGTCGGCTTTTTATGATATTTCAATTAAAGTTTAAATTTCAACTTTTAAGTAAGTACTTAAAATATAGCCATAGAGCATAGGTACCTATGTAAAAATGTAAAATATTACAATTTAAAAATAATTATTATTATATCATAGAAAAGTTAAAATTGAATATAGTAAAAAAGCTACACATAAACACAAATAATGTGAATTATAATTTACAATAGGTCAATTTACTCTAATATTACATCTAAAAACACAAAAGGTGGACAAGTGGCCAATTGGTACTGTTCTGCTATACATTAAGTACCGTATTGTAATGGATGCATTAAATTTGAATCCAACGGTATAAAATTATTGTTTATGAAAATTAATTATGAGCGAAGACGGTCTGTCAGCCTCAGCCTATATTGTTAAGTATATATTTTCATGATATTATTGCTATTTAAGTAATTTATATTACTTTATTAGTAATACAGTCATACAGTAGGTTGAACTAATGTTTGTCGAAAAAATAGCATTTGAAAATATCATTATGTGTATAAAATATAATAATATACTTTAAAAGTGTCAAGTATACCTACCCACAAATAATATTTTTTAATTACAAAATAATAGTTATTAGTAATAATTGTTATTTTTCGTTAAAATATCTAATTTTGTCCAAATTTGAAATTAAAATGTCTATAAAAAATAACTGTGTTTATATATATTTTGGATGTTTTGATTACATTATGAACTATTTATGAGAAATCTTGCATTATATTTTTAAATCTTAGATACAAAAAGAAAATTTTTTATGAATTTCTAAATCAAAATAATTTGCAAATTTTCAAAAATATTTTTTTTTGAGCTTTTTAAAACTACTAAGATTTTTTTATTTTTGTCCCTCTAAATCACCTACTAGATTCAATTTTCTACTAGACGAGATACTGAAGTCAAAAAATTAAAGCATTTTAACTGATGCCTCAAAAGGTGATGATAGAGACAAAAAAAAAAAATTAAAAATTAAAACATACATTATTATAAATTTAATATATTCATCGCTCTGCTTCGCTCTTAATGTAATATATATTCTTAATTTGTGCGATTTTATGGTATCATCCATAATAGGTTATATTCCTTTTTCTCTTAACTTATTTCCTTACCTTTTCTATTTGGCATTTTAATGTATATATTTTGTTTTATATTATGCCATTTAAATGATGATAGGTATGGGGCTGACAGGCCTTAGTTAATAATAGCAACGTACCAATAAAATTTGACATAAATATATTGTAAAATACGTAAAATATTGTTGATAAATATAAACTAAAGGATATGTTTTATTTTTTTTTTTTTTGGAACGGGGGAACCTTAATGTTCTGTTTAGCATAAATGTATTCAGCCTTCCAAGAAAAAATTCAAATACGTATAGTATAATGTCTTTAAAAATATTTTTGTATTTTATAAACTGGGTAGGTATATGTTATATAGCTTTATACTATAGAATAGTTGTGTTTAATATATTATGTGTGTCAAGGTCGAAGACGACGATATTTGTTAAATTTACTAAATAACGGCATTGACTGATTAATACAACGATAGTCGGATAATAACGCGTGCTTGAGAAATAATTTTTATATCCCTGAAATTTAGTATACCACAAAAGTTAATAAAATCATTTGGAGAAAAAATATTATTTAACACTTTCGAATAATATAACCGCAGTAATTACATATAAGTGGTCTCTATATACTCTATGATTTAATCAATGGCCACAACTTACGGTGCCATACTGTCATCACTCATCATTCATCGTACCTATACTTATATTGAATACACGTCGTTACGTCAACCGCTATAACGGTATTGCTATATAAATTTATGATCTACTCGGATATACGATAATACGATAATAATATACACTATAGCAATATACCAATAAAATATTGTATAATAGGTAGGTAATATACTTAGTCATATAAGATGACATAAACATCAAGATAAAAATTTTGTGTAACTATTAAATAATTCAATTTATAAAGGTACAAAATGATAGTATATAATATACAACCTGCATGGTATACAATATATATGTCAGTTAGTTTTGAATGATAATACCTACACATAATAGTGTTTCATTTATCAAATAGCATTTTAGATTACCTAGTGTTGTAGTTGCTTGTTGCTTGTTGCTTGGCCATATATTTTGTGTATTCAAAAAAGTGGAAAAAAATAATCATTCGAATATTTCTACTAATTTTCTCCGTTGTTGAGACTATATCTATCTAGTTACATAATTTAATATGCTTATACTTACTTAAAAGTTAAAACAATATTATTTAAATACTTAAGAGTGACTTATCTCTTTTCTGAAAAGGTATTTTTTTTTAGTTTATGACATAAATAAATTAGTAGATAATAATATATGAAATCATTATTTTCATAGAGTGGCGTAATTAGACCTGATTTTTTTTTTAGACTTGACTTATCCCCCCTCTCCTCTTATTACTCCACTATTTTCATGATTATAATATAATCTGTGTTTTTATTTAAAGTACAATATTTAAGAAATACAATTGTTAATCATATATTAGGTTTACAGGTATTTATATACCTAACTTACGTAGTAGATAATTATATATAAATCAATATTTATACTTTGAAATTTCATCAGTTTTTTAATTACACGCAGGTTTAATACTACGATGAGGTAAGTTTTGTATTTTCGAAAAGTGATACATTTTTCTGTCTTAAAATAAGTTATTACAATGAGAACGGGCACTGGCAAAAGCTTATTTAATATTTTTTTTTTATAAATTTTTATTAGTTAATTTGTAAATGTTATTAATTTATTATTATCAGTCAACATTAATGTATGTAATACATAATTGTATATAACATTATGTTATTTAAGACGTACAAGATATAACATTATACATTTATATCTAATTTAATATTAATTATTATGTTATAAATCTATATTATGATTGCGAACTATTGTCTAGGGCTATTATTACATAGGGAGAGACTGATCCCCTTTGATTTTTTTTTTATTTATTGATTTCTCATTATTTATTGTTAAAATAAAAATGCTTGTTTTCAATTTGATTTTTAATTTTTTATATAAATTAAGTTGATTAATAACAATAAAATATGTATATGATAAACTGATGAAAGCAGAAAGCATATTTACCGTTATATCCTCCTTGATTTACGTCAAGATGTTACTAATAATTAGTGAAGAGTTATACGAGGTAAATTTGTCAAAATATACACACAAAAAAATGAAAAATATGCTAAAAAATATGATTAAAAAAATATACTATAAAAATTTACGTTTTAATATATAATAAATTATTATTATACTATTAAATAATTATACTACTATTAATATTATACTAGCTACTATTATTAAATTATTTTACTACTAAAAAAATAAATATAAGTAAGTATTTATGATGTAAACAAAGTAAATTTGTTGTATTGAACATTTTTAAATATTTTCAACATCTAAACTATGACAATTAACCAAATGGATATTTTTACAACAGAAAGAATTTCTATAAATCAAAAAAATATACATACTTTTTGTATATATTGTAACACTCACATTTAATTATTATTATTTTTTCATATCTCTAAATTTGTTGCACTGGATCACCAAAGTTTTTTTAAAATTTTCAACATCTAACTGACGACGATTTTCCGACAAAATATTTTTATAACGGGAAAAACTCCTTTCTACATCTGTTGAAGTTATACAGGCATAATTAAAGTAAACCAAGTCATCACCGATCAAATCTTTAGGTAATCCTTATTATCCCTCTAGAGATATGATTTCTTCAGTTTAAATATTTGATTTATTTTGTAAAATACTACATCTGAAATTTTTATGCAAAACATTAATTAATTTTTGATTTATTGCCACACTCACTTCACCATTTACTTTATCTCATTTATTTTGCAGGTATTTTATGAGAGTTATTAAATTAATTATTGAAACATTCTGACTGAAAGTTGCGTTATTGTTGATGGTAAATTTCCATAATTTGTGTGTATAAAAACTAAGTTAGGTTTTAGGGAATTTTCACTAAAAAGAAGTTTAAGGCTACTTTAATAGACACCGAGGCACTAGAATCTACTTGTTGCAACGTATCATGTATTTTTTAAAAATATTAATAGTAATACGAAACAGCACATATTCAAGTTTCCCAGTGCATATAAGTATGGGTTCCGATAGAAGTAGAATATCTAGAGCTTCGGTTCTAAATAACATTGTGCGAGGTGGAGCTTTTAAAAAACCTTGTTTCACTCTTAATATTATTAACTTGTCCACCCCATAAAATTTACTATATATTTCATCAGAAATTTTATGCACTGCATAAGTTAAACAAGTAAAGTTTACCATTTTCGAATAAAACGCTTTTATAATTTATAACTGTATCAGCCTACATCGTGTATGGAACAGTGTCGCTTAGAAAGTATGTAACCTAATTATTAAACGGGTGACAATATTGAGTCTATATGTAAATCGCAAAAAAAAAATCAAGAAAATTAAATTGGACATAGCCAAAAAATCAACGCGATATTGCAATATTACTGCAGAATTTTATTGTACTCATAAATAAACTTAAAAGGATTATAGGAAAGTATTAATAAATGGCACATCCCCGAAATATCAACAGACAGCGCATAAAGTCACCACTCACCATTAGCAAGAGCCGAATGATCGGACATTACCATTCTTACTCATCCATTCTTACCAACAATTATCGTCATTCCTTCCCCTAGATGTATTAAATGTTAAGTCGACTTATAAGTTATAACCATCAAATGTAACACATAATCCGAAAATGCTTTGCAGAGTTTCAACATAATATACGATTTAACCCATCAATATCAAACGACCTAAATGAAGAAAACAGTAGATATATAAATTCTAAAACCTTATTTTAGGTACTAACTTATTTAATTAAATTTATTATATCTTATACAGTGAAACCTCTAAATACCGAATACTCTCAGTTACTGAAATCAAAAGAAAGTTTGTAATATTTGTTCGCAAAAAAAGACATTTATTTGGATAATTGAATGTATCCGTTATGGGAAGTTTTAATTTATCCATATACTATAATAACAATATTTAATTTTTTAGTTCCAGTATGAAATTATATGAATTACTTATGAGAAAACTTTTATTTCATTTTCAAACCTGAGCTATAAAAATTGAACATTTTATACACATTTATTACAATATAATAATTATATAATAATAATGTTAATAATTTTAAGACTAAAAATGTTCATAAAAAAAATATCCCAATGGATATATTATATATTATATATTTTGAAAGAGCTATAATAACAACTTTAGAGAAATCTTATATAAATAATCAAATGTTCTGTCCTCACGAATTTTTTTTATCGATATTTATAGAAAAAAAAATGTTTATAAATATTAATTTGAATGAGAAATTTTTACCATATATAGAAAATGTTAATACAAATAATATTTAGCAAAAATGTTATGTATCTACGTTTTTCTCGTCTTTGAATTACACTAATAAATCAAAAATAGATTTTGTTAAAAATTGGTTTTGCTTAAAAATTCAGTTTTCCCTAATATTTTTTTTGTTTTTAATAATTATAAAAAATAATATTAGGAATTTTTAATTTTGGCCTTTCCGAAGTATCAACTAGATTCAATTTAATATCAGAAACCATCCTTAAATTTGAAAATTGAATTTTTCTAAGTAGGTATCTATATATATTTAGAATCTAAAAAAGTAACCTTACTTAGTTAAAAATCTTTTACATTTTATTGAGACTAAATATTTATGAGCTATGCCGAAGCACAATAAGCAAATTTAATTAAAAGTATAGGTACCTAATATTGAAATTCAGAAAAAGTGCATTCAACACCAGTCTACAATACAGTATTTACAATAAGTAGGTACATCATCGTACCTATAATATCATAATTAATATTTCGTTTATTTAATTTTAATATTTTCTATAAAAACAATAATATGTATAAAATTAAATATATTTTTAATCTAACATAGGGTTATATTAAGAAAAATATTAACCCTTTTATGAGTATAAAATTAATCAATCGATTAGTATTGCATAATATAATTATGGAAAATAATTACACTCGTTAAGTTAGAAGTTACTTTTATAAAAAAAAGTAAATTGTTATCTATCTTAGAAATGTAATTATTTAATTATTAATATATAATAGTAACATTTTAAATACTATCAGTCATCAATGCCCAGTCTTGTTAGAAGTATAAATGTATTTGTCTATTTTACTATTTATCTAAATTACCAATACTTACTGGCTAGGTATTACTAATCTTAGGTAGATAGGTATAACGTACAAGTGTACAACACATAAAATAACTATTATACCTACATCGATCTCTACAACTTTATTTCCTATTGGCGACAATAAAATAGATTACATTCCTAACAAATAATATTATTATGGCTTCGAGCCGTCAGACAAGCCCAACACGCGTACTTAAGGGTACTATTGTGGTCAAGCACAGATCCAGAGCACAATTGAGGAGGTGGGGCAACACCATTAATAATATACAATAAACATTGATGATTATAAATACAGTATTTAATGTAATTTTAATCAATGGTACTATACAGTAGTAGACGCTCTTATGTCTTGAGGGGACGGGGAATAAGATTCGTCTCAGCTTGTAGTCGTCGCCGCCATCGCCTTGAACAAGAGATGAGACAGTATTGTTAAAGTTAAAATTTCATTAATTAAGTGTGCTCAAGTACGTTGTACATTCCTATTATGCCTAGGTTGGTACCTAAACTATACAGTGCCTATAATTATTGGGTCTTGGAATGTTGTAAACACTATGTTGTAAAGTCCCTATAATCGTTATTCGATATTATTATGTTATATGGTCTGTATGAGGGCACGAGTGGTTAAAAGGAATTCGTTCACCCTTTTGCGTCTAGCAATATTATAGTGACATCGTCAATATCATCGTCAGCATTTGTGCTGTCTAAATAGATAATTTAATTTTAATCTCAAATTTCAATATGCTTCATTTATTTCAGTGATTAAACTACTTTCGGCCACTGCGCGTCTTGCGCTCTTTACCGATAATACACATCTGTGAATTTATTACAAGTGATTATTAATGTAAAAATTAAAAAATTTAATTTATAAAATATAATCTAATAAAATCTAATATACCTATGATAACATTTTTTAAAAAAAATTATAGGTAATAAACTAATGAATTATCAAATAAAATATGAACTAAATCATGACTGCAAAAATAAAATTAAATACAAACCCCAAATTTTATCATAGATTTAATAGCCAACATACACTGGCTACTGGCTATCATTATTTTACCAAAATATATAACTTCAAAGTCTAACTATTAACATTTATATTTTTATCTTGTTTTTGAGACACAATAACGCTCAATTCACTTTAGGTTGCTTATTCAATGCCCCCCTTTTTTATTATATTAAGATAGTTATTTATGAAAAATAGTGCTGGGATTTTGATGCACTTTTCATTGTTTTCCAAAGCTAGATACACAATGTTTATTTTAAAATATATACGTTTCATGTATTTTTGAATCAGAATAAGAAGATTTTATTTTGCATTCTTAACGATTTCCAATTTTAAAGTTATTTTATTCATTTTTTAAATCATTTAAGAGTTTTTAGGCATTAAACGCTAAAATCCGGATTCTTTTAAATTTTATTTTAAGATGTTTGCTCGAAAAAGTAACTTTGTAACGTGCCGACAAGGATTTTAATTCATTATTATTAAGTAATTGTAATTTTTGAACAGATTCATACAACGTAAAAATCAAGATTAAGAGTGGCAACGAAAAATTAAATCAGAATCATTTTTTTTTCAGATTATAAGATAAGAAATCGTGCAGTCCTGCAAAATTTTTTATTACATTTAATTAAAAATATTTATTGGTTAAAAATCAAAAATTTGAGTGCATTTTATAGGTGCATATTTTAAATTTTTAAGGTATTACATTCCTAGCTTTAACGATAAGTAATACATATATTATAAAATATATTTCAACATTTAATTTACATATTTTATGTTATTTATAATTATGACTTCTATCACAAACGTATGTCAAGTGTATCTGTATCTGTAAAAGTGAATATTGCAATTTTGTTCAACATTACTTAGTCAGTAATTAATACCTTCAATTATTAAGATACTGCAGTATGTAAGTATTTTTAATTTTACTTATATTTTAAAACTACCTATTTCTTCTTAATATTTTGTATATAGAAGAAAAACAAAATGTATATTTTATAAAATTTTAAAATATTTTATAGCAGAAGTATCTATGACTCTATGTTACAAAAAATGTTTGACTTCATTTGTTTTAAAAATATTGTATTAAATATTTTTGAAACATTAAGTTCAACATATTTTCTAAATATTAGAGTTACATATTTTTAAAACGTTATATTTGACATATTTAAAAATATTATCTCGTATATTTAGATAATATTTTAAAAGAATTAATTAACATAAAATTATTTATAATTAAATCTGATATATATATATATTTATATATATATATATATATTTAAATAAAAAAACCTTACAATAATTACCTATTACAATTTACTTGGTCAATAAAACAATATAATTTAAACATACCAATTTAATATATAATTATTTTACATTATGAAAATGTTATATTGTATTATACTTTATAATATTAACAGCTTGAATAATCTTCAATAAAATTATATGTAGTAAAATCTATAAAACAATATAAAATTTATATATGTTATAGTCAAAGTATGAAGTCAGGCATTGTAGATAAAATATTGAAAATTAAACACATCTTCCTGAGTATTTCAAATATAAAAAATTTGAAAATAGACGCCTTAAATATTAGTTACCTAAGTATTATAGTTTTTAAATATACTATTCACTGAATCATTGTTAGGTATAAGTAGCTACTATTGAATAACATACATTATTATCTAAAGGTAGTCTGAGTCGAATGAAATTGATATTATCAAATAAATTTTAATAATTTTAAGAATTTTATTTTATTAATTATATAATAAAATGTTACATAATAATATAAATGCAAAAATATATATTCCTAAATTAAATAGATATCTTGTATGTTGTGGTATCAAACAAGTACAATATGTTATAGGTGTTGGTACTTGTTATGTATGAATGCCATTCGATATAAGTGTACACACTTTGCCAGGGCATTCTTGTACAATGCCTAACCAATGTATTAAAATTATTATTTTTACATTGCTCAAAATGTAGGTGCATGTAATACCGGATTTCCTACTTTGCCCGTAATATATACAAATGTCAAATAATACGCAATTATATTATATTTCAAAAATTTTTATTTTCATAGAGTATTATATTATTATATTTGTCTTATATTACTTAATAAAGTTAATTATAACTTAAATAATTCTCAATTAAAATTATAATACAGTCTTAGTACTGTACACAAAATAATAATAATAATAACAATGATGCCAGTAAATATTAAAAAAAACAATTTTAAATTAAACAGAAAATTAATTCTCTGCTGAAAAGGTAATTAAAACTGGTTTTTTCATTAACTTTAATTTAGTTAATGCTTTTTCCATACTTAAAAGATTTCAAAAGTTTTTCAATTTCATTGACTGAGACATTCTAAAATAATTTAATTTTTCCAACTGAAATAATAAAAATAAAATAAATTATAACACACTAAATTTAAAATTATAGGTATATTATATTAACTAAGTTAATAGGTACATCATTTTAGTTAAAAATATATTAATCAGTACATATAAAATGTATGATAAATTAATTACGATACATTAAATACGATACACATTTTCATACAAATATAAATAGAATAGTTCAATATTTCATTTAGTTCAATATTGCAGGTAAAAGCTGTTATATTAAATTGATCAGTTAAATAACAACATATATCATACATAATTATAATTGGGGCTTACTTTTAAAAATAAAAATTTATTTTAGATTATTAATAATCTAAATATTTTATAATTTTTGTATTTAATGTTATTTAGAAGTAAAACGTTTTACAACTTTTGTGTTTATTGTTTGTCGTTCATTGTTATAATTAATATCTAATGAGGGGAATGACTCCGAATATAATACATTTTTGGATTGATTGCTAAATTTCTACAAAACCAATATAACTAAAGCCTGGATTTTTATGTACATATTTATGCATTCAAAAATTCAAAAATATGTAAGAAAAATTCTTTATTTTTTCAAAAAAAAAAAAAAAACAATTTAAATATCAGTTTACTTCTGCTTACAAATGTGTATAAACTATTACCTACAGTTTAATTAAATAAATACAAATTATTATGTTTTATTTTGTAGTATTTAATTATATTTGGTTATAGTTTTTTTGTTTTAATTACGTTTACAAATTTCAATTGCTTTTTGTTATTTATAATGTTATAATCTTAATGTTACTATAATGTTTGCAAGCTCTGTTATAATATTGTTTTAGTGTCATAGAAAATGAAATATGTATTGAATATTGATAAGAGTACCTAGTTAAATTGAAAATATAATTGTTAATTGTATTAAGTAATAATATTTAACTAGTTTGGCCCTACTATAATAATCTAATATATTATAAGAAATCAATTTTAATCATAGATTATATGAAGACATTCATATAAAATAATTGTGTATAAGTAAAACGTAGAGCAATATTTTAATATAATTATAGGTGCACTGAATACAATATACAGTAGATTCTCAATATGTCGAACGTCGCTATGTCGAATTTTTCTTTATCTCGAACTACTTTGAATTCCCTTTGAAACTATGATTACGCTTAATAGTGTCTTGCTCTCGATAACTCGATATAAAATTAATCGTTTTTCGTTATCTCGAGTTCACAAATAATATTTTTATTACAGTTAAAACAGGAATTAAGCAGTACATTCAGTATAGCGATTGTGATTTAGCGCGTTGGTAGTCACGTTTGTAGTCTTTCGTAGTTCGTTTGTTCGTTTGTAGTGAAATAGAAAAGAAACGTAAATTAAATGTTCTTTCAATTTCGGACAAAGTTCGTTTAATACAATTAGTTGAAAAAGGTGACCGTAAAAAATGTGAAATCGCCAATGAATTCAATATTCTACCAAATACATTATCGTCAATTATTAAACAGAAAGAGAAAATAATGAAGTTCAACTGTGGAAATATGAAAAAAATGAGGATGACTCCTTATTTGGACATTGATAAATGTTTGCTAAAATGGTTTTCTCAGTGTCGAGATAAAAACATACCATTAAATGAAACAATTTTACTTGAAAAAGCAAACGAATATGCACAACAACCAGGAAACACTAATTTTAAAGCTAGTAGTGAATTGCTTACAAATTGGAAAAAAATATATGATATAGTTTTTTGAACTGTTTGTGGAGAAAAAGCTTCAGTAGACACACATTGTTGTTCAAATTGGATTAAAAATCTTCCTGATGTCTTAGCAGGTTATCCTTCTAATAATATTTTTAATGTCGATGAAACGGGCTTATTTTTCAAATGCTTACCAGATAAAATATTAATGTTAAAAAGTAAAGAATATTCGAGTGGAAAATACGGTATTACAATACCGTATTACAATTAATTACATTACAATAATGGTAGGAGCAAATATGTCTGGAACTGAAAAACTAAAATTAGTTGTCATTGGTAAAGTAAAGAAGCCTAGGTGTTTTAAAGGAATTAAATCTTTACCAGCTGACTATAGGTCAAATAAAAAGGCTTGGATAACTTCGTCATTATTTAGTGAGTGACTTTTAAATTTTGATAGAAAAATGAAACTAGAAAATCGAAAAGTTCTATTATTCATAGATAATTGTACAACTCATAATCACGATATTGAATTAAGTTCCATTAAAGTACATTTTTTACCACCTAATACAACATCTATATTTCAGCCCATGAACCAAGGCGTTATACAGAATTTCAAAATGTTTTATAAAAAAGAAATAATCGGACGGTTAGTCGATAATATCGATAACAATGAATCATTTTCTATAAACATACTCGAAGCTATAAGAATGTCTGATATGGCTTGGAGAAGTGTATCACCACAGACTATATTAAATTGCTTCATAAAAGCTGGTTTTAAAGACGATGATATAATTGCATTAGATAAGTCAACTACTATTTCTGATAATAAATGGAATTTTGTTGCTGATCATCTTAATTTAGACGACAGAAGTTGTTCACATTATGTGGAAATGGACAATAATGTATACGTATGTGGAACATGGACAGATAACGAAATTTTATCAGAAACCATCGAAAATACCAGCGAGAGTGAAGACGAAAATGAGAAGGAAATCATTTTTGATGTTACAATTCAACAAGCTAAACATGCTTTAAAAACACTAAGGAATTTTGTTGTGACTACTATAAGTATGGAAGATTAGACTTTTTCTGCATTATCTAATTTAGAATACGTCTTGGCAGAAAGAAGTATTATTAAACAAACTTTAATGACAGATTTTTTTTAAAAAAAATAATTTATTCGGGAATTTCAGTATTTTAAGTATTCAAATTATATATTTTGGGCATTTGTATTATTTATTATTCATATACATTATACAAACGGCGTTGGGAAAGTGGCGTCCCCATCGCCCAATACACCTAGGGTGTATTGCAATAGCCTCCACACTGACTTTAAGTAGTTGGTGTGGACTGGTCCTCCAGGTTGGGGGTTGAGCGTCGGGCTAACACCCCGACCTCGGAAAAAAAACACTTGTTAAGAAACCTTCAAATGGGCCTCGGAATTTTATTGATCATGGTAAACGACTGGATTTGGAAACTGGACTTCGTTTGGGAACTTGGAATATTAGAACATTCAACAAACCGGGAGCATTTAAATATGTCATTGATGCTAATAACTCATATAATTTAGACATCCTAGCACTACAGGAAGTACGATGGTCTGATAGTGGAAACATTAAATCGGGTAGTACAACACTTTTTTACAGTGGGACTAACAATGGAAGATGTGAGAATGGAGTAGGTTTCATGATTAATGAGAAAATTCTTCATAACACAAAGAGTTTCACGCCGGTAAATGACCGAATTTGCTACATTAAAATATCAGGACGACTTTTTGATCTAGTTTTGATCAACTGCTACGCTCCGACAGAGGACAAAGCCGATGATATAAAGGAAAAGTTTTATGATGAACTAGAGGCAGTGGTGAATAATCTACCTACTCACAGTTTGAAAATGATAGTTGGTGATTTTAATGCTAAAATTGGTAGAGAAAACATATACAGACCCATAATAGGACCAGATAGTCTGCATGAAATAAGTAATGACAACGGTACAAGATTAATTCACTTTGCTACTTCACAAGATTTAACAATTAGTAGCACGTACTTTCCAAGAAAGGACATTCACAAATACACTTGGGTTTCTCCAAATGGTCGAGTTCACAATCAGATAGATCATATATTGATAAATAAAAGACACGCCAGTTGTATTAGAAAGGTAAGAACTTTTAGGGGAGCAGATGCTGACTCAGACCATTACCTATTATTCGCACAGTTTAATCTTAGACTCTCTACAAAATGGAATATGGTGAAAAAATCAGCCAGAGAAAAGTATAATATACAAAGATTAGAAGACTCTGAAGTTCAAAAAAGATTTGTTGAAATGATACAAGAAAATATTCAAATAAACCAACCTAAGAAAGAAACACAAACAATTGACTCCCTTTGGTGTAATCTAAAAGAAGTAGTAACAAATAGTGCTAGAGAGCATTTAGGTGTTGAAAAAAGAAAAAAACAGAAGAATTGGTTCAATAATGTATGCAAAGAAGCAGTGGATAAAAGAAACGAGTTAAGAAAGAAAGTACTACAAAATCCATCAACTAGCGAGTCTGATAGATATGAAGCACAAAGGAAGATTACAAACAAGATAATAAGAAGAGAAAAGCGTCTATATGAAAAGAAAATTATTGAAGATATGGAAACAAATAGATTTAATCCAAAAGTATTCTTTAATTTAAGTGGCAACATTAAAAAGGGCTATAAACCACTAACAAAAATATTAACAAACAAAAGTGGAAATCTCATCACTGAAGAAAAACAAATAGTAAACGAATTTAAAGATTTTTTTGAAAAACTATTAAATAATGGACAACCTGATGACAATGAAATTGAAGAAATAGATTATTACACAGTGGAACCAGAAATCGAGGAACCTACTCAAAATGAAATCGACGTGGTTATTGATGGATTCAAAAATAACAAGGTATCAGGTGATGATGGTGTGGTTGCAGAATTGTTAAAGAGAGGAGGAGTACCGCTAAGAAAGAAGTTGACAGAAATCATTAGGTGTGTATGGAGAGAAAAAAAAATCCCAGACGATTGGTACACGGCTATAATTTGTCCTGTATATAAAAAAGGAAACCCGACAGTAACGGAGAACTATAGAGGTATCTCTTTACTTGGCGTAGGTTATAAAGTACTAACAACGGTAATCTTAGAAAGAATAAACATATATGCCAAAGACATTATCGGAAGTTACCAATGCGGTTTTAGAAAAGGTAAGTCAACCACCGACCACATCTTCGTGATAAGACAAGTGATGGAAAAATATTATGAATTCAATGAAGAACTACATATACTATTTATCGACTTCAGACAAGCTTATGATAGTATAAACAGAAAGGAACTATGGAAAGGTTTAGAACTACTCGGAATACCAAAGAAGTATATAAATCTCGTTAAAATGTGTAATGAGAAGACAATCTGTAAATACGCTACTTACAAAATTACTCGGAAACATTCGAGGTAAAATCTGGTCTACGCCAAGGTGACGCCCTCTCTCCCACATTATTCAATCTAGCTCTGGAAAAAATAATAAAAGATACAAACGAAGAACGGAACATGGACATAATTGGGGAGTCGGTCATTTTAGCCTATGCAGATGATATTGTAGTATTAGGGAAGACGAAAGAAGAAATTATTCAAACAACCGAGAAACTGGTCAAGACAAGTAAGTCGATGGGCCTATGTATAAATGAAAATAAAACCAAGTATATGATGATGTCAAGAAATAATCAGAATACAAACGATCTTTTAATTAGTAACATGAAATTCGAAGCTGTAGATAATTTTAAATACCTTGGAGTAAATGTCAATAATAAGAATAATATGCATCAGGAAGTGAATGAAAGAATTATGAGTGGAAACAGGTGTTATTACAGGATAGTCAAAATACTAAAATCAAAATTACTTTCAAGGATATCAAAAATTCTTCTATATCATAGCTACTTGTGCCCAATTGTAACCTATGCTTGTGAGACCTGGTCCATAACAAAAGGCGATGAAAGGAAACTAATAATATTTGAGAGAAAAGTACTCCGTAATATCTATGGACCACGTTTCAACCAAGAGACCAATACCTACGAAAGAAGAACAAATGATGAATTACAGAAATTGTACAAAAGACCAAATATCCTAGCATTTATTAGAAACAAACGACTAGAGTGGTTTGGACACACTTGGAGAGCAGATGGTCTATTAATAAAAAAAGTACTTGTTAAAAAAATTAACAAAACAAGGCCCCTAGGAAGACCAAGAACCCGGTGGATAGATGTGATAACCAGAGACTTAAAAGAGATAGGCCAAAATGTAACTTTTGAGCTGACGTACAACAGAGAGAGATGGCGAGACCTCTTGAAGGCAGCAATGGTTCTCAACGGACTGGTAAGCTGAGAAGAAGAAGAAGATACATTATACATCATACATATTTTATATTATTTTTTTATTTTTTAATAAAACTCGATATCTCGAACTTTTTTCTGTTCCCCTTGAGATTCGACATAACAAGAATCTACTGTATAAGGCAAATAAAGGTACCAACAGCTACAGCAAAGACATATAAGGCATAACTCAATTTTTAATCTGAAAACAACTTCAAATTGAAATCACTTTTCTACAAAAAAAATGGTACTAACATAATTTGATTCTTTGCTGTGCCAGTTAATATATAGATATTAATATATTGTATATTATAATAAATTACATTAAATAAATGTTATATTATTGAAAATTGTTAATTTCTCTAGACACTTTCTCTGTATATGTGTTTAAATAAATGACTACATCAAAACATTAAATTATAATAAAACTAAAAATAATATCAAAGTTCTTTAAATTAAAATTTTTTTTTCTTTAAAACCAGTAACTAAAAATGTATTAAAAACAATCTTTGCATTAACTTTCTTACTGTATAAATAAATACAATGTCCATTTATAAGTGGATGTTTTTGAGCTCAGAATAAACATTAATTTTAATATAATAAATAATATAATTATCATTTATAAAATGTTTTAACTAATTTTATTTCTTACAATGTTTGATATTTTATTATGTTGATGATTCTTTTATTATATCTACCCATAAATTTAAATAAATTTTAATTTGTTATCTATAGTAAATTATGATGATTTATGAATGAGCTGACATTTGAATTGGTTTGATTATTCAGTTGATTAAATCCACTGGCATTATCATTTTCAAATAGTCTTGATAATTACATCATCATACAGACGTTTAACATTATACTTAGAATTTTTACACATCATTAGGAATTGTTTAGTATAATCTGAAATTAAATTAAATTTATAAAACATAATTAAATCTAGCTCTAATTTATATTTTAAAATACTCACTTTTAGACATTAGAATCATCACATTCATTAGTATTTATGTTTGATATGAATAGAGTAGCAATATAATTATCTTTTTACTAAACAATTTGTTCTCTACTTTACTTTCATGTCCTAAAATGATAAAAAGTTTATTATACAAATAACTTTATCCAAAAAATATAATATATAAAAATAATATATTAATTTGGAAAATGGGACTAATTTTCGGGATGGTTCATAATATGCTAGAATAAATATACTGTCATCATATTGATTGTAAAATATTTTTTTGTTTGTATAATCAATATCAGCAAGAGTCATCATTATTATTATCTATAAATTATTGAAAATAAAACGATGGATACATTTGATTTTAAATATATATACATTTAAAAATGATACATACATCTTAAACATTTTAAATAAATAAACTTGGTTCATTAAATGGTAAGTGCCATGTTCTTTTGCTAATGGTTAAACTTTTACTTTAGTTACAATTCACATATAATTAGTGTAATATATTCAAGTATTAAGCAAATCAAAATTTTCCAAAGCTATCAACATCTCCTAAAAAAGGTAAATTTTAACTTTATCATCAATCTTTTATTTTTACTATTATTTGTGAAATTGATTAACATATACTTTATTCCAGCGTTTCTTAATTTGTGATATGCAATGAAAGAGTACAAAATAATTGCAGAAGAAATGTTTCAAACAGGTCTATGGGCAAGCGAGTTTTTCAAGTTATAATTGACAGCTAGTTGTACCTATAAAATTAGAATGAGAGCTTGTTGTAAATGGAAAACGGGAAAATATAAAAAAAAAAAACAAAATTTTTGTTGGTATTGAAAACTTGTATCTAAATTGTTAACTGCTGACATAATATGATTAGAAGTTTTAAAACTACTGATGACACTCATAATTAAGGTTGGATTTTCGATACACTTTGCATTGCTTTCCAAAGCTAGCTATGTGATGCTTGTTTTATAACATAAACATCTAATATATTTTTGAATCAGAATAAAGTTATTATTTTGTAATTTTCACAATTTTTGCATTTTTTGACAATTTTAAATTTTAAAGTCATATTTTTTATTTTCTTAAGGCATTTTAGAATTTTTTTAGTACTTTTAGTGTTTTTGAATTTGAAATTGTATTTTAAAATGTTTACATAAATTTAACAAATTATAAAGTAGGTTCTTGTATTAAATTATTAAAAATAATTTTTAACTGTATGAAAATAATTATTTTTTTTCAGATTAAAGAAGTCCAGAATGATCATCTATGTCTGTAAAACTCTTTTACAGTCCTTTAAAAGTTATTTAATAACTATTTATTAATTATCATTTATACCAAAATTATTAGGAATAAAAATATATTTTGGTGTATTTTTTGGTTTTTTTAGGGCATTTAAGTCCTAGTCCTACTAATAATCATTATAAACCTGAAAACATCTAACCTCATAGAAATATGTTTATATATGAATACATAAATAGTTGTAACATTTATATTATACACTCACTGTAACCATTAATCTTTATAGTAAATTCTACTACATTTTGAAAGTTGTAACTATTATATAGATAGATAAAAATATTAATATAACTCACTATTTTTACTGTTTTCTTCAAATCAAATTGATGAAAATTAAAGGCTTTGAATTTGGAAATTTTAACATTTAAATAGTCAAGTAGTGGCATATTAGTGCAAGATATCTTTATAGTAACACTATGGAGCATATTTAGGTAGGGTCTCTTTATTTTGGTTCAGCTGCCCAGAGCGGCATTTTTTTAAAAAATTTAGAAGGGCAGAAAATTTTTAAAGACTTTGAGGGATGGTAAATTTTTAATCACTCTTTGGCTTTAACGGTATTTTCAATTGAAGCTGAAATAATAACTTATATTTAAAAAAAAATAGTCCATGATTTTACTACATTCAAATTAATAAAGAAAGTTTTGAATTTTTTTTATTTTACTGGATTTTTCTTTATGTTAATTTAATTTTTATATATAATATAGTATATTAAAATTTATAATACTCTGTGATTTATATTGTAAAGCAATTTTTAAGAGAGTTTTTATTAACAAAAGTTTTTTAACAGATTGGGTGAAATATATGTTGCCCCTATCCTGAAATTCCTAAATATGCCACTGTATACATATGTAAGTAATTATTACTGTTTACAAATTAAAGTATTCCACATTTAAAGAAAAATATAGCAATTATTGAATCACGCATCTTCAAATATAATATAAAATTAACTTACATTTAACAATATATTGTAATCTTTCTAAGATTTAAAATTTTTGCTTGGAATCAACAATGAAAAGGTATCCAATATACTCAAATCAATCATATTGAATTGTACCGAGTACTGAATGTGATAGACATATTAGTATTATGGCTTTATTGTGTTTATGTTATTGACATGCTATATTAGTATTACTGTAGTTTATAATAAAACAATTGAAATTATATTTATGAAGTTATAGGTATGTAGTAATACAAGTTTTTAATTTTTTCTTAGTTCGTAATCGTATTCGTATTTCGTCACATATTTAACAGTTAACACATTTCAGTGATAAGCATTTGTCCAAAAGACGACCCAATAAATGATAATGGTCCGAGATCGAAAATTAATTAAATATCACTGAACTATGCAGTGAACCGTGAATACAGTTCGGTGTTAAATATATAACTAAGATACAGTTAAGTTTATAAGTCATAACCAACTATAAAAGATTTATAACCTACATCGTGTCCGGTACCCACGAAGGGCCGAAAATGAGAAACTAGAAACTGAGAACTACGAAAACTAAGATTTGTTTATAGAAATTTTAATCACGTAGTGACATATTTATTTATTCTAGTATTTTGTCATGCCTGACATACGACAATAGAGTTGTACTAGATTAGACCTTTATAGGCTTAGGTGTAAAATTGTAAGGCATTTATACTTTACCTCTACCAATCTATATACCTACATCGTGATTATATCTTATAATATTGTCGGACAATCAGGTGTGAGACGAAACCGACATAGCCCCGTTTGGAGATAACACCCGTGTGTAGAGTGTGGGCACACTGGGCACGGCTATCGACTATTGTCTGCAGACCGCCAAATTTTTATTTATCATTCTCTTTTCATTGTCGTTGTTGGCGTGTGTAAATCGACGTGATATTCTTTACCGGACTTTAGTAGTTAAGTCTTGTCGTGCAGACTGCAGCTGTTGTTTCCACTCCGCCGGTTAAAGGTTTTGGTCTGCCATCTTGTTTCGATTGATTTTTCAACTCGTTTGCATAGGTAAGTGCTTAACAGTTAACACAAACTACTTACTTCGACTTTTGGTGAAAAGTATAATGCGGCTACATTTGTCTTATTTTTGGAATATAAAATAAATTCGTGATATCCGTCATCGGCGTGGGCTCTCAGTTCAAAACGTTTCAAGTGAATTTAAATTTAAAAATCCTCACAATCGTAAATACGTGAAATTTCTCAGGGAGGGGAATATAAAATCTGTATCGAGTAATCGGTTTAAGGTCTGCGGTGATAGCAGTAATAGTAAGTTTTGTACGTGGCCTCTTTTAAAATGTTTAATATCATTTCAATCAAATCTGCCATTATTCAGTGATGATCAACACATAACAATAATTGAAAGGTTTGATTTAATTGTGTCTACAATAGTTATGTTAATTTTTAAATATTTAATACCTAACAATATAATATACATGTACCTATCATAATTTTCTTTTAACTATTGATACAAAAAATAATTTAATCAGTTGATGACAGGTGCCATGACAAACAATAATTGAAATCTTACTTTTAATTGTGGCTATATAATAATTAAATCTGATGTCATCAAAAATGCTTGATACCTAACAACATAGAACATTTAGTATACATTATCAATCATCTTCAACTATATATACCTACCTTTTTAATGGCTTTGCTGACATTAACTTTTCGAAAGTCTTACATTTTAATTTAGGTAAAATCTAGTTCTTAATTTAATGTGTTAACAATTGATTTAAATTTAATCAGTGTGACTAGCATCTAAAATAAGGAGGGGAATTGTACCACTTTTGAAATCTGCTTATCCCTTTTCAAATGTTGATTTTTTCTGCATTCACAAAAATTCAATATTTTTATTTTTTATTTATTTTTTACTATAAAATAAGTTATAAAATTTTTACAATTGAGGTAGTGACCATTATTATTAGTCAATCATAAATTATTATAATTATACTATAAATAATTACGTATAATTACTAAGTTATTTTTATAAATAGTAGTATTCAAATGTTATTTTATTATTAATATACAATATATATCTATTATATAAAATTAATTGGCATCAGGCATGTAGCCAGATATTTTTCCATAAGGAAACCAATACTTTTTTGTCGTCCCTTTTTGCTTTTTGTGCCTCATATTACCTCTCCTTATCATACAATATCTATAAAAAAAAAATTAACAATATATTGTCTGTATTGGTTAATTAGTTTTATATTTTTAATTTTTATAATATACTAATATAGGAAATTAGCAACTAATTAGGAAGTTATTTTTATAATTAGTAAATATAATATGTAGCTAAATAAGATTTGTTTAGATAAAATTTATTTGAAATATGTATTATTATTGTGCTTAACTTTCTCAATTTTCAAGTTTTTTTGATGATTAAAATGACTTATTATAGGTACTTGTCTTCATTATTGTTGTTGCTTGTGAACTGCTGCGCGATTGCATGAATAATGAATATTCAAATTCTATAGATTATATTGTTATTTGTTAGGTATGTTTATTTTATTATAAAGGTTATTGATCACTATCACTGATAAATAAAAATATACCTACACTGTTTTAGTGTTGTCTGTAGTTGTGTTTGTCAAAAATTAGTCATTTGAGACCCGTACTTAATTTTGTGTTTTTCAGTTTTCAATCTATTATTAAACATGGTATATTCTCAAATTGTTGGGATATTTATATAATAAAATCTTTGAATGTAATTTTTGTTATACAGTTGTTAATTATACAGAGTACATAATATAATATACATTCGGAATTTAGGACAACTAAACACTATAATATTTAAAAATTAAAGTTACTATATTGAGAGGGCCAGTTTGGGTCCATTGACTTAGTTGGTCAAACCCCTCAAGGCATCTCCCCTTGGTGACGTGCCTGATTTGTGTAATAATTAAGAAGTAAATATTTTAAAATTTTATCAGATAGAAATCGTTAATTCTTCAAAAAAAAAAAATTAAGAAAATATTCCCGGTTTAAACAAAAAAATTATGGCTAGGTTATGTATACATTGGTGATTTTAATATAATACATTGGGTTTAATCTTGTATGTTTTATTATATTTATTTCAGATTAACTTCTAATCTTTTATCACTATGGAACAATATATTGTAAGCAGTAATAGTGCATTAGAACTTAAACTTGGTAATTATAATACAAATAAAAAAAACTAATGTTTAAATGTCGTTATATACCTAATTTTTATTTTTATTTTTAAGTTCGCAAGCCTAGTGACATTAATGATCCAAAAGCAGCATTTTATCCAGACATGACTTATCAAGTATTTGGAAATATGTAAGTACATATTTAAATAATTTGATATAAATAAAATTGTTAAAACTAAATTTATTTAATTTTAGGGAAAAAATATTTGGTTACAAAGACCTTGTTGTAAAAATGTATTACACTGCTTGTAGTCTTAAGCTGTATATTAATATAAACTACTCTTCAAAAGTAGATTCAGAGAAATTTGGTATGAATGTAAGTATTATATTTTATTTTTATTATCAATCAACCAGTTTATATCATTTATCTCAATCTTTATGTAATATCTATATAAAAAATTTTAATGGCAGTAAAGTTAAAAAAAAAATTGTTTTCATAATTATAAGCTAATTTTATAAATATTGAAAGTATCTCATGACACACATAGCACATATTTGAAAACATAGAATTTATTTGTGCATATATATATATATATATTCTAATTATATATTTTTTAAACAAGATACACTTCAATAAATATTATAATTAATTGACAAATTTGGTATTTTTTTAAATAGACATTAAATATAACTCTTGTACTTTAAAATTGACACTAAAACAATCATTGTTGGTAAATAATATATGTTTTAGTCAACGTGGTCATAAATTATTAAATTTTGGAATGTTATTTATTATGAAACATGTCAAGTGTGGTTATCATATTATAAAAATTATAAAAAACCATTCATTTTTTTTAGTAGTAATAAACAATTGTCATGAAAATGATAATTTTTGTATTAATGTAGTTTAAAAAAAAAAACTTTCTAGTAGGTTAACACATTCCTGTGGTGTTGAGTACCTCATAATTGAGTAAGTTACTGTAATGGATGTGTTAATAATTTGAATGCAATGATAATTCTCTGTATACAATAAAAAATGATTCTGGGTGAAGATGGTCTAATTTTTTGGTAACCATGGTTATCGAACGATTATTTTAATAATAATAATTCAATTTTAATAAATTTATTTATTGTTCTGTTCAGAATCTAAAATAGATCAAACTTTTGATTTTTCTATTTTAAGTCTAATAAAAGAATAATGTTGTGTATGAAACTAAATTTGAACAAATGCCTAAAGAAATATTCATTATTCTAGTCATTGTAGTCGCCCATCATAATAATTCAATTAAGTTTAGAGCATGTCCATAATATAAGTATTAAATAGTATATAAATAGTATTTTATTAAACTTTTTTTTTATGAGAAGGTAATAATTAAATAAACACAATATCAAATTGTTCTAGAATTGTTGTTAGTTGCTTCTAATTAAAATTGTTTGATTAATATTATCTTTTAATTTAGGTGATATATTTTGAATCTTTACGTTAGTGAGATAACAAAAATTCACTCTTAAAACTCAAATAATTAAATTCAATGCTAACTGCCAAAATATTGACAATTAAATGCTAATCCTAATATGTTTAATATGTCATTAATAAATATTCTTAATTTTAATTTGATAATAAAATATGTGCATTTTATAGTCTGATAATATAATGGAGAAACTCAAAGATTATATTACTCCTAACTTCCATACAAACATTGATGTATTTGAAAAGTGTTTAGAAGATGAGCCGTCATTTAAGCCTTATGGAAAACAACTCGATCAATTTATTATAAGTAAGATGAATTAATACTTTAATCTAGGTTTATATTTATATTATTTTAATTATGGTTGTAGACCAAAATGAAGAAAATAAGAAATTTGAAGTCTATATAATTGAAGATGAGAACACCGAGTTTAAAGAATATTTTAATCAACTACAAACATTTGTTTTATGGTATATAGATTCATCAAATATCATTGATTTTGATGATTCTAAATGGAAGATATTTATCATGTGAGATTTAATTTTGTTTTATGTACTTGCTTAAATGTATATTTTTTCATTAGAATCTAAATCTCAAATACTTAATTATATATAACAAGTATGTTAAAGCGATGATAAAATTTAAAATTGTTGTTTCTAAATAAAAATAATAAAATCTATGTTAGCACCAGTGGCGGCATGCATAGCTATTTTGTAGCTGCTTCATATTAAAGTGGGGGTGGATATCATAATGATTGACTCATATATAGTTTACAAATAATTTATGTACTTTTATGAAGTGGGTTTGATGATGGGAGTAGTGTGGAGTTTAGGCATCCATATTAACACCAGAAAATTGGCTGATGAATACTTATTTTAAATAATTGCTTCATAGAAAAAGAAAGTTCACACCACTGGTTAAACCTATTTTCAAAACTAATAAAATACAACTCAATAGGTTCATAGTTAAATAATTAATACATGAAATTAAAAATGTGTTAAACACTTATGTTAATGTTAATAAAATATTGTGTTGATATTATAACAAATCAAAGATAAATTTCAGGTATGAAATTTTTAAAAATGATAATGGTTATACGTGTTATACACCAGTGGGATATTCAACAATCTATGAATATTATGCTTATCCAGATAAAATCCGTCCAAGAATTAGTCAAATGTTAATTCTACCACCATTTCAAAGGAAAGGATTGTGTGCTAAGCTCCTGAATTCTGTTTACAAACACTATGCCACTAAATCAGATGTTATTGATATTACAGGTTTTAATTTATATTTATTTAAGTAATTGCATGTAATTATTATAATATTTATGTTTAAGTATCTATTAATTTGCTTATTGTTATCAGTTGAAAGTCCAAATGATGAATTTCAACTCGTTCGAGATTTTGTAGATGTTACTAATTTTCATAATCTGAAAACATTTGATGAAGTAAAATTGAAAAAACTGCATTATCAAGCAATGGTTGAAGAATTTAAAAATCTTTATAAGATCAACCAGGTATGAGTAGTATAATAGTTTTATTTAATTTTATTAACTAAATAGCTTAAAATAGTTATAATAAAATTTATTTAAATATAGGGCGGAGTGGAGTATATTGTAAATTAAGGCAATTGTCAATTATACAAAAATATTTAATTTCCCTTAGTGAATTTATTATAGACTAAATATAAATTAAAAGATATGATAAAATGTAAAAATTATTTTTCTATTAGTTAATGAAGTAATTGGTTTCCTAAATAGTGGATAACTGTAAAATAAGAGAAATATCACTTTTATTGTATTTTTCATAATTATCATATAATAAATATAAGATCAGTAGATAAAACAATAATACTATAATATAATAATATTTATAATAACTAAAAATAAATTATAAATGTAACAGCGTAATCAAAAATCTGATTTGAAATATTTTGGTTTATTAATGGTACTTTGGGAATCCTGGAAAATCAAATATTTTATTCTACTTACAACTTTGATACATTTCAGATTTTATTTTTTTATTATCTTTTTGGATTTGTTTAATCATTTTCCATATGTTTATGTAATCACATTAATGAAAACAGCTGTTGTTGATTTTTAAAATAATAGGATGAATATGTGTCCTAGCTCCACAGAGCTGCTTACATTAGATCTATATATAAGTGCATAACAGTGAAAGGATTAATTTTTTTATAGATATATTTTATCTATTTACAATTACCACACTTCACTCAGGAAAACAAACTTATTAATAAATAAAATAAAAAGAAATATGAATATATGATAGATAAATGGGTGAAGGTATTAATGAAAAGCATTGCTGTATCTAATCATTCTTGTTAAGATATAAAATATACTTTTTAAATAAATAAATAGTAATAATAATAATAATAGTTAATAATAAAAATATGAATCATGTTGTAATTTGGCATTTACTGTGCTTTAGTGTATTTTCCCCTATCTTAGTATGGCATTAATTCAGCTGTTTTGTCTTAACCACTGTCGGTTTGGCATACCAATGGCCATGAAGCCTTTTTTTTTAAAGGTCCACATAATAAAATACAAAGCCATCTCCTAAAAAAAATATATTGTACATGACATTTTGTTTAAATGACACTTTATTAAGAGGTTAGAGCACTATTTGTTTTCTTTCTGACCCATATCTAACATATCAAATTTACGTTCAGCAGAACCAACCCTATTCTTATGTTGTTAATTTTAGTGTTAAAGTGAATTCACCTACTATTAAACTTTGAGTTAGAAACATTACCTGTGTCATTACGTTGGTTATTTTATATTTTCATTTCAATATTAGTTTTAAGTATTGGGCATGTCAAATATTACAATTTGAAAACGCTTATAAATTGTATAACAATTAAAATATTTAAAAAAATCATTGTAGTGACAGGTAATGTTTTTAACATAAGTTTAATAATAGGTGAATTCACTTTAATATTAAGTATCAACACAGGGTTGGTGCGTAAATATATGTCCATTATTATCTTACATTATTACCTATATGATTATAATATAAAGTTTATATTATAGCTAATCAGCAATTTATAATTTGGTAAATATAAAATAATAAAAAGTTAGCTAAATATAATAAAAATAACTTTAGAATTAATTATAATTATATAAATAATAAAACACAAATATAATATTCTTATGCGGATAATATTTTTATTTCTTTTGACAAATAAACTATTGTTTCATTCAATTTCTGAGTATCAATAGATATATTGTTTCTATAGCCTTCAACATTAATGGACTAAGATAATGTTTGTGTAATGTTAAGTGAAGTTTTAATTTTATTTATTTAAGTTTCAAAAATACCCTTTTATGAGTTGTTTGTGATGATGGTAGCAGAAATGCAAACTTATTAAGAATAACTAACTTCAAAAATAAATTTGGCTGACATGATAATTCTTGTACAATTAAAAAAACTTAGTAAATGCAATGTTGCATTTATAGATATGTAAGTATCATAGATACTTATTTTTGCTAGCATAATTGCTGTAACCAACCCCATTGCCCCTGCATATTGAGTACTAAAATTATGAATTGTCTAATTGTTTGATAAATACTTGATGGGGTCCACATAAAATTGTTGTCATCAGTCACAAAGAATCAACCAACTAGGTAAAAATCGATTGTAGCTCAGCAGACATGGCAAAATTGATATTGGTTAGCACAGTACTGTGTTTACTAGAATCCAAGCCTAAATCTATTTTGAAAAATATATTTTTATATTATTCTGTAAATGTATTCTCTTAATATAAATTGCAATGTCGGGAGACCAAATAATCCTCCAATATTCTAATATGGAATGAACCAATGCATTACACAAAGCAACACGACAATTTGTTATATAAAGCTTTTAACTATGTATCAACATGGTTTATATTTTCTCTGTCTTAGCTTCATGACCCACCATTCATATTATATGTAAGTTTTAGTAAATATTATTATATAACCGTTTGATATTTAAATAACTTAGTTTTAAAATCCTTGAAAATCAAAAACGTGACTAAACGAAAGATCGAGACCTTATATAATTTTATTGATAGTATAAATGTATCTTATTCTTTCAGTAAGTTAAAATCTTATGTTTATTTATTTTGGCTATTTTTTTTCATATATTTAATATTGTAATTCATATGTATATCAAATTAATATTTCATTATTGTAATAAAAATCAAGCATAGATATTTATGTTTAAAATCCAATAATAATTCTTAATTAAAATTATTTTAGAAACAAGTACGTCGTGTTATTGAAATTATATTACTAAAAATTACCAATCGGCAGAATAAAGAAGAATATGAAAAATATAAAAAATTTGTAAAAACAAGATTAAATTGGCCATTTCAAGTATGTAATTATTATAAAATAAAACATCTAACTTCTAATAGTTGAATTTTATCTATTAATATATTTTTTAGAAAAAGCCCACCAAACTTATGTTAGCAATGCCAGCCGAAGAAGTTGAAAAAATCCAAAAAGCTGATTCAATTGTAAAATTGGAAGATTTAGATATTGAGTATAATGAATTAGAACCGTCATATGATAAAGTAATCAGGCGATTAGAAGTTAGCCAGAAAATATAGATAATTGTCATAAATATCTAGTTTTAATTTTTTGTATGATAAATATTTTTGTTTCAATTTTTCTACATTAATTATTATTATTTTTAGTTTACAATTAAGCATGTTCCTTTTTTTTCATTACTTGAAGTAATTAAGTTTAAAAATAAATGAATATTATAATAAAATTAATTAAGTATTTTAAATATAACCAATACAATTTTAATACTAAACAAATAAATTAACTCTTAAGTACTAAATATGTGAATTATTAAATGTTTAATTATATTGTTTTTATTTTGTATTATGAAATATGATATTGAAACTATTGATTTTATAGTATTTAATAAAACCAGATGTATGATTTAACCAAAAAGTTTTTTTTTATTTTAATACTTATTACTATTTGCATTTTGTCAATTTTTATTTTATTTTAAAAAAAATTATATTAACACATATACTGCCATACAGACTTTGGCTTTCGCATCATGGTTTTTCCTACAAGGTCCTGTTTTATTTTTGATGTCATTCTATAAATATACAATAGCATATATGTATAGAACAAATAATCGAAAAAAATATCTTAAATGATCAGTTTACAGTAACCAATATATCATTTTATAAGGAATTTTTTCTTCTACGCCATCATTCTAACAATCTTGATAAGTTTAATACCACGAAAAATATTCACCTTTACAGATAAATGTGATTGTGACAACCTGCCAATCATATAGAGTATAAATAATAACAAGGTGCAACCATTGGCATTTTTAAAATACTGTTGTATCCTAAGAATGTGTAGATACTGGCAGCTGCAATGCAGTCAATATGTTAATTTACCACTCAATGTTATTATGTTATTACAGTAAACTAATGTTCAAATTTCAGTTATCAATCAATTATTTAATTCATATAATTGATCATAATCATCATTCTATATTATAAAGTTAAAAGTTACTGTTGCATAGTAGACTGAACTATGGAAATGAGGTGCTATCCTCATGATCTCTCAAAGTAATCTGTTAATAGAGCAACAAGTTGATTTGGTATGGAGAATGTGCTAAACTGACTTATTTATGTCAAGACACGTTAACTTTCTTTTGTATAACAGAGTACAGTTAATTAGAATACAAAATTTAAAACTATAATGGAAACAGAACAACTGTTACAAAAATAAAATAAAATAATTTATTTAGTTACATTAATGTAGTGGTTATAACAAAAGTTGTTAAATGGCACAATATATTTTTATTGTTATACTTTGACTAATAGTTGTTAAATGTTAAAAACCTTAATGTTTAATCATTTTATTGAACAATAACAATAATAATTTATAAATCATAAATTCAATAAAAAAATAAAATAAACCAACACAAATTTATACACTTATAGGAAGTGTTGTTAAAATTATGACATTCCAAATATTTTGAGTGCATTAATTGATGTTGCTAAAGCCACTTCATCAGGTTTTTTAGCAATAAAGCCAGCTAATAATTCCACTAAAATAGGTAATGAGCATGGTTCATTTCGATGAAATGTACAGTAACGCTGTAAAAATCCCAGTGATCTGTAAAAATTCAATACATAATAATTAATAATTACTTCATAATGTTTATTTAGTATGAAACTATACCTTTGAGTGAGGTTAGATTTTAATGTATCAGTAAGATTGGCTGCTCTAGCATTTGGATACATAAACGGAGAATCTGATTGCACTAGTATTCTATCTAATGTTAATGCTCCTGCGCTCAAAAGTTTTTTTATTCCATTACCAGAACTGTCTTTGCACAATCCTCCTACAAAAAACAAAGATCTTAAAATTGTATATGTATCTAAATAAAAAAAAAGAAAATTTCTATACACATTGTGTATTTAAATATTGTATGATGTAATTTTTACATATTGTTATTATTCATTGTGCAGGAAGTCAACAACTAATATTAATACGATAATAAAAGTTACCTGTTATTCCAATGTACATTCCCAAGTTTATGTAGTCAGTAGCTTCTTCAAAAGAACCAGTAAATGAATGTAAAACTGCTGGAAGCATTAAAGGTAAATGTGTTTTTATAATTCTTAAAAAATCTTCATGTGCTCCTTTTTGATGCAACATAATGGGCTTTTTTATTTCTTTAGCCAAAGAAATCTGCATAAAAAATAAATATTAATAAAATTATATATATGTTGACAAATCCAACATGCAAAATATACAACATTTTATTCTAACCTGTTGCCTAATGTTTGCAAATAATAATCATATAATAAACATTAATTAAAAAATTTAAAAGAAATGTAACTAACTTTATAATTTTATATTTTAGTTATACCTGTAGTTCAAAAACTTTTCTTTGTATATCAGGAGATGAAAAATCTTTGTTATAATCCAAACCACATATACCAATAGCTACACATTCTGGATTTCTAGCAATATCTCTCAGTTCATCATAATAATTATCTTCCCAAGATTTTGCTTCATGCGGATGTATACCTAATAAACATAGTAAAAGAAACTTTTAACATATACTTATTATAGGTAAATAACAAATTGTTCAACAAAAAAAAAAAAAAAAAAAAAATGATATTAGCACCAATTAGTAGTAAGAGATAGATTTCTCCTCGGCGACACAGACTTTTTATGACTGTTCCTTTTCTCTGACGGCTTATAAAAAAGAAACACGTTCAACATTTTAACGTTGCAAATACGTGCTTATTTCTT